>JAHHUM010000866.1:2015927-2546453 GCA_036173005.1 Crenichthys baileyi
CGGCTGAACCACAAAAAATGTGAACAAATCCCAGGGGAATGAATACTTATTAAAACATTGGACATCTTGTGTTTTTTTTGTACCCATATGCTGATAATTGTTAGCACTTTCTGTTTTTGTGTGATCCAAATCTAAGAGCAGCCTGTTAGTCGGGGAAATCCCTCTTGGATTGTATGGTGAGTTTAATGAGCTTACACAGGAGTGGGTGGAGCCGCTCTGTCGAGGCCGAATTGCATGTAACATAATACTGCTGATACCTGAGGACCTGTGACAGCTCCTGTGTTGTAACTACAACTTGAAACTTTCATCCCAGGCCAGCTAGCTCCACCATTTTCAGCTAGCTTCCTTCAGCAGTGTGAAACAGAAATCCATGTGATTGCAGGCGAAGAAGAACCTTCCTGCAGGTCAAGGTTAACCGTTTTGAGGAAAGTAGAAAGGGAACAGAAGGGCTTAAGGATTCGTAATCAGATCCTCTGGTAAGCAAGGAAAGGGGCTGCATGTGGCCTGGGGAATTCAACAAAGCCTCACTTCTGGGTGCTCCTACAGTGGAAACTCTCTAGCAACAAAGCTGGCTGTAAGTGCTTTAGGTTGGTGGAAAAATAAAACCCGACAAAAACATAATTTCATCTGAAATTAAACGCTGCACATATTAGGACCTTCTGAAAATTCATCCTGTAATTGCTCGCTTCAGAGGCAGTAAATAAGCGTCATGATACCTCGTGTTTTGGTTTTGAACTCAAAGCTCAACTGAGAAGCTCAGTATCTCAGGGCTCCTTATCTCCAGTTGAATGAGTTCATCTGGCTCAACAGCTGCTTGAGGTACCCTTCTTTTCTTTGACTTTTTCTTACTTTATCAGAAAGGGGTGGGGTGTGGGAGAGGCTAAGGGGATGTGTTCTTCATGCAGCAAGGACAGTACTCTACAATGGATTTTCCGCTGTTTTTACAAGCGGATGTTTTGAATAATGCTTAAAAGAGAGTTGCAAAGACTAAGGACAAAAGGGCTAGACAGACATTTTTGTCAGTGTCAAAGTTATTGGTACCAATAATGCATAATAGTGCATAAGACCCGTCAAAGCTCTTCAGACTTCTCTGCACTCAAATTCTAAAAATCTGTACAGTTCAATTACAGAGAATGACACGTCTTATTTCACAGCCATTACAAGAGCATTTCAATAGGTTTTTCAGAAAATTGGAATATTATACTATAATGATAATAATAATAATAACAATATGGAATGTAATATCCTGGGCTAAAGAGTAAAAAGAACTAGACTATTGCTCAGTGGTCCAAAGTCTTCTTTTCAGATGTAAGTAAATTTTGCATCTAATTTGGAAATTAAAATCACAGAGTCAGGAGGAATAGTGGAAAGAGACATAAACCAAGCTGTCTGGGTCCTCTGTGAAGTTTCCACACTGAGTGATGATTCAGGGAGCCGTATCATCTGCTCCTGTTGGGATGATGTGTTTTATCTGGTTCAAAGTCGGCACAGTCATCTACCAGAAAGTGTTAGAGCTTCCTGCTTCCCTCTTCTGACTTTATGGCGATGCTGATTTCATTTTCCAGCAGGACTTTGCACCTGCTCACTGTCCCGAAAGTACGATAAACTGCTTTAATGACTATAATATCACTGTGCGGCCAATGGGCTTCCATTACACCTCCACAGAACCACAGGCTGATTGCCTCCATGCCACGCCACAATGATGCAGTAATTAATACAAAGGGAGTCTCAATCTAGTTGAGTGCATAAAATATACAGTACATGAAGGCTAACATTTATATTTTGAAAATAATTTTGCTTCTGTCTTATGTGATATTCTGATTGTTAGAGAAACAGAGTTTTTTGAGTTTTTATTAGCTTTTTATTAGCTTTAATCATCATGGAAACAGATATGACAATTAAACAGAAACAGAACAATCTAGCAGCAAGATAACGACCAACAGGAACTTAAATAACAGGTGAGTGGTATGAGTGTGATGAGCAGGAACAAGTGGATGGAATAAGTTAGATTGCATAGCGGCTGTGGCTGAGAATAGGACATATGCATGAGGTGATCAGAGATGCAAAGAAACAACAAAACATGGGGGAATGACAGTGATCTAAGAGAAAAACATAAAAGCACAAAAGAACAGGACATACGAATAAGCTAAGAAACTAATGACAAAGCATTAATAAATATGACATGACCTGAAATAACAACTAACAAAATGAAGTCAGAGAAAAGCATTAAATAAGAACGGAAGAAAATCATCAAAATAAAAACAGAAACCAAAACCAAAACCCAAACACCTCTAGATTGTGACACCGTGTGAAATGAATCTATGTAAAATGTGTGAGTTTTACTTTTTTAATTAAATTACTAATATAAATGCCTCAATGATAAAATTCTGAATTATTGAGATGCACATGTACCCTGATAGCGTCTCCCAAAGGCACTCAGTGTGTAAAAATTTATATAGAATAATCTTTGCATATTTTGTATCATTGAAAATTTGCAAATGTAAAACTTAAAAATAAAGATATAGTGAAGAGGTAGCTATTGTATATGTATAAACTATACGAGAAAGGTTAAATTTTATTACTTCTTTAAGCCAAGGAAAGTCCCATCGAGACACAGCATCTGGTCAAGATGGCGGCATAAACCTAAACTAAAACAGTTTCAGGTAAAGACCTTGTTAGAGGAGTAGAAGAGAAAGACACAAAGCAATTACTGAACCTAATGCTACATGAACATTAGCTAGATGTTAAGGATTTAAAACCATAGCAACTAAATTCAAACACAATTAAACCAATTAAAAGCCAAATAAAATTTATGCAACTTTCATTCAAAGCGGTTTTAAAAACACAGTTTAAAACACAATGAGAGCAAAGTGTCTAAAGATTGATGATATTTTGAAACATATTCCAAGGGCAAGGGATTTCTGATGCTTTGGGAGAGCCATAACCACATGGAACAGTGGAGAGCCTTGCCAAGAGAGGCCAGTCTACCATCATTACTCCAACAGCATACTGACGCCTCATCCAGGAAGTCACAAGACAACTCAGAAAAACATCAAACTACATCCCCTACTTGCATCCTTTAAGGTCAGTAATAATGATTCGACAATAAGAAAGATATTGGGCAAAAATGGCCTCCACAGGAGAGTTTCAAAGCCAAAACCATTGCTGACCAAAAAGATCCTAAAGGTTCATCCCACATTGTCAAAAACATCTTGATGATCCCACAAGAATTTTGTTCAAGTAACATAATACTTTTTGTTCATTGTTCTAATGTTTTTCAACCCTGGTTCTCATGGCCCACAGTCCTTCATGTTTTAGATGTCTCTCTGGTTCAGCACATCTGAACCAAATGATTGCATGACTTCCTCAGCATGCTATCAAGTGCTACAGAAGCCTGTTAGTCACCAGTTTATTTAAGTTTACAGTGTATGGCAGAAGGGAAAAACCTAAAACGTGCAGGACAGGTGGTCCCTGAGGAACAGGGTTGAGAAACCCTTTTCTAATGATCTAAAGGCCACTAGTATGTCCACCTCTGAATCTCTCACAAAAAAAAAGTTGCCTAGCCAAAGTGCATATTTAAATCAGATCAACATGTTCATGCTCAAAAACTCTCCAATTGGTGAAATGATGTCTGAATGAGTTTTAGATAAAGACAGTTTCAGTCATTGATCCCGGTGTGACTCGGGTCTTTACTTGTGATCCATTATGACTGATAGGAGGCAGTTCTTGCCCCAGGGGAGCGGTTCTGAGATCACTGCAGTTAAAACAGACCCTCACTTTTATCTGGTGGAGTCACATGCTGAGTACATTGCAAGGCACATTTTGGTTCTGCTTTTTCTTTTTTGTTGTTCCTCGTTCTCTAAAAGCCAAACTGGTAACAGCTCAGAATCAGAATCAGCTTTATTGCCAAGTTTGTACATACAAACAAGGAATTTGACTCCGGTACACTTTGCTCTTTGGTTTTTGTTTTTGCATTACAGAATAGAATATACATATTTACAATGTACAAATATACACATATATAAATAAATAAAAAGGTGCATTTGCAACATCTGTATGCTGTTGTTTTTTACTCTATTGAATGTTCAACAAAGAAACAGCCTGGGGGAAGAAACTGTCTCTGTGGCGGCTGGTTTTAGTGAACAGCGCTCTGTAGCGACGGCCTGAAGGTAAAACTCTAAACAGTTTGTGTGCAGGGTGTGTGGGGTTTGCAGAGATTTTAGCAGCTCTTTTCCTGACCCTTGACCTGTATAAGTCCTGGATGGAGGGAAGGTCAGTCCTGATGATTCTCTCTGCAGTCCTGATTATTCGTTGCAGTCTGGACCTGTCCTGTTTTGTGGATGAACCAAACCACACTGAGATGGATGAAGACAGGACAGACTGAATGATGGCAGTGTAGAAGATGACCAGCAGCCCCTGTGGAAGGTTGTACTTCTTGAGTTGCCTCAGGAAGCACAGTCTCTGCTGGGCCTTCTTTCGAACAGTGTCTATGTGTGAAGACCATCTCAGGTCCTCAGAGATGGTGGTTCCTAAGAACCTGAAGTGATCCACAGCCGACACGGTGTTGTTGAGGATGGTGAGGGGGGTTTATGGGGGTGGTGTTTTCCGAAAGTCCACCACCATCTCCACAGTCTTGAGTGGGTTTAATTCCAGGGAGTTCTGACTACACCAGTGTATCAGACGATCCACCTCCTGTCTGTATGCAGACTCATCACCGTCCTGGATCAGTCCAATGACAGTGGTGTCTTCTGCAAACTTAAGGAGTTTCACGGACGAGTCCGCTGAGGTGCAGTCATTTGTGTACAGGGAGAAGAGGAGTGGGGAGAGAACACACCCCTGGGGGGCACCAGTACTTATTGATCTGGTTCGGGAGAAGATGCTCCCCAGTCTCACCTGCTGCTGTCGGTCCGTCAGGAAGCTGTTGATCCACTGACAGGTGGAGGCTGGGACGTTGAGCTGGGTGAGCTTCTGGTGGAGGATGTCTGGTATGATGGTGTTGAAGGCCGAGCTGAAATCTACAAACAGGATCCTGGCGTAGGTCCCTGGGTGGTCGAGGTGTTGCAGGATGAAGTGTAGACCCAAGTTAACAGCATCATCTGCCGACCTGTTTGCTCGGTACGCAAACTGCAGGGCGTCCAGTAGAGGGCCTGTGATGTCTTTCAGGTGCTTCAACACCAGCCGCTCAAAGGATTTCATGACCACAGACGTCAGGGCTACAGGCCTGTAGTCATTTAATCCTGGATGGTGGGTTTCTTGGGCACTGGGATGATGGTGGATCGTTTGAAGCAGGAGGGGACCTCACACTTCTCCAGTGACTTGTTGAAGATCCGGGTGAAGATCGGAGCGAGTTGATATGCACAGGCTTTCAGGCATGATGGGGAGACGTTATCAGGTCCTCCAGCTTTCTTTGTTTTCATGCGCTGAAAGAGCCTATTTACATCTTCCTCAGAGATCTTTAGTGCAGGGTGCATATAACATGCAAGGTAAGATTACTTCAGAACCACTGACAGGACATGCTAGAAAGCAACATGAGGTATAAATCTGTCCTTTAGGGCGTGTTACGTAGTTAATTTGTCAGCAATTCCTAGAAGACTCATGCTTTCTGTGTGGACGCAGAGAGTGAGGGTATGGTTTGCATTAATCACATAATCTATATCTATATTCACCCATCATATAAGCAGAGGCTCAACTTGCCAAGCCTTCAAAGACTGCTAAAGGAAGTTTCAGCAGATAGCATTTGTAGCTTAAATCTGAATATGTCACACCAGCAGTACACTAAAATACAATGTGGTACCACCCAGCAATTCATTGAATTAAAACGTTGCTAATTAATATTCACACATATGAAATGTTCAATTAAACTGGAGATACCTGCGTCAAATAACTAACCATCGTTTATCTCAAATAAATATGGAAATCATTATCTTTTTATTTTAAAATTTACAACATTTTGTAATTATTTAATAATTATTTCATTTCAATGTCAGGTGTTGCAGCACATCGTGAATTTATTTGATCTCTCAGCCTTATAATTAAAATAACTCAGCTGAGCTAAAACTGCTATAGAAAACGTGATTGGCCTCCAGCTTCACAGGTGATGTACTGTAGTAAAGGAAATAAAAATTAACCAAAAAATATTTATATGTCATTTTACCATTTATTTGATTCCGATTGTAACTGGAGTTCCCCATATAATTACTTAACTGAGTAAGTAACTGAGAAACTCCTCCATTGAGACCTTTAAAATGCATAGATCAATTTAATTATTTATTATTTATATTTCAAATTCCAACTTTGTGTGTTTGTCCCTTTTAGCCTTCTACAGCAGGGATATCATCTACACCCTGTTCTAAGGAGGAAATCTAAAATAAAATCCAGAAATAGTAGTACTGGAGCAGATAGGAGGGGGAAGAAGGGGAAACGAAAGGAGGAGCCCGAATGCAGTATGAACCATGCTTTTAACCAGTAAATATGCAATACTTTTCTACCCGTTCCAGACTGCCATGGGTGGGGGCCCATATAAAATTATCTCATCCGGGCTTAGGCCAGGCTGTCAGCTGACCTGTTCTTAATCACAGACACAGTACAAACCAGAGCTCATTCAAGATGTTAATTTGTTGTTGCCAACTGGTGGCAGGACTTTAATAAGACCTACACTGATCAAGCATTAGACGTTTGACAACCTGCATAATGGAAGGTGAACTGCGGTAGGATGAGAGCAGATCCTTTAGGTCCTGTAAGCTGTGAGATGGGGCCTCCATATATTGGGCTTCTTTGTCCAGCCCATCCCTGAGATGCTTGAGTGGATTGAGAGTGGGGAGTTTCGAGGCCAAGTCAATACCCAAAACTCATTGTTGAGCTCCTTAACCTATGCTAGAACGATTTTTACTTTATGATAAAGCACATTTCATTGTCTGCAGCAATGCTCTGTTAGGTGGTACCTGTCAAAGCGACATCCACATGAATGGTAGGATCAAAGGTTTCCCAGCAAAACGCTGCCTAAAGTATCACCTGACCTCTGCCAGCATTGAGCAAATGCAACTGGTCCAGTTCATGTAAAACAAAACAGGATTTATCAGACCAGGCCCCCTTCTTTTATTGCTCCATGGTCCAGTTCTGACGTGCATGTGCGCATTGTTGGAGCTACTCTGCTCTTCTTCCAACAATAGGGGCGGATACCCATTCACCCAAAGTGGATGGCTAAGCAATGTACAAAACATGTAGAAGGTAACTTACACATTAATCAGAGAAATTTGCCGTGCGTTATTGGCAGCCATTTTACAACAATCTGAAGCACACTGTTTCACAGGCAGATTAAATATTAACAAGTAGAAAACATTTGATCAGTTGCAAATGTTTCCAGGAATGTACATCCAGTGAAAGGCCTCAGTTAACATTTTAAATAGGTAAAGGCAAAGAGAGTAAATGTGGAGTATGGCTTGTTTTGAAAGATGTTCTCTGTAAAAAGAATATGACTTTGGTTATTGAAATTGCATTAGAATAAAAAAGCATTCTGAAACAGTGTTCTTTGGACAGACCCACATAGAGATGTTTGACCATAATGCACAGCATCATATTTGGAGAAAAGAAAAACACCACATAGCAGCCTTTAAGAGACCTTGTATAAACTGTCAAGCATGGTGGTGGAGGGCTGATGATCTGGGCTTGCTTTGTAAACACAGGACTCGGGCCCCTTGCAGTCACTGAGGGGAAAATAAACTCCTGTTCAAATCAAATCAAATGGGAGGCCACCTATCCAACAGCTAAAGCTGTATGAGAACTGTGTCATCAACTAGACAGTCATCCTAAACACTGCAGCAAATCTACAACAGAATGGCTAAGATAGAAAAGAATCCCTGTGCCGCAATGGCCAGGTCATAGTCAAGACATGATGAACACTGAAATGCCATGGTGGGACCTTACAATAAGCGGGCATAAATAAGAATCTCAGTCAGTATATGCAAAACTGAATCAACTGTAGAATTATTGTAAAGAAAGAGTGAGAGAAATTACAATTTGCTTAAAGATCAAAGACAAAACTAAAAAAGAAACTGAAATTTGGTAAATAACAATTGTTTCTAGAAATGTTAGATAGGGTAACCCAGTGACACCAGAAATTCCATGGACAATGGGTTTGAGAGGTAAATCAGGAAGCTTTAACATGGCTTTCAAAATGAGTCTTTTCAGACATGCAGGTTTTAAGGTATAGATAGCTGCTAAATAGATGGGGCCTAAAGTGTGGGTGTGTGTCTTTTTCATTAGACTGTGAACAAAGATTACGATTCTTAGCTGAAAAGAGCTGTCAGGTAGTCTCCTCTGAAACACACAGAGCATCGTACAAAAGGTCTTAGGTTTGTGAACCCAGTGGGTGAGGCAGTTTTTACAGAGAATGCAGCATTTTATAATATAATCAGCTGGTAGGTTGTTCCGAACATCTTGGAGAACTAACCACAGATCTTCTGTGGATGTAGGCTTTCTCACATCCTTCTGTCTCTTCATGTAATCCCAGACACACTCCATGATGTTGAGATCAGAGCTCTGTGGGGCCATACAATCACTTCCAGTAATTCTTGTTCTTCTTTACGCTAAAGATGTTTCTTAATGACTTTGGCTGTTTGGGTTCGCTCACTTAGCATTTTTGTAAATTGATAAAAATCAACAATCATCATTTATATTTATGAAAGCATTCTTTGTTTTTTTCATACCTGCCTAAAACTTGCACAGGACTGTATATATATATATAGTCCATGACGCCACCACCTTGGTTGGTCCAGCAAAATCAAGCTTTTGTTGGACCAAATAAAATTCTAAACTATAAATAAATATGTTATTACCAAGATCAATAACACATTTATATTACCAATGAATTGAAGTCACAGTTAGCAAGAAACATTTGACTTTTCACGGCTGCACGGTAGCGCAGTTGGTAGCACTGTTGCCTTGCAGCAAGGTACTGAGTTCGACTCCCGGGGGGTCTTTCTGCATGGAGTTTGCACGTTCTCCCTGTGCATGCGAGGGTTCTCACCGGGTACTCCGGCTTCCTCCCACAGTCCAAAGACATGCCGGTTAGATTAATTGGTCTCCTTAGGTGTGTGAATGGGTGTGTTGTTTGTGTGTTGCCCAGCGATGGACTGGCGACCTGTCCCGGGTGTACCCTGCCTCCCGCCCATAGACTGCTGGAGATAGGGACCAGTTTTTGACTTTTCAGTTCAAAATTCTAACTCTAGGGGTTGTTGATTTTTCAACTTGGAACTTGCAAATTCTGGCTTCTGAGAGCAAATGCAACAGTTAACCAGTTCATGGTTATAAACATAAACACAGATATGTTTATATAAACATGAACATGAAAAACAATTCCATAAAAATACTATTACTACATTTTAGTGGTATGGCAGTCATATTGGATTTGAAACCGGTATTGGTGAGAAATCTCAGAAGTTAAAATTCATAATTTCAACTTTAGGGGGTAGCCTATTCCTGTTAATTTTTCCAACTTTTAAAAATGAAAGAACAACTAGTTACTAGCTGTACAACAGAATTACTAATATTTGTGACCACAGCTGCTTCTGCGTGTGCTTCTTTTACTTTAATCTCACACAGCCAGCAGGATGTTACTATCGTTGCTCAAAGAGGCCAGCACCATCTGTTGCAGAGTGCTCTATTTATTTATCTTTTCTTGTTTGCTTTGCTGATTGTCACCTTTGGACCTTTAGGCGTACAATATTCATCTTTCTGAGGACTTATATCAGTAATAATCAGTTTAGACAACTGCTATTTTACTAATTTAGAGAAAAAAAAAGAACAAAAATATTTTCCCTCAAATTTCTATTTTTGTCGAGTCATGACTCAGCAACGAACTCTAGGCGCCCGTTGTGTTAATGCGGTAGTAAGGCGAACATGAGGGGGCGTGGAGACTTGGTATGAAGGGGTGGTGCCTGGTGGTAAACTGACGCCTGCTTTTCATCACGTCAGAACAGCCTCCTCCTGTAGAAATCATTCTTGGCTGGAACCGAATGACTTCTTTCCCTTCCGTCCCTCGCCAGAGCGGAAGGAGCCGACAGTTTCCTGCGACAGGACGGCTCGCACACACAAATAGGAAACCAGGGGCCCCTCCGTCCGCGACGCAAACCTGTCCGGGTGGCATGTGACAGGTCGCGAGCGCTTTGCCGCGTGAAGAAGGGATAAAGGAAAGCGGCTCCGCAGGGCTCGACCTTTCCGTGCAGACCGACAGGGTACAGAGCTCCTCCGGTGGTACCCGGTCTCCCGTAAGAAGGAAGATGGAGCGGCTGTGCGGAGCAAAGCTCCCCTTCTGGGTGAGTGCATTTCTTATTACCGCTGTCGTATGCAACTGAATACCACTACTGCGTTCATTTCCCTTTGTTACCTGAAAGGTTTCGGTGTCCCCCCGGGAAGCTGAAGTAACTGTCGTAGGTCCCTATAAATACCCGTCCTAATAACCTTTACCGTGTTACCACGCTCCCAGTGGCGTGTAGATTTAGCTGCTTTCGTTCTACCTTTACGGTAGATTAGCAACATTTGTTGAAGCCAATGAAGTGCTCAATCAAAGTTGTTACATGTGGTTTATGTTTACAGCGCTTTGCCCATTTTTTGCGGCGTCTGGTAGCCTGGTCAGGATTATTAAAGCGATAGCACAAAGATAACTGCGTTATGGAGGAAATGACTGAAGTAGAAAAGCTTGTCAAGGACAGTTAATCCACTTGTTGGGAACACAGTTCTGTGTTGTCCATCACTTTGGGAAAAAGTTAAATTTTCTTTGAATCGTCTCCCTTTAAAGTGCACACCCCAGACCTTAGTTCTTTAACATACATGGTTTCTTCCTTTGGTGCAACAATAATTGTCCCAATAACTATGTATTGACATTAAAATAGGGTTGCATGTAAACATGTAAATGCAATTTTTGTTGTTTAAGGATGTCGATAGATTAACCCAGGTTTTCTTCCCTCTTTTTTGTTTTTCGTGATCATCATCGTCATTATTTCCCCTACACTTTCGCTTAAGTGTTATGGCCATTAAAATCTGCATCATATTCGGACAAGGGCAACGAAAGCCTACCCAAGTGGCCAAGTATTGTTTGTTGGTGGATCGTTAATTCATGTCTCTTAAGATATAATAGCTTACCAAATATTCTTTCCAAGCAGTTCTTTGCAGTTGCAATCTTGCCCAAAAGGATATTGAATTGATGGTTGTGATTTTGTATGTTGTACAGCTCTACAGTAAAGCATGCTCTCCTAAGCTTGTTCTTCAGCATGTAGAAGACGGGCTCACTTGTATTTATAGTAAATTAATTTTTTAGCTTAGAGCAGGGATCTACAACTTCAGTCCTCGTGGGACACTGTTCTGCTTCACCACACCTGAATCAAAGGAATGGTTAATTACCAGGCCTTTCAAAGCTTGCTGACATACCAGAGAGGTAAAACTGCCTTTTGATTCAGGTGTGTTGGAGCAGGGATGTATCAAAAGTTGCAGAACTCGAGGACTCCAGTCCTGGAGTAATGTTTGTTATAAAAACATAGAAACAGTCCAAGGATAGACCAACGAAATGAATTGCAGTCACATTTTCCTAGTATAACATACTTCACAATAGTTCGCAATGATTATTTTCTACCTTACTGCAATCGGTCGGATCAGGATGTGTTTTTTGTTATGACCGGTCTTTGTTAGATGTTGATATTTTCTGCTGCGTTTTTTTCTCAGGTCTCTGAAGCAAAGTGAGCTGCAGAGTGTCTAAGCAGGTCACATCAACCCAACAGACTGGAAACTACAGTCACCAATACAGGCTTACGGCTCTGTCAGTGTGAATATCAGTGACAGGGCCTTAAGTGTAATGTTTGAAACCACGATCTTCTTGAAGGATGAAGAATGATTTAATCAGTTTTTTTTGGCATTTAGAACTTAGGCAGATACCAAGTTGATACCAAGATACCCCCTTCCCCCGTATCATTGACCACCCCAGTGGGCCCCATAGATGTGGTAAGCTGTTGGTTTGACGACTGAAGCTGAGTTGTCCACGCGTCAGCAAACGCACCTGCCTTTTCTGATTACCAGCGAATGCAGCTAAAATGATGGTTTTCCCTGCTTGTATAATGTTTTAATTTACCTATAGTGTAGTGACTGAAGTTGCTCTTTAAATTATCGGTGTTTGAGCTGTCGACCCGGTAACATGGATAACAAGGTGAGGAGTGTGAGCCCAGTAATCTAAGGCAGAGTTTGTCATGCACTGTAGAAGGCTGCAACAGGTCCCGATCCAGTTAAGAAGTTGTTTGGCCTCTTCTGTCTGATAAATGTCCGATGCTGTCTGTCAGGTATGTTGCTGGGTCTAATATGTTCACTTTAAAAGAGATGGAAACCGTGTTTATGTATATTTAGACCTTGCACACGTGGTATTTTTAGCCCTCATGCTGATTCCAGCTGGTGGCTTTCCACATGAGAGACTCACCATTTAGATGTTATGTTTCCAGAGGTTTTGGAGTCTGGTTTATTTGCCTTTATTTTGCTTTTTATAACAGAAAGTATAATAACATTATTGCATTCAGTAATTTTTAGAACCTTGTTTATCAAGCACTGTATGAGCATCCATTTATGTTTAGTTTGTACTTTTCATGGTGCTGGAAAGTATTCTGGAGATGCAAGGATGACCCTGGATACTCTGAAAGGGATAAATAAATATCTGAGCCCATCAGAGTCTCTCTTCTTTAATTTTCTTAATGTTAGGAGCTGCTACATGTATGTACATGTGAAACTTGAAATGCTCATTTGTAGTCAGTCTGAAATATAAATTTGTAAAAACAAAAAAAGGCAAATGATTCATGATAGGTTTGTTGTTGTAGTTCCTATTACATAGTAATAGTACAATATCACAGCATTTTTTAAAGACGGTCATTGGTTGTGATTTTGGTGTGCCACCCTGAGATTTTCAATGGCCCCATGTGGTGCATTTTTACCCCTTTTCCACCAACCTGGTTCGGAGCCCGTTCCTGTTCCTGTTCCGGTTCCCGAACCTGATTTCAAACTGGTAACGCGTGTTTCCACCAAAGAAAAGAGGTTCCAGAGCACAAACTCTGGTTCAACTTGGGCACCGCAGAATACCTGGTTCTTCTGTGTGAACTGTAATGTCACCCGTGTGCGGGTCGTAGCCCCAGGAAAAACATGTAACCAGTACGGCGGCGAAGACAAAGAACGCACCGTATAATCATTTATATGTTTGAAAAAAAAACCTCACAGTCAACATGCCTACTTGTTTTTATTTCATTCGCGGATGCTGAACATATGCAAATGAAAACATTGTAGGTACCATTGTTCTCGCATGCAGTCGCCGTCTCTTTTTCCGTATGTAAGTGTAGTTTATAGATGCTCTCTTTTTGCATTTACAGTAACATTCAGCAAACACCACTGTCTCGCTATCGCGCCTCACCCCAAATGCTCTTTATTTTACACTCTTAAGTGGATTTATGACTTCAAGGTACCAATGTAGCCTTTTTCTTTATGCTTTTGTCATAACCACAGTCTAAACCTCTAATGTCCTCTGTGTTTCAAGGTTTGACCCTGTCTGAATTAGATGTCAAAGGTTCAACGGTGTCAAAAAACAGGAAGTTGTTTAATGAGAAACGGTAGAAAACAGGCCAATGGTGGGATGGAGATGGCGAAGAGAACATTGTCCTGTCTTCAGGATAAAACCAGAATATTTGCAAGCTGCTTTTTGAAGTTCATTATATTCAGGTGTCTGTTTTGTTTTTTGGAACTGATTCAAGAGAGTCAAAGTGCTGAAAACAAAGTAAATGCAGTTCTAAAACAGTTTCAACCTTGTAAGAATTATGATTATTGATTAATTAACATTCATCAAGAATCATAATTTAAAATCATAATTTGAAAAAAATTAATTTCTTAACCAAAAATCATCACTTACAAATCAAAATCAGAGATGTCCTCTGGTGTTGTAATTATGGCTCAGAGCCCTTGATAATTACAATTATTAAATTCTCAGTAATAATTGATAACTATTACTCGATGTCACTGTTTAATCAACCGCTTCACCGAAGGTGGGGGAACTTTGACCTTATTTTGACAGACAAATCACTCTTGCTCAAAATAAACACAAACTCTTTCTCTTTATCTACGTGAACATTTATCAAATCAACAGCCCTGATACACCTCGCTATTCTGATTGAATAATCTTCACCTAATCAAGCACGCAAAAATTCTACACAAAATGGGTAAAATAACTAACTAAACAAGATAAAACAACATTGAGTGTGTATAAGGTCAAACCAGCAGTTATGGCAAAACAAGAGAAAATATAGTACTGGGGCGAAGCTTTGTGAGCGGCCTCCACCAGGCTGCAGTCATAAAACCCCCAAAGTTGGAGCTCAGTGTAACACAAAGGGTCATAAAACGTTTAGGCAGCAACCAGTGGAAAAACATGAAGAATGAAGACAAAGGAACAGTGAGTATTCCACCACGAGGTTCTAGCTGCAGCTTCAGGGCTTCTGAGAACCTCTAATAGTCCAACTTTTAAGATCACCTGAGTCTGCGCTCAGGTGTTAAACACAGTGAGATACGCACAGCTTCAAAGCGCGGCGGCTCTCAGAGTCCAACAGCAATCAAAGTTTCAATAAGACATTTCATGCATATACAACTTAGAACACATTGGACTATAAGTGTCTATTCTAAATCGCTCTAAAATCCTACTCTATCCTGCCCAAGCTATTTCTAATAGAAATAAAACAAAACGGGATTACTTGGTGTCGTCTTCTCTGGAGCAGGAGGAGAGAGGGGTAGGGGAGTTTGTTACGCGTCCGTAACAAACTCAAAGACGGCTGGCCTTCCTCCTTTGGCAAGGGGAAAATATGACATACCGTCAGCAGTCGACTGGAACAAAAACAAAGAGGAAAATTTCGTCTCCTTGGAAAACCTCCACGGGTTTTTCTTAGGTTGCGTGTTAAATCCACGCCTTCGATCGGTAAAGTAAAACTTGCTGGTGAAGTGAGGAGAATGAATGAAAACCCACGTGTGAGTTTCTTCTCCAAAACGATGCGCCTCCGTTGCGTGGTGACCGCGCCTCGGTTTCCAGCGGGAGAAAAAGCATTGGTGGAGCATCTCCCGTGTCCTCATATAGCCTTGCTGGTCAGGTTGTTGGATTAAAGAACTCTAAGCCCTGTTTTTACATGAGGAAGGTGACATTAATAGTTTGTTCAGTGTCCTTAAGAAGTGTGACTCCAGTCCTTGGGGGGCAGTCGTCCTGCAGCTTTTTAGATGTGTCTCTGCTTTTGCACACCTTAATGATAAAACTAAGTCATTAGCAGGACTTCATGCTGAGAAGGTAAAGCAGTTATCTGATTTACATGAGATAGGACCTCTCAGCAAATTAGATAAATGGCTAAAATCTTTTAAGAGGCAGTTTTCCTGCGATATCATGTAACATTTCTTCAAAACACTCGTATCTTTGTGCAGTAGTTACAGAAGTAGTAGGCAGTGGTGGACAGAAGGAAATGATTCCCAACCAGGTTCAACCAAATCTCTTTGGTTCCACACCAACGTCTTCATGTATGAAAGCTCCAGGGATTATTTGCCCCCACACAGATTCTAGGCATTTAGTTAAACAGTCTCAGTCTGCACTATGTGATATATTATATCTACTTATGTATGCAAATTTGAGTTTTCATATGTCTGATATTACTCAGTCACTTTATTAATTAAAAAGATATCGATAATTGATAATCATAATTGTTACCGCTATCACAGTTCTCAGTAATTCTATTGCAGCTATTCATTTTCTATTATTTGTAGAAAATGTTAAACTATAATTCTTTTTTCTTCCTCCTCACCGTACGCTGTACATTCAGATGTGACAGAGCCCTGGGTTTCATGTGGGCTTCCCTTTAAGACAAATACTTCCTCTCACTTTACCCAAGTTTACGTTCTCTACCTCTGCCCTTTTTGCAGTACAGAAAAGTCAGCATATTTTCTTCCTGACAAAATTTCTCAGGCACCGGAGGGAAGTGGGTTAAGCATTGCACCTAATATAGTAAGAACGGTCAGGGGTAATATCCTTTTATCAGCATAATTCAAATGAAAACTCATGCTGTTTGAATGCATCCGTTTCACACTAAAGTAAACTGCAGCTTTGTCAGCTTCTCACAAACGAAGACTTCTGTCTTGCTATGGTTATTGTGGTTTGTCTGCATTTTGCAACAGGCTTGTTATTTAAATCGTGAGAGTTCTGATTTGAACTCAAACATCCATTGTAAAAGTTTCAATCAGCTCTGCCTGAGCAATATCTGTCTATGTTGTTCTTTTCCTCGGTCTTCCGTGCAGCCTTGATACATGCATCTAAAGCTGAGGACTTTGCACGAAATTAAAGTGAGCTTCACTGTGAACACATTGCTATGTACTTAAGGGTCCAGCTGATTTGCCTCTGGGTCGATCTCACAGGAAGACATGGCTGTTTTGTGAGGCCATGACAGGTAGTTTAAAGTAGTTTCTGCTATTCATGTCCACTTCAAACAAGCAGGAGGCCTCTGTAATCCCCCAGCTTTCAGCAGTGCCTGCTGAGTGCAGGTCAGAGTTGATACTTAGGCTTCATCAATTGCCCTATTTACAGTGTTGTTCTGTTTAAGACGTCTAAGCAGCAGCTTAAAGTCCAATTTGACTGCTCAAACGGGTTTTATATTAGAACAACCTGCTACGCCTGGGCCAGCATGAGACTCTCAGATGATTTTTTTTAATCTTCAATAAAGCTACCTCAGTTTCACCATGTCATGATGTTAACAACAAGATTTATTTATTCCACTAACAGGTTTCTTTTGAATGGAAGTAATATTAATGTTTTGGAGCTTCACAGCCACAGTCCCGATTAAATCTGATCGAGAGTCTGTGGAGGGAGCTAAAGGTTAGGGAGAAGGCAAGGAGGCCTTGGAGCTCATCACATGGAGCTTTGTAATGCCTAAACACATTGTTTTCACAGATTATTAAGAAGGGTTTAAAAAATAACATTTTAAATACAACGTTTAGGATAAGATTTGAATAAAACCACCCAAACTTGTTAGTTTTTTTTTTCAGAGTTAAAACACAATTCTTGGTTGAATGATCTAAATTTGTCAGATGTATGAATACGTTTTTAGCCTAACTCTTGTTTGGTAAAATCCTCTGTGTACTGTCAAGTTAAAGAGCTTTTGAAGTCTGTCCCAGAGAGAGCTTTTTTTTGTCATACTTCATGTTGTACGTTTGGGGCCTGTCAAATTATGTAGCCAAGCTAGAGTTAAAATTCTGTTGCTTTGAGTTTCCAAAGTCTGCCGGAGACAGCCCATCCCTGCGCAGTTCAGACATCCCCAGAAAACCTTCGCAGTAGTTAGGTGCACGCGTAACTCAAGCCCAACCTAAACAAGTTCTGTAAGGGTTGGTGGGGGGGCTTGGCCAAGAGATGGCCAATCACAAACCATGCCTCTCCTTGTTGGGTGCCTTAACAGTCTGATGATATGGTCATGCACAACAAAGATAGGAACCCATCAAGCAGGTTCCTGAAGAAATACCTTGACACTGCAAGCAGACGGAATGGCAGTGTTGATTGAGTTCACCCTAAAGTTTCTTAAGATTACCATCTATTCCTGCAGCAAAATACCTGTCCAAAAAAACTAATCTTTCTCTGGGAGTTCCACATTCTTTCTTTTCTTCACAATTGTTACAAACCAAGTGTTTACAGCAACCAGCTCCCTTACCTGCGATCATACTTCAGACATCTAACGGATTACTATTTAGTGCATCATTCAACATTGGAAAGAGTAATGATAGGCCAGGCAAGGTGAGATCTAATCAGATATGCATCCTAGATGCCATTGGTTACCCAGGGGCAGCTGCAGAGTTCTACAGCTTAGATAGCAGAATCTATGGACAGGGCACTTGTTAGTTGAGCACTCAACAAATCTGTCAAGAAGAAAGCCATTGTTATGAGAAAGTCAGGAGAACTCAAGTTAGCAGTTTTCCACAAGCCTTGTAGGGGTTAAACCATAACAGGGAGAATGCCTTTTCATGTTTTAGAATGGCCCAGTCAAAGTCCATAACTAAATCCAAAGAAGAATCTGATGCAAGATGTGAAAGTTAATGTTTGCAGATGCTCCCCATCCCATCTGGGTGATCTTGAGCTATTTTGTGAAGAAGAATGGCCGAAATGATGTGCAGAATTTGTAGGGAGATACCCCAAAAGTCCTCCAGTTGTAATTACTGTGAAAGGTGCAGAACAATTTGTAAAAAATCTTAAGAAGTGTGCTTCCCTTTCCTTCCACTTAATTATACACTACTTTGCATTGTGCTATCACTTAAAATCCCAAAAAGATTCATTAAGCTGTTTAGGTAAAATGTGACACAATGTAATGTGAAAATCCTAAAGGAGCATGAAACCTTTTGCAAGGCACTGTAAAAATCTTTCACATGTTCACATGTTAAGCGGACAGAGTGCATGGCATCTAATGCACACATTAACTGGCTCATCCAAAGCCAGTTTATCAGCAGCATTATATACCAACAATTCAGACTGTCAGCAGCAGCTTGGATTACAGCTGAGAGGAAGCGTCACTCTATGGTCACAGCTAAAGCTGAAGCCGAATCGAAATTGCAAAGAGGAAGCCGATGTAACACAAGGAGTATTTGTGTCATGTTGGTGGGAAAATTCCCTACAGTTGCCGAACGTTTCCAGGATCTGTCTTTTATTTAGAAATATTGCATCACTACAGTTCATGATTTTGCAGGAAAATCCCTGAAATGTCTCTGTTTGACTCTAAGACTGCTAACCCGACATAAAACCTGAAAGTGAAAGTTGTGAAATGGGTATTTTCTGTATTTCAATTTTTTTTTTTTGGGACTAGAGGCAGGAAAGAGGGCAAAGAGAAGGGGAGACATTTGGCAAAGGTCGCCGGGTCTGGGACTCGAACCCTGGACAGCCGCATCGAGGACTATGGCCTGTGCACATGGTCGCATGCTTAACCTCTACACCTCCAGGGCCGTGCCCTGCATTTCTAAATTTGAAGGGAGGATTAAAATGTTGTTGGGACCACAGGTTATCAGAGCAGAAATAAACTAGCTAAAATCTAAGGAATATGTTGGCCTTGGAGCTCATCACTTGGAGCTTTGTAATGCCTAAACACATTGTTTTCACAGAATATTAAGAAGGGTTTAAAAAATAACATTTTAAATACAACGTTTAGGATAAGATTTGAATAAAACCACCCAAACTTGTTAGTTTTTTTTTCAGAGTTAAAACACAATTCTTGGTTGAATGATCTAAATTTGTCAGATGTATGAATACGTTTTTGGCCTAACTCTTGTTTGGTAAAATCCTCTGTGTACTGTCAAGTTAAAGAGCTTTTGAAGTCTGTCCCAGAGAGAGCTTTTTTTTGTCATACTTCATGTTGTATGTTTGGGGCCTGTCAAATTATGTAGCCAAGCTAGAGTTAAAATTCTGTTGCTTTGAGTTTCCAAAGTCTGCCGGAGACAGCCCATCCCTGCGCAGTTCAGACATCCCCAGAAAACCTTCGCAGTAGTTAGGTGCACGCGTAACTCAAGCCCAACCTAAACAAGTTCTGTAAGGGTTGGTGGGGGGGCTTGGCCAAGAGATGGCCAATCACAAACCATGCCTCTCCTTGTTGGGTGCCTTTAACAGTCTGATGATATGGTCATGCACAACAAAGATAGGAACCCATCAAGCAGGTTCCTGAAGAAATACCTTGACACTGCAAGCAGACGGAATGGCAGTGTTGATTGAGTTCACCCTAAAGTTTCTTAAGATTACCATCTATTCCTGCAGCAAAATACCTGTCCAAAAAAACTAATCTTTCTCTGGGAGTTCCACATTCTTTCTTTTCTTCACAATTGTTACAAACCAAGTGTTTACAGCAACCAGCTCCCTTACCTGCGATCATACTTCAGACATCTAACAGATTACTATTTAGTGCATCATTCAACATTGGAAAGAGTAATGATAGGCCAGGCAAGGTGAGATCTAATCAGATATGCATCCTAGATGCCATTGGTTACCCATAACCAATGGCATATGTTTGGTTCTCAGAAACAATTTTATGTTTAACTGTAATCCCGGGTGTGTGATTTGTTTCTTGTGTAATTTCTTAGATAAAAATAAAATCAATTTTATTTCCCAAGTTGCTCAGTGGATCTTCTTTAAGTGACTAAATTCTATCCTCTATAAATTGTAAGGTTCATTAAGGTCTAGCTTTATTCAGGATACAAGCATTTAATTTAAATGTTAATTAAAACGTTAATTAAAATTAAAAAGTTTAAACAACTTTCTTATAAAGGAAATTATATTGTTGTAATAAATCAAATTAATTTTAAAGGAGACCAGAGAAGAGGTTTGAGTTGGGTGTTTTTTGTGGGGATTTTGCAAAATGTGACTTAAAAGCATTGGAGGTTTGTTTCTTATTAAGAAGATTTCGGTTTCTGTTGCGATATGACTAATATATCAATTAACTGAACACCTCTTTACATCCAGTTGTTTTAAAGCTCTGGCCTACTAATCTTTCCTCTAAGAACTATAATGGGAATCTTCTTCAAGGTAAGTACGGAGTACTTATTTACTGTACGTTAAAACAGTAAGTAAGGAAAAGTACATTACAGTGGCATAAAGGTTATTAAATAATAAACGAACATAAATAATTAAAGAAATAATAATGAATAATTAAAATGATAAGATGATAATAAAAAAGATAAAAAATGAAAAATGAATGATAAAATAATTGATAAGAACATGAAAGGGAAGTTGGACTGAAAACATAACAAATTCAAAGACCACTCTGAACAAATAAGTTTTTAATATTGATTTGAAGCAACTTAGGGTTTCAGCGCTTCTACAGTTTTCTGGGAGTTTATTCCAGATTAGTGGAGCATAAGAACTAAAAGCTGCTTCTCCATGTTTGGTTCTGGTTCTGGGTATGCAGAGTAGATTTCAGCCAGAAGACCTGAGAGGTCTGGGTGGTTGATCCACTGAGAACAGGTCTGTAATGTATTTTGGTGCTAAGCCATTCAGTGATTTATAGACTAACAGAAGTATTTTAAAGTCTATTCTCTGAGCTACAGGGAGCCAGTGTAAGGACTTTAGAACCGGGGTGATGTGCTCCACTTTCTTAGTTCTAGTGAGGACGCGAGATGTTCTTTAGGTGATAGAAGGCCAACCTTGTTCCTGTCTTTATGTACCTCTGAATGTTCAGGTTTGAGTCCATCACTACACCCAGATTTCAAGCCTGATTGGTGGTTTCTAGCTGTATTGCCTAGCTGTATTGAAGAAGTTGCTTGTTCTGTCACTTTAAATTTCCAAAATTCAAATCTATCACTTTAAATCTACAAATACTTCATCTGGCGAAACAAATTTGAGCTCTTATTTTGAGGCCCAGAAGTGAAGGTGATTACAGGAAAAAAGTCTGAGTGGATGGTACTTGCATAATTCGCTAACACCTATTGCATTCCAGGCAGTTCTTTGCAACATGCATATTATGCACGCTGTCATTGTGATAACGATACAATTACAATGTATTTTGCATTTCTATTTGTTAGCTTAGTTAGGCTAATAATATCATACACTTATGAGTTTCCTGTTGGTGCCACGCTAAAGAGCTATTTAACAATTTACAGTATTTAGGTTTATCAACCTTAACTGGACTTTTACATGCACTAAGATTTATGAAATCATTTTTTTATTTGGAAAAAGACAAACTAATGATATTGTGACATAAGAGCTACTTCAGGATTATACAAGCATATTATTTTTCAAAATATGGACTTGTGAAATCTGGACAGGAATATTTAGTGATTAGAGATTCCTTAAAACACAGTTGGTGATTTGTGAAACTGTAACTTGAAAAGGAGGCATCTTGGGGGGTTCTAAAAATGTCGCTAAAATATGAAAAAGGTGTCTTCTTGTTCTGGTGGACCCACTACCGCCTATAATCTTGTCTTAGCTGGTGCATCATTACAAACATACACATCTCAAGATGTAAAGCAGGATTCCCCCCTCCCCAATCCTAATCTTACAATAAATGTCCACCGTGAAAGGCCTATTTCATATCTCCAGTCTGCTCTATTGTCCGTGTGTCCTAAATTCTGGCAACTGTATCCACCCTCTAGGGGTTTCTGTAGACCTCTGGATGCAGCCAAGATTTTTCAGACCGTGTAGGTTGCACGCACCGACAGGAACAAAAATAAGACCAACCAGAGATTGGTGCCAAACGCACAGCAGATAAAGAGAAAGACGGAACAGATCATGGGCAGAAGAAGAAAAACAACAGCGATGCTTATATTTCAGAAATACAGTTAGGGGAGATAGCTGCACATCTCTGATTGGAACAGAGTTCTTCAGATGAGCTAAAAAGAGTATGAACTGAGAGCTAGGTAGCTCTCGATCATGAAGAGATATGTCAGGGCTCTAATAAAATAGCAATAAGAAACTTGAAAAATTGGGGAAAAACTCGTTTTTAAACCTGTTACATAGCTAAAACATTTTTAATATCTTAGCTATGTAACAGCTATGTAATGTTTTTTAGCTTTCCGTTAAGATAGGAAGCAGGCAGGCAGTAAGATGAGAGGGATTGTGGCTTCTCAGCTGTTCAAATGTCTTAGAAAAGAACGAAAGAAAACATCATTTTTCATATAAATTGAAAGCATAATTGACTTGATCATGTTACTGTATAACTCTCTATTGAATCAGGCATGTGGCATTAACTCAATAAGTAAAGCAGAAACTTCTTGGACATTAGAAACAGCTAACTTAGTGTGAAATGCTCGTGAGTTTTTTGAAAGCCTGATCTGACAGATAGTGGTCCAGAATCGCAATATAACGACCGGTTCTAGTCACCAGGTGAGAACATGGCGGATCAATAAGCAATAAAAATTCAAAGGTTAATATGGATTTTCCCCCTTCTGCATTGATATCTGTGCTAATTGCATTATAAGATAAATCCTTCCATTGTAAGGATGTTTAGCCTTAGGTGATGCTTGAGTAAAACCAAATATCTACAAACTATATCAGTATGGACTCAGATAATGTTTTCCAACTAAGACGTGTTCCAGACCAGTTGTTTGACTCTCTTCTAATTAGATTTATTTTCTGAATGGATCAGAACCGCTATACCACAAACCCTCTCTCCCTCCAGTATACTCTGTAATGTACTTCAGGGGAAGACGTTTATTATTACTTAGCATAAAATCCATAGGGGGAGTTCACTGCAGATGAAATGGGTTTCCAGCAATTCGGCGCTGGCACAAGGAGTTACATTACTGTCAATATTAGCCCTCTGTGATTACTCTGAGTTTACTGATAGGTCAGTAGGTATCTTCAGACAAAACTATGTTTGCGACAGTGTTTGTCTCTGACAGATATCTGTCCCACTGATCAAACTCATTAGTTTGTATTTATGTTGTTTGTTGACATTTTTGCATCTCAAGCTTCTTGACTACTGTGATTGAAAACCAGCAGTGTTTTCACTTAATTATAGTGCATCAGAATTTGCGATGACCCGATAGGGATTTGTTTCTCCCAGAGGCTGATCCAGGACAGTTAAGAGAAGGCATTCGAAGATGCCAAGTCATAGTTCAATACCTCATTAAAATCAGCGCCTTGTGCAACATAATAACACTTTACATTTGATTGTGATGTTTTCTTATTTAACTCACTCACCAGTGATGTTCTGGACTCTCTCCTGTCTATGTGTCAAATGGAGGTTCTTCAGGTCAGCATTAATCTGCTGCTTTAGCAGGAAGCTAACAAGGTTAGGAAACTTGGTACTTTGTTTTGAACGTCTTAAAATTTAGTAGTAATAGTGTTTTAGCAGCTCTCTATACACCTCTGCAGGACACTGGCAATATCTGAGCCATCGGACAGACAGAAAGCTGGAAAAGCGTCACTATACCATTAGCATCATTGCAAAGGTTATAAAACACCTAGATTCCAAGTTAGAAACTGTTTCCAATAACGTGTAAAGCCTATAATACAGTTTTCTTTTATAATGCAGGAATAAAAAAAAACTGTCTTTGCAAAAGGTGGCCTCATGACTCACCAGGGAAGTGTCTGAGGTTTCAAAAATCTAGAGATACCGGTTATTTTAAAAAGACCTGATCAGAACCTCCAGCCAAAACCTAGGATTGGATTTGGACATCCTTAATTAAAAACAAAATCATATTAATGAATGCTATTATTGGAGCTGGTTATGCCTGTGTACAGTGTTCATGATATGTAAGCTGACAGTGGAAAGGTAAACAGATCATTGTTTGCCATCCAACTTGCAAATTTTGAAGAGGAAATTGCTTTTTATCTTTCAAATGAATGGCTTTAGTTATTAGAGTAGAACAAGAAGTTGACATGTTTGTGTGCTAGCCAAGCACATATTTAAAACAAACCCTGACTGTTCTGTCAGGGAACGTATTCCTTTCCGGCGTCTGTTGTTAATGTTGTGCTTTAGGAGTGTTTAAATGTAACATTTTATAGTTACGATAGCAAAGTTAGGAATGTTGGGCTAAAGCAGGATCAGAATGTGAAATACTTGGTACTCCTTTCTTTGGAATGTTTTTACTGTATATATAACCTGCATGTTACATTTCTGAACGAGCACATTTTGCCTGTTTAGAAACCAGATCTTTGTTGAGTATTGCTACATTGTTCCCAAAAAAGTAAACTTTAGCAAGTACCATATTGGATGTGTGGTAATACCAGTGGAGAAATTTGCTTTTAAAAATAGTTTATTGTTTAGTGTATTTGTAACAGTGTATCTGTAAGAAACTGACAACCACGCAAACCTTTGATGTTTCTATGCTTATAACTTAGAAAGAAACAGGTCACGTTATTCTTCGGCAGCAGCACCTACAGTCAAGCCTTTGCAATAACTGGCAGTGGGTCTTTTACCTCTTTGTGGAGGAATTTTGGCCCACTCATCTCTGCAGAATAAATTTATTTCAGTCACATTTAAGCAAGAACGGCCCTTTTGAGGTCATGCCACAGCGTCTCAGTCTGATTTAAGTCTGGACTAACTAGGCCACTACAAAACCTTTTTATTGTGAATGCCATTTTTCCAGTCTTCGTATTGTTGAATCATGATTACTGGGGTCTGCAGAGCTTTGAAGGTTTTTTTTCGTTCTTTTGTTACCTCCTGGATTAGTCTTTAATGTGCTCTTGGAGTAATTTTGGTAGGTCAGCCACTCCTGGGAAGGTTTACCGCTGTTCATCGTATCTCCATTTGAGGATAATGGCTCTAACTGTGGTTCATTGAAGTCCCTAAGCCTTAGAAATAGCTTTATAGCCATTTTCTAGACTGATGTTCTTGATATTCTTTACATCGGCTCATACAGTACTTACATGTCGGTGTCACTGCTGTCAGTGTGCCCCAGGGCAGCTGTAGCTACAATGTAGCTTACCACTGTCAGTATGTGAATGTGTGTATGAATGGGTGGGTGGATGACTGAATGTAGTGTGAAGCGCTTCGGGGTTTCTGGGGACTTGATAAAGCGCTATACAAGTAAGGCCATTTACCATTTTACCATTTACATGTCATATCATGTTACTTTTTGAGATATTTTAGCCTAAATCATGTTGTCTGACAGTCTTTATTTAATTGTGTGAAAAAGCAACACTGGCAGTCCTGAAAAAGTTTTAGACAACCATGATGCATTTCTGGGTGGTTCATCTGTGACAAAGGCACTATGAGGGAAGGTGTTGATTTGGATTCAAACAGCAACATCCAAACAAAGAGGCAAAACTTGAATTTCCTACACAGCAGCATTGCTCCAAACTAGCCTGAATAATGGTGCTCTTCCCCTTTTCTTAAAAACAGATTCAAGCCATCATCATTGTTCATATTGTGACCTTTGTTGCAGGTTAAAGGTTAGAGAGACCATTATAAATGCAGAACTTTATTCTTCAGTTCAGCTCTTTATGAACTACAACAGACCAGAACAACTCCCTCATGAATGCAGATGCTGCCTAAATCTGTTTATCCGCCTCCCACTCCATCCTGCCATCATTCATAAACAACACACCCAGCCATTTAGACTCCTCTTCTTTAGGCAGAAACCCAGATCCGACCCAGAGAAAGCAATTCCGATTCTAATCAGTAAAAAATGCCTCAGTTAGCCTGAATGAAAGCTTCACATGTAAACAAAACATCCCTTTTTAATTCTGGTTTTTATTAGGGCACATATCTGTAGGAATTATTAAACCCTAAACCTCTGCTTGCATTGTTTGCACAACAAATCCCATTTTATATGATTTTCTTCATACTTCACTCCTTCCTCCAGATCAGCCTGAGCAACAAGAGTGAAGCGTAAATGTGAAATTTAAAACTGTGGTAACAATCCACACCAAGGAGAAGGCAGTGTGAAAACTATGATTAATGGCTGATCACAGAAAGAGCTCAAACACACACCCTACAGAGCAAGATCAGGTTTAAAATGAATGCATGTACATACCACAACGAGATTTACTTTCTGCTGTACGTTGCTCACTTTCTATGAGAACCGCAAGCTGAGAAAACACCATTTTGGAAATTTTTTGAAAACCGGATATTTTAGCATATTTAATGTAAGAGAGAACTGGTTGTAACCTGTGAGCTGAAACAGCGATGCTGCCGTTGCATAAACACGCTCCCTTTTTTTAAATATCAGCTGCAAAGGCAGATTTCTACCACAGCTTATCAAAGTTGGGCTTACGATTACCGGTAGGGGTGAAACAGAGGATTTCGTAATCGCTCAAGCGTTTGTGGAAAGTTTAACCAAAAACATCGAGTTAAAGAGCTGAAATTCAAGAACTGAACATAAAAAGAGAACTAAGGTCCAGGTTACAGGGAAATGTGTGTAAAGGGTTTTCAGAAAAAAATAAGGGTAATATAATAACAAAAGCAATATTTACTGATAATCATCAAAAGGGGAAGCTGCTCTTGGCACATTATGGTATAAACACAAACTGTTCAGGCATCTCTCGGTTTAAAAGGCAGCTGTAAGTTCACAGAAGACATGAAACCTTATCTTTCACTATTAAAGAGATGAAACAGCAAGGTGCAACAGCCAGTCGCTCCTTTTCATTCTTCGTCCTGTTGCTACGAGATGAAGAAGACACAACTCAACTATTGCTATAGTTATTTCCTCCCCAGTGAGTATTTATTCCTCCTAGAGAGAGTTGCACAGCCCAGAAGTATCAACATCGGAAAATCAGACTGAAATGTGTGTTACTTATTGCCACAACACTTTTCAGTGAAGGGGTGTGAATTAGCTGGTTACTAAACAACTATGTTAGCAACCCATTTGTCCATAAAATAAAGAGAAAACCCTCTGCAGTTCTTTCTAAATGTTGTGGGGCAGTGGCATTAGTCAAACAAATCTAATCAACTTTGCATGTACCTGAACATTTAGGGGAGTTAGGTGGATGGTTTGGATGACTCCCTTTGGGTTTTTTTGGTGACATTTATCTGTGAGGAAACCCAGAACTTGATGGAAGGACTAAACATTTCATTGGTTGTTGAAGAACCTTGGGATCCCCCTGGAAGAGCTAGAAACATTAAATTGGAAGAGGTATTTTAGTTTGAGGTTTCATCCCATACCTGAAAGGATGGATCAAAAATTTAAGCAATTAGAGCATGTTATACATTTTTAAAGTTATTTTTGTCTCAGTAGTGTAATACCTTGGTGTTTTAACTCAAGGTTACCATTCCATGAAAATCTGGTACACTTCATGCAGAGGAAGCCATCTACACCTCATCTCTCTGTTTTATGACAGCAGTGTTCAGCTAAAGATATATGAAGCTGGGTACATTCACAGCATATAAAACTAACCCCCTGCACTTGTACCTTTTTTCTGATAAAAAGGTCACTGATAATAATATAAATGCTGCATGGATGTTCTTGGCATGAATAAAACAAGTGCAGTGCACCAGTAGCAGTAACTGAGTAAAAAAATAGTCCCATCAGCGAGACAGTTGTAGGTAATCTGAATTTATTTTGGTTACATGATTTTTTGTAAATTATGAAATTCAGAATTTGTTTCTAATTCATAAAAATGTTTGCATACTTGTTTTGGGAAAATTGAATATGTTTAAGGAGTAAAGAAATCAGCTGACTCTTTTCACTTTTACTGTTTATGATGTGAAAAACGTAATGAGGAGGGATGCTGAGGTCCCCATCATGTTACATCTATATTTAAAAAGGCATTTTAACAACTTGTATTGTTGTTTTATGGGTACTTTGGAACTTTGTGGTGTAAGTATGAGTTAAAACTCTCGTAATCAGCTTGTAATCCATCATGTTTCTGATCTGTTTCTGCAACAAAAGAAAAAAACCTGATCAGACTGTCCTTAAAATCACCAGAGCTAAAGGACATTCTTTCCTCCCATGCTACTTATTCTCTTTTTCTTCTATTTTTTTTATTTTTTATTTCTGCAGCACTAGAGGCCTTTATTTTTTAAATTTTCTGATAGTAGGCAGACAGGAAATAGGGGAGAGAGAGGGGGAAGACATTCGGCGAAGGTCCCCTGGTTCGGGATTCAAACCCGGGACGACCTCTTTGAGGGCTGTAGCCTCTTTACATGGGTCGCACGCTTAACCCCTATATCACCAGCGCCGCGCCCTACTCAATCTCAGGTTGAACTGAAAACCTCTGTTAGGAATTACCTTTGGTGTTTCGCTGAGTTTATGCTGTCCAAGCATGTTGTACAAGTCATTTTAAAAGGATTAGCTGGTTGAGCCTTGCATGAGTGCATCGTCTGTCTGACTGGTATTGGCCTACAGTCGAGGTCGGTGGCTGCAGCTTGGCTAGGCAAAGAGAAGAAAAATGGCAATTTGTAGAGTTGTAAAAATTCACAGAGGTCCTGTTTGCTGTTTGCCACGAGCCATGCAGGGGACGCAGAAGACTTATCAGACTTAAGACTTATACCATTATTAGAGTTGAATTTGTCTACTTCTGTACCTAAAACTGAAACGTGCCAAATATGTATTTGAGTCAAAGTTCTTCCTTGCAACACCTCGTGGGTAACTGAGGTAGACACAGACGTTTCTATCACTTCTCTCCGCTTCACGCTGTATGCTTCTGCTCACTTAGTCGTGGACACATGTTCCCACTGATAGGAGTGGTTGTGGAGAGGAGGAGGTTGGCAGCTGTGTTTATCTTGGTTCTGCCTGTGGGTGGGCCTTCAGATGTGTTTGTCCAGGGAAGCAGTGTTCGGGTCTCATCTCACTGCAGTATGAAATATGTTTACTTTGCCTTTCCCCTCCGGATGGTTTCTGGTTTCCTCGACTTTTGTTCCAACTCCTTTAAACAATGAGTCACAACCTCATTGCTTAAAGGTGTTTTACATTATGGATCATCTCACGTTGAGCTATTAGTGTAAAAGTTGTGTAATGTCTACACACCTTAAAGCTGAATCACTGTTACAATTCATAAAGCGCAGCTCTAAGTGTTTACATTCTTAGAGATTCATCTAAATATGGGCAAAAGAGCTTTATGTTTAGGTTAGCGTTTTTTGACTCTAGGATGTCGGACGCAGTGCTGTGAAATAAAGTGACCAAGAACGTTATTTTGCCCTACTGATTTACAGTGCTGTGAAAACGTATTTGCTTATTTGAACATTTCTTCTGCTTGTTTTTTTAATAAATACAAAATGCATTTTTAAATTTGTAATAGAAAAAATGTTCCAAATCAAAATCTTCATAAAGGGCCATAATTGCCATAAATGAGTCGTAGCAACATCACGGCAGAGTGACTGTGGTAACAAGGAGTCACTGTTTAGAAAAATAATGCCGCTACCTTAGGATTGGCATTGAAACGTTATTTGGTGTTACCACACAATCCTAGTCTGCACATAACTTTACTCTGACCCATTTGTTAGAAATCACAATCAGACCACAGATCTGTGTCTAACCTGCTCCACCTATCTTAAAAATCGCAATTGTAAGATCTGAAGTAGATGTGGAAGCTCCTATAGGATTGAGTTATGTGAGCTAAAGCCAGATTAAGTGTGGAATTACACTGCCAAGGGTGTAAAGACTAAAATGCCAATAAATAAAAGAGAAGCTACACTGACAACTACAATAGGAACAATCTTTTTTGGGTCTTAGGATGAAAAAAGGATCTTTCGTTGATACGTTTTCCTATTTTAGCATCTCATCTGTTTATACAATTATTAGACTCAACAAGTTTGAAACACGTTTAGTTTAACTTGATCTACCTTAACTTAGCACTTGATTTCATTTGAAGTTCTGAAATTCTAGGTGGCTGAAACATAAAAAATGTTTTTGTGCTGTGAATAGCTTCTGTAAAAAGAGGTAAATATGCTTAGACTATCTGATGTAGTGGGGGACCCTCAGCACTGGGGTCCTGCAGCAGCCCATCCCCTCATTTCAAAGTGCTTTTAAACATGCATACCCAGCAAACACATGGTTTCAGCAGCTGGGTGTAGTGATGTATGGAAAGCAGTTGGAGCTGCATAATCTTCCATCCTTTAATTGAGTATTATAACCACTTTGTCACGGCTGCCTGATAATAAATAGCTATAAACTATTTTACATATTTTCTGCTGGACCTGATTTGGGCCTGATCTAACTGTTAGCTTTGAAAGCCTTTTTTTTACAGCGAGCATGATTTCTACAACCTCTAGCAAAAACTATGGGATCAGTCAGATGGTTGACTTCAACAAAATCAAATCACAAATAGGAAGCAAAACTTTTTCATCTACACAACCTCCTGGTGTTAGATATTTAACAGTCACATGACCACATTTTCTAACGGTAAACTATGAGTACAATACAGGAAATTACTTTGAATTGTTGGTTTTCAAAGTCGGTGCGAAATGTCCTCTTTGTAGGTAAGAATTGATGTGAAGTGAGCACAAATCTCGTTGCAGACAGCTCCATTTCTTACCTGAAAAGGTTGTGTAGGAAACTGCAAAGGGGCTAAATATATTTAGAGATACCTATAGGGCTGCATGTCAGGCTTGAAAGGTGCTTTATTCTGTAAATCAGATTTCTCAGCTGCTACTGTGCCTTAAAAGCTATTCTTGACCTTTGAACCTTATTTTTATTTTGCCACATTACAATATTCATGATTTTCCTCTACTTGATCTGAAAACAGACAATTAAGTACAAGACAATTATTTCATCTGATTCCATGGTTTTGTCAACAGTTTCACTCGTCAGTGAGAGGGCCTACGTGTTCTGCAGGGGTTTAATGAGACATGTTGATGTGGGGACTAACCAGCCCTTCATGTGTGCCTCTACAGGTAGCCAATGAGACGTTCCACACAGACCGGCCCGACCTTCCAGAGTGTTTCCAGCTCTCTGTTCTGGCATGGCTGCCGTGCATCTTCCTGTGGGCAGCCTTTCCAGCCTACGTCTACTATCTAAAGAAGAGCAGCCGAGGGTACATCATGATGTCCATATTGAACAGGTTCAAAACAGTAAGTAGAGCGTACTGTATTGTAATTTATCTCCTTATAGCTCAGTTGGCTAGAACATTGCCAATAACACGTAATAATAGGTTATTGTTGAATATTGCCACTGAAATTATGGCTAATGCAGTTTGGATCTGTCTAGACAGTCTGGCCCCATGACTTGCTCAGTATCTACTATATGAAACGTGCATGTCACCGTGATTGGTTAACTGTCCTATAGATGAATTGTATCTCTGGATAAACTGGAAGGCAGCGGTTCTGCTCTCCAGGGTTAAGTCAGTAAAACACATAAAACATTTAGTGACATACTGTTTTAAAGAAAGATTAAATTAGGGTTTTTTTAAGATTTTCAGTAACCAAGATTACAGTTTCTTTTTTTAAGAGAATAATGTTAATCTAAAAGATAAAACAGGGCAACTTTTCTGTAATTCATCATTTCTAAATACCTCAGATAATGAAGGTAGCCTACTATGAGTGTGTTGTGGTTGGTGTGATTTTCTAGCAATTGTTATGGTGCGTTTACTGATCCAAAACAGATCAGATTTTTAGTTTCTGACTGGCTGATCACCAATCAGTGACGGCCAAGCATGAAACCTACCAAATCCAGCAAACTGTAGGGTTTCCGCTACATGTAATTGATTGTGGCGTAACGCCACGGCAAAATAAAGGCCGCCACCAAAATCAGAGAGTTTGAAATTTAAATATCATGGCACCTTAAAATTTACTTTATTTTGAAAAACCAACACCGCTGGTTCCTTCCTGCCTGCGAAGCTGCTACATCGTAGAGGGAGGCGAAAGATTTCCACATCCTCCGTTGCTGCTCTGTTCCGTTCTGACTGAAGGAGCAACACCGTTGTTATGTTAATTAAAGAGAACGGTTCCACATTCTCCGTGACTACTCCGAATGTCACGGTCGACGGACCCGCACTCCATCGTTCTCCGTCAAATTACGGAACAACTCCAATTTTCTGTACCATTCCGGCCCGTCTTGCTCTGGCCGGGTCAACCGATGTACCTGTCGCACATGCTTTAGACATATGTTGCATTTGAATGACAGAAATGTAGTTACTGCCCCCCGGTGGCCCACCGCCACGATTTTAAAAAATCCTAGAGGAAACTCTGCTGAGTTAAATATTTTTAAAAGTAATGGACGATCAAACATTTGCATGTTTTAAAACATCAGCTAATCTGAAAGAAATGTCATGTAGCCATGTAAAAACTGAAATAGGTTTTTGCCATTAGGCACAACACTATGTCAGTCCTAGGTTGAATTTGATAGCATAAATAGCATATTTCTAAATCATTTTTCAGAAAAATAGTTTGCCTTGGATGACCACCACATGTCATGGATGTGGTTGCCATCTAAACAAAGGCCCTAAAAGAGACCCTTCTAAGGGCCACCCACTCGTCTTGCCCAAAACAAAAATGGATATTTATTAAATTAATACATACGTTTTTTAGATATTAAGAACTGAAGGGTGAAGGAAATTGGGACTTAACATGTTGGTCATTTGTCAGAGATGGAATAATAAAGAATAATATAAGAAGGGGGACCGGAGGGTGTGTTCCAACTACAGGGGGATCACACTCCTCAGCCTCCCTGGTAAGGCCTACGCCAGGGTAATGGAGAGGAGAGTCCGGCCGATAGTTGAACCTCGACTTCAGGAGGAGCAGTGTGGTTTTCGTCCCGGCCGTGGAACACTGGACCAGCTCTATACCCTCTACAGGGTACTCGAGGGCTCATGGGAGTTTGCCCAACCGGTTCACATGTGTTTTTTGGACCTGGAGAAGGCATTTGACTGTGTCCCTCGTGATGCCTTGTGGGGGGTGCTCCAGGAGTATGGAATCGGGGGCCCATTATTAGGGGCCATCCGGTCCCTGTACGAGCGGAGCAGGAGTTTGGTCCGCATTGCTGGCACTAAATCGGACCTGTTCCCGGTGCATGTTGGACTCCGGCAGGGCTGCCCTTTGTCACCGGATTTCTAGACGCAGCCAAGGGCCGGAGGAGGTCTGGTTTGGGGACCAGTGGATTTCGTCTCTTCTTTTTGCAGATGACGTGGTCTTGCTGGCCCCCTCTAGCCAAGACCTACAGCATGCGCTGGGGGGTTCGCAGCCGAGTGTGGAAGCGGCTGGGATGAAGATCAGCTCCTCCAAGTCAGAGGCCATGGTACTCAACCGGAAAAGGGTGGCTTGTCCTCTTCAGGTTGGAGGGGAGTTCCTGCCTCAAGTGGAGGAGTTCAAGTATCTCGGGGTCTTGTTCACGACTGAGGGAAGAATGGAGCGGGAGATCAACAGACGGATCGGTGCGGCTGCCGCAGTAATGGGGGCGCTACGAAGCTCTCGATTTACCGGTTGGTCTACGTTCCTACCCTCATCTATGGCCATGAACTTTGGGTCATGACCGAAAGAACGAGATCCCCGGATACAAGCGGCTGAAATGAGCTTCCTCCGTAGGGTGGCCGGGCACTCCCTTAGAGATAGGGTGAGGAGCTCGGCCATTCGGGAGGGGCTCGGAGTAGAGCCGCTGCTCCTCCACATCGAGAGGAGCCAGTTGAGGTGGCTCGGGCATCTATACCGGATGCCTCCTGGACGCCTTCCTCGGGAGGTGTTCCAGGCACGTCCCACCAGGAGGAGGCCCAGGGGACGGCCCAGGACACGCTGGAGGGACTATGTCTCTCGGCTGGCCTGGGAACGCCTTGGGCTCCGCCCGGAGGGGCTGGAGGAGGTGTCAGGGGAGAGGGACGTCTGGGTGTCTCTCTGCTGAGTCTGCTGGCCCCGGAAGACGACGAGTACGAGGAATAATAAACAGCGATCTGAGTGCTTATCATCCACAAAATCAGGCTGCATATCTTTAAGGACAAAATGTCCCAGCGCTTTAGTTAAGGCTTTTGAGTTGTCTAAATTTATTCTGACCTAAAAAGCTCTTTGAAAGCTACCAAGTAGAAGTTGTTCTTCCCTGCTGGACTTCAAAGAAGACCCAACATATTGGATGTTGTCACAAATATGAACATGTGTTGAGCAATGCTGACATGTGGTCACATTTTAACTACATGCTTGCTCGATTTTGGCATGAAATAATGAAATAACGAATTGGTAAACTTGATTAACGTATTTTATCATAGCATACTAAACAGGTAACAATACAACATCATACAAATGTCAGCTTGCAATGAAAAGCACCAAAAGATATTGTGAACTGAAGCACTAATTGGTTCGCATAATTTACCCAAATAAGTAACTAAAACTTTATTTATATTACACATTTCAAGATAACAATCACAAAGTGCTTCAACAAAAAAGAAATACACAACATAAAATTAAACAAAAGCAGATTTAAAAAGATAGGTTTTCAGCTGTTCTTAAAAGGAAACCACTGAATCTGCTGATCTCGGAGTCAGAGGAAGGCAGTTTCAGAGTCTTGGAGCCACAAAAGGAAACACTCTGAAATGCACTCGATAAAGAACCAGGGGCCAATGAAGATTCATTAGCAGTGGAGTCACATGACAACAATATAAAGATCTAGTCCGGAGCCGAACAGCACCATTTTGTACAGACTTCAGACAGTCTTGGGAAGTTTTGGTAAGACAGATGTAAAGCACATTGTAATATCCCAAATGAGACGAAACAAAAGCTAAGATTTAAGATTTCCATCTCAGGACGAGAAACAATAGGGCTTAGTTTGACGATGTTTTGCAAATAGTAGAAACAGGATGAAACCAGACATTTGACATGGATTTTCAAGTGTAAAGTCTGAATCAAAGGTTATCCCTATGTTTCTAACAGAGGATTTAGCCAAAACACCTAGAGGCCCAAGGATCTGCTTTATCTTTCTAGTTATTTTTTTGTGGTGCAAACCTCAGTTTTTTCTTCAGAAAGAAACCTTTCAGTCATTTAGCAGCCCATTTAGCAGGGTTGGATGATCAACAGTATCAAAAGATGTCAAGGCTAACATAAGCATCACAGGTCTTTCTGCATGGAGATTGCATGTTTTCCATGCGTGGGGTAATTGGTCTCTAAATTGCCCTTAGGTGTGTGACTGAGTGTGTGCATGGTTGTTTGTGTGTTGCCCTGCGATGGACTGGCGACCTGTCCAGGGTGTACCCCGCCTCCCACCAATAGACTGCTGGAAATAGGCATCAGCTTCCCCGCAACCCACTATGAAAGAAGCGGTATAGAAAATGATTGACTGACTGACTCTGCATCATAATATTTTTAGAGACGTTAAGAAGAGCTATTTCTGTTCAGTTGAACTTATGAAAACATGACTGAAAGTGGTCCGCAAAGCTGTACTGATCAAGAGGAGCAGTTAACAGGTAGCTGACCAGAAGCTAAAGAACCATTTACTATTACAGATTTAGCATCTTATATTAGTGATTAGCAAGTTTAGCATTACCAAAACAGCAGTCTCTTTGTGTTTCTATGAACGTAGATCTTTACATTAGGGCTGAGATTTCCTAAAGGCTACCAACATTTCTACATCCAGCAAGTTCCATGGCAAACAGCAATACAGCAGCTTAGCTATACTCTGTTCCACCTTCTTGTTATCTGACAAAAGCTCTGCTCTCTTTGTTTTACCTGGAATGAACTGCAGGCATGTCCAGGCATGCTGTAGAATATAGCTTCTTACATCTCTGTGCTTCCTCTGGCTTCATTTTAAACACTCGTCTAATACTGAGAACGCTAACTTTGATTCTTCTTCATTCAGTAACAGTGTCCACATGGAGCAGGGTTGTTTCCAGAGTGACCTGGTTAACACTCGGTATGGTGTTAAAACACATGGTCACCCTTCATGGACAATGTCCACTTCCACTCACCTGCTGATTACTCATACAAGCTCTGCTTATACAGTAGCTAAAGTTTAATTGTGGTTAAGATTTTATTGCAATGACAAAGACAACAAGTTAGAAACACATGCTGTGGACTACTCAGCCAATAAGCCGAAACACTGATCACAAAGTAGAGTTTCATCTGTAAACGTTTTGCTGCTGCAGGTAAAAGGTAGAAGGCCTTGACATACCTCTATCTGAAGTCACTAGGACCTTGTGATAGGCACAGATCCATTTTCATACCATTTTTGAGTCTGCTAAACAACCACCTTCCACTCAGAGATACAATGTTTTCACTACAGCCTCATAAGGGGCAATAGTGCGATTGTTTACACATTGTCTACTCAGGAGAAGAAGAAAAGAAATAATAGAGATTTCTAACCGGAATATAAACAGCATTTATATCCTTCTTGTTACGAATTGAGGAATTATCCACAATGATAACTTAAATGAGTCAAGCCTCTTTCCAAGTTATGCTCTTTCTGAAGTCAAGATGCAACAGTCTGGAAAGAGTTTTATACCTGATCCATGGGTCTACAAGAAGATTTTGGTTTGATAACCTCAGGGATCAGTTGAAGTTTGACCATGCAGAGCCCTGGAAGTTAAAGTCCGGATTTTAAAATGGCTTATACAATGAACAAGTAACATTAAAGCAGAAGGGATATGAGCTCCTCTGTTTTTTCCAGGTATGAGTCTTGCTGCAGAGTTGTGGACCATCTTAATCCGATGAAAATATTTTTTGTTCATGCATGTGAAAAACAGTAGTCCAGACGAGAGGCAATAAAAGTATGGTTAACCATCTCGAGTTCCTGTTTTGACACCAACCTTCTTTGTTTAAAATATTTCTTAAATTATAAAACTGTTCCCAACAAGTTGTTTTGACTGACCTTCGGGAGATATTGATTGATCAAAAACAATATCTAAATTTCTTAATTTTACTTGATGGCAGAGTTCAAAAGCCCAATCTGCTGGACCAGGGGAACCATGCTCTCTATGTTAATGATCAGAGACTTGGTCTCAGTTTTAATTCACATGTACTTTTATCTGTAAAATAAAGGTAGGCTTCCTTTTAAACCTTGGGTTTTTCCCACACTAAAACGTGGTTTGTGAAACCCTCTCTCCTGTTCTGCAATATCTCTGACTGCCTTTTGTTTTAATAGTATTTCATTTCTGTGTTTTCTGTTCTCACTCTGCTCTTCCTTTGCCTCAGGTGTTTGGCTTGTTCCTTTGGATCGTGTGTTGGTCAGACCTCTTCTACACATTCCACGAGCTGCGGATGGGTCACACCCAGCCCCCCATCTATTTTATCACCCCGCTGGTGCTCGGCATGACAATGGTAAGGGACATGTAGCATGATAGACTACATTTCTTGTGTATGCAGCATATAAATCGTGTGTTACTGTCACATATGCAAATTCAGAGTGCAGAGAATACAGTGAGGGCATGCTTTCACAGTCATAAAAGATGAGAGCAGAATCACTACCCTCATTGTCTTCAGTGTGCATACTATAGCTACTGGCTCCAGCACAAAGGTGGCAGAGAGGTGTGTAGTAGATACTGGTAAAACAAGTAGATACTACTGTTAAATGCAGTGGAGATATCAAAGAACATGATCCTCACAGTGCGGCTGACTTTGTCCAGATGACAGTGGGTTTGTTGTTTGCTTTCTCCGGTGGGCCAGCAGGAGTGTCTCTAGGACCTTCATGATGTGGGATGTCAGGGCAAACAGGTCTATAGTCATTGAGGACTGATGGGTGAGTTTTCTTCGATACAAGAACAAGAAAGGAGGTCTTCCACAACACTGAAACCTTCTTCTGGGCCAGGCTAAGGTTGGTTGTGGAGGTGCTGCAGAATCCCACAGAGCTGCTCTGCACAGGCCTTCAGGACTCTAGGGCTGACACCATTTGGACCTGCAGCCTTATTCCAGTTCAGTCTTTCCAGTTGTCTCTTCACCTGACTTCTTGAGACACACAGGTGGTAGGGGGAGGCAAAGGGAGCATCAGCATCTTCTGATTTGGTTCAAGGCATACATGTAGAAGCAGAAGGGTCCATGGCGGATCTGGAAACATTTGAGGTGTGACAGGAAAGCTGTGGGTCAAAGGGGGGTCAGATGTCTGTTAGGCTGTGAGCAGGAGAGGAGTATGTTGAGCTTGTTTCTGAAGTGAACCTATTGAATAATATGTTTAGTTCATTGGCTCCGTCCAGACATCCATCGGTCCGATCATCCTTCTGCTTGAACCCTGTCATCTTCATCCCTGACCACACATCTATGATATTGTTTTGCTGGAGCTTGCTCTCCAGCTTCTTCTTGTACACCTCCTTGCTGTCTCTTATCTTGACTTTCAGTTGTTTGGGTATGCTCCTCAATAATTCTCTGCCTCCCTCTCTGAAGGTTCTGTTTTTCTTGTTAAGCAGGTCCTTCAGGTCACTGGTGACCACTATAGCTAGAATGTATTTTGTTTTATTAATAGTAATTTTGATTTTTAAGACTCACTCTGGTCAAATTTGCGTATGCTATACAATGTACCCGTAGCACTGACATGTTTAATAAACTTGCGTCAGCTAGATGTTTTTAAAAATATGATTTTAATTTTAGTTTCATCTCAAGTACTCAAGTACAAAACTTTTACCTTAAGAGTGTCGTGTGCTAACGTAGCAGTTTTATGTGGAGTTATTTCTCAAGTAGCTCCTCTGTGGTTGTGCATTCAAGCTGGTCTCTTCGGGTGAAGAGAGGGGAAGGGCTCCAAACCTTCTGTTTTTATAGAAAATGTAAAAATGTAAGGCAAACAACCTTCCGTCATTCAGTTCATGGGAACTGTAAACAGTCCTGTCACAGAATTCGCTGCATGTGGGCGCCAATAAAAAGAAGTCGGTCTGCAAAAGCAGTTTCATGTGATAGGCACCGTGATCTCACACATCTGAAATAAAGAGGCAATATTACGGAAAACATAGTCTTAATGAATTAAAGCAAGAAAAAGCTTGACCACAAACCTGTCAAATAATTTTAGATCATGCAAGTAACATCTGACCAAATTCTGGGCAAATGCCCTACTAAATATGCTGGTCCTGTGCAGTGTTGCAACCAGTATATCTGTCACTCTGTTGCTGCTGTTTGAGTATATTGGCTCTGTTTCTGACAAAGCAATGTTTTTTATACACTACCTTCTGGAAACTATTTTCCACTTCGTCACTCAAAAACCTGACATGTATGTAGCTGGGGAATTTAAGTGACAGTCCAATACAACATAGCCCATAAATGTGAAGTGGAAGGAAAAGTTTGATTTTTTTTTTTTTTTTTAACAAATTCATATCTGAAAAGTGTGGCATGCATTTCTATTCCCCCCTTTCCTTTGATACCTTTAAGTGAAGTCCTGTGCCACCTGTTGCCTTCAGAAATCACCTAATTTGTAATAGAATCCAAATATGTGTAATTTATTGTCAAACCTACCAAGACATGACCATCCACCCAAACACGCAGCCCATTTTAACTGTGGAGGAGCTACAGTGATTCACAGCACATGTGGGAGAATCTGTTGAATAGACAAATAACAATTGTGCACTCCACAAATCTGGCCTTTTTGGAAGAGTAGCAAGAAAAAGCTATTGCTGAAAGAAAGACATTAGATGTCCTGTTTAAGGTTTTGCACAAGTGATGTAGAAGACATAGCAAACATGAGGAAGAAGGTGCTCTGGTCAGAGGAGACAAAAATCTCAAATGCTACATGTGGTGGGAAAGCTGATGCTGCACATCACACTAATCAAAACATTCCCACGGTGAAACATGGTGGTGGCAGAGGATATTAGAGAATATTTAAAAGATGGCCAGAGTTGATGGGAAAAGAAAATCTGATGTAGGCAGCAAAAGACTTGAGACTGGGGCAGAGGTTTACTTTCTAGCAGGACAGTGACACCAAGCAGAGATTTAGATTTAGATCAAAGCTTATTCGTGTGTTGGCATAGCCCAGTCTTGTAGCTGTAGTTAAAGGTGATGCTACAAAATGTTTACTCAATGTGGCTGAATACAAATGCAGGCCACATTTTTATGAGTTTTATTTCATCCCTACTGATCGCCAAAGGCGGTGCTGAAAGCACTGAATGTTCCCTTCATGCATGCGCAGTTCGAGTAATTATACCAACAGAGTCACACCTGTGACACACCGGATGACCACAGAGGCTATATATGCCTACGTCATCCGAGGCTCTGTTCCTTATTTCTTCTCGCGTGCTGTTCGTATGAGCTTTGCTTCCCCGTTGCCTGGACGCCCTGTCGCTTGCTGGCTCGAGTTGCGATATTTTCGCCATCCTAGGGCTGCAACGGGTTGATCTTAGTGAAGGATTTCTGCAGGTAAGTTTGCTGTTTGTTGGTGACGGCAGCGTTCGCGCCCCCTCTCCCAGCTCACGGCTTATTGTTACTGTGTCTGCGGTGTTATTACTTGGCTGCTGTTAATTTGGCTCTATACCTGGTGATGGCAGCATTATTCGCCCCCTCTCCCAGTTCAAACGATGGTTAGTGCAGTGTCGGCTTTTCTTAGTTGTGCCTTGCCTCTTTTCATTTGCCTGCTCTGCTATAATTGGTGACTTCAGCGTCGGTGTTTTCCCATCTGAATTGGGGTGAGCCTTGTTTTCAGTCTTGGACATGGATGGCTCCCACTGCTGTATGGATTGTGGGGCTGTGCTTCAGGCAGACGATGGCCATGACCTGTGTCCCACTTGCCTTGGACGTGATCACCTGTTGGAGGTGCTGTCTGAGAACCCCTGCATGAATTGTAGTTTCAAGCTCCGTGCGTTGAGGGTGGCTCGGTTGGCCCAGTTGTGCCCTCAGGATGATGCTGACCTCCCGCCCTCTAGGCAGGATGCCCCCCTCAGGCGTTTAAAGCACCGTGGTGAGACCACAGTATCTGTGCCCACCTCTACGAGGAAGCAAGCCAAGTGTGACCAGGGGCTGGCCACAAGGGTTGAGCAGTTGTCGACGGAGTTAGCAGAGATGAAGTCGTTGTTGCAAACGCGTCATTCTGATGCCTCACTTCCAACCGCTTGGCTCTCTTCCCCACTCATGCCTGATTTGTCTGTGGAGGAGGATGTTTTGTCTCTGACAGCGCCGGCCTCTCAATTTGGAGATGAGTAGGAGGCGCAGTCCTCCCAAGCCTTTGAGACTGGCTTATTTTCTTCGCAAAGTGCAGTTGGTGAGCCCAGTGACGTCTCTATGTGGGAGGTCATGTGTATGGCCTTGAGGCAGCTGCGGCTGGAACTCCTGCTAGGAGAGGTGTCTGCTTCCGAAAGGGCCTTTTTCAGGCATGGACAGGCTCCTACTCCCTTTTCTGTCCCTCCGTCAGAGAATTATCTGAGGGAGTTGCAAGCCTGTTGGCGTGACCCAAGAGCATTGTCACGTCTCTCCACAGACGGCGTTGGCTGCCATGCACGAGTGAGTCAAGGCAGGCCTGGACCGTATGCCAGCAGTTAAACCCACTGTTGCTTCACTGATCGTGTCACCAGATGAAGCCCTGCGTCCTGATGTCCGATGCCCACATAGTCAATGTCGGGTTACGGATGACCACCTGTGTAAAGCATACAATGCAGGTGCGTGTGCTGACCGCCTTGGCAATTCCATGGCACATCTCATGTTTGCCCTCTCTGCATCCCTTCAGGACGCTGGTGGTGCAACTGCAGCAGTTGGGTTTAGCGACGCAGCATTGCAGACCTTTGAGCTAATGACCAGAGAGCTCGGCCGTGTCGTGTCTTTTCTCGTCCAAGCTAGACGACAGGTCTGGGTGGCGCAGTCTCCTCTGACCGAAGCATGCCGTCGGACCCTCAGAGGTGTCCCAGTCGTTTCGGGGGATTTGTTCGGATCAGCGGCTGTGGAGGTGCTGAAGCGAACTGTTCAGGCGCGCCAGACTAGCCAGCAGCTTTCTGGCCTCCGCAGGAGTATGCCCCCTCCTCCTCCTCAGCGTTCGAGCCGTCCTTCCGTTAGCCCGAGTGCTCGGCCGCCACCTCGACATGGTGATAGATCTGGGGGTTTCTATCCCCGAGAGGTGCAGCAGAGACCCGGCAAGGGCTTTCGTCAGCCAGTCCGCCGCCCAGTTAGACAGACCCCGGATCCTGGTCGCCCCCCCACCGGGGCTCTCAGGGGCAGTGGGGATCGAAGATGATGCCACCGGGCCAGCCGTCGAACATTTTCCCCATCAGCAGCTCAGTTTCTGGGATGCTCATACTGTAGATCCGTGGGCGGTTGCCACTTTGACCCACGGTTACAGGCTACAGTTCCAACGGTGGCCCGCCTTTTCACGCCGGGTCAAAATGACTGTTATCGTCGACCTGGTGAAATCCCACGCACTGGACCAGGACCGCCGCTGGTTCGGAGAGTGCCCGATTGGGATCTGCCCTTGGTTCTTGAAGCTTTGTGCTGCTCCCCTTTCGAGCCTTTGGTGCAGGCGGACCTCGAGTGGCTCTCATATAAGACTGCCTTTTTGTTAGCTATTGTTTCGGCTAAGAGGGTTGGCGAGCTGCATGCTCTTTCTGTCAGTCCCTCATGTCTCCAATGAGGTCCAGATGATTCTGGTGTTGCCTTGTGGCCTAACACTGCGTTTGTCCCTAAGGTGTTGTCCAGTTCACACCGCAACCAGCCATGGAGGTTGGCTCGGTTTCGGCCTCAGTCAGGTTTGCCGGGTTTTGCCAGGTTCTACAATGTTAATGTGGCCGCCCCTCTTCCCCTGGGCCAGGTTCTTTTGCGAGAGAAGTTGGAGAGAAAATGGCACTCTACACAACTAGAGGATTCCTACTTAATCTGGAAAAATAGCCTACTGTTGTATAAAAAGACACTTCGCCAAGCCAGAACAGCTTATTTCTCATCATTAATAGAAGAGAACAAGAATAATCATAGGTTTCTCTTTAGTACAGTTGCTAAACTTACACAGAGTCATAGCTCTGTTGAGTCATCCATTCCCTTAGCTCTCAGCAGTCATGACTTTATGGGATTCTTCCAAAATAAAATTGATTCTATTAAAAATAAAATCTTTGACATACTCCCGAAGATGATTACTTCATCCTCAGCAAGTGAGACAACATTGGAAATAACTGTAGAACCTGATCTGTGTTTGGACTGTTTTGATCCTGTGGAGCTTCCTGAGTTATCAGAAATATTAGATTCATCTAAACCTTCAACTTGTATGTTAGACCCAATCCCAACCAAATTATTTAATGAAAGTGTTCCCTCTGATTGCCAGCCCCATTTTAGATATGATTAATCTATCTTTAGTAAATTGATATGTACCACAGGCTTTTAAGGTAGCTGTAATTAAACCTTTGCTTAAGAAACCTTCGCTTGATCGAGATGACCTAAAAAATTACAGACCAAAATCCAATCTTCCATTCTTATCTAAAATTCTTGAGAAAATAGTTGCTAATCAAATGTGTGAGCATTTACACAGCAATGACCTGTTTGAAGAGTTTCAGTCAGGCTTCAGAGCTCATCATAGCACTGAAACAGCTCTGCTGAAAGTCACTAATGATATTCTTATGGCCTCAGATAATGGACTTGTGTCTGTACTGGTTCTGTTAGATCTCAGTGCTGCATTTGATACAGTTGACCATAATATTCTCTTAAAAAGGCTGGAATATGCTGTAAGGATCAGGGGAACAGCGCTAGGCTGGTTTAAATCTTATCTGTCTGACAGATTCCAGTTTGTTCATGTAAATGATAAATCATCTTCAAACTCGAGGGTTAATTGTGGAGTACCACAGGGTTCAGTACTTTGGCCAATTCTCTTTACTATATATATGCTCCCAATAGGTCAAATGATCAGGCAGCATAGGATACATTTTCACCGTTACACTGATGATACTCAGCTTTACTTATCCATGAATCCTGATGAGCCCAACCAGTTAGATAGACTACAAGCATCTCTTGAAGATACAAAAACTTGGATGACTTTAAGTTGTCGTCTTTGGACCGGAGTCTTTGAAAAAGAAACTGCTTTGTCAATCACTTAAACTGGATGGCATTAAATTGACCTCCGGTAATAAAAGAAAAAACCTTGGTGTTACTTTTGACCAGGACATGTCATTTAAATCCCATATTAAACAGGTTTCTAGGATTTCCTTCTTTCATCTCCGGAACATTGCCAAAATTAGAAATATCCTGTCCAGGATTGATGCTGAAAAACTAGTCCATGCATTTGTTACTTCAAGGCTGGACTATTGTAAGTCTTTACTATCAGGATGTTGACAAAATGCAGTTAAAAGCCTTCAGCTGATTCAAAATGCTGCAGCAAGAGTTCTGATGAAAATTAAAAAGAGAGATCATATTTATCCTATTTTAGCTTCCCTTCATTGGCTCCCTGTTAAATCCAGAATAGAATTTCTCCTCCTCACATATAAAGCCCTTAACGATTTAGCTCCATCATACATCAGGATCTGATTGTTCCATTTGTTCCTAACAGAGCACTTCGTTCTCAGACTGCAGGTTTACTGGTGGTTCCTAGAGTCTCTAGAAGTAGAATGGGAGGCAGATCTTTTAGTTATCAGGCTCCTCTCCTGTGGAACCAGCTCGCAGTTTTAGTCCATGAGGCAGACACCCTGTCTACTTTTAAGGCTAGGCTTAAAACTTTCCTTTTTGATAAAGCTTATAGTTAGAGTGGCTTAGTTTATGAGGGAGGGAGCCTTCCTCCCTCCCTGTTGGATGGAGTAAGGGGGAGTCAGGTTTAGCCTAAACCGGCTCAGTTATGGTTGAGGTGCAAACACACCCTACCTGTATGACCCCCTCTCTTTTCCAATGGTTATAATCAGTCTGAAAGAGAGAGGTACCCCCAATCCTTGTGGTTTTTAGTATAACAATGACCATCAGTGGGACCCTTTGTGGGGTGCCTTGAAACAACATTGTTGAAAAAAGCGCCGTTTAACTAAATAATCTGAACTGAAACCTTCTGTGTAGTTATGCTGCTATAAGCTTAGGCTGCTGGAGGACATAATGACCACTTTCACCCTCTTCGCTACTTTCTCACACTACTCTCCAATTTAGCATTATTTGCTGTTATTTCAGCTTTTAACTTTGTTCTCTCTCTTTTCTCTTCCTAGAAGCTACACCTGACCTGACTCTGTGTCTACCTGTGACACCTTTCTGGAGAGGGGAATCGTCCGAGCTTCTGCTGGCAACAACTTAATGCTCACCCTCTACCGATGATCCACATGGCCCTGTCTTTCAGTGTTTAACCCTTTCTCTCTCCTAGACATGGCGATTGACTGAGCTTTTACTGTAACTAATTATATGTGTTCTCTTTCAGACTCTAACCTTGAAAACTGGCTCAGAGTTTATTTGTTCTTTCTTTCTAGGTGAAACGACTAAAGGAGCTACATCCATTAACATTTACTTTTCCTTCCCATAGAAAGTACTCCTGGATCAGTGCTTCTTTGTTCTCTTTGTGTCTCTGCTCTGTTCTCTCTAACCCCCAGTCGGTCGTGGCAGATGGCCGCTCACACTGAGCCTGGTTCTGCTGGAGGTTTCTTCCTGTCAAAAGGGAGTTTTTCCTCTCCACTGTCGCTACATGCATGCTCAGTATGAGGGATTGCTGCAAAGTCAATGCCAGGGTTTGTCCACTGTCTCTACATGCTCATCCGGGAGGAGTGAATGCTGCAAGTCACTGATTGGATGCAATCTGCTGGGTTTCCTTAGATAGAAAAACTTTTTATCCAATTTGAATAAATAACTAACTCTGACTGCACTGTTCAATGGTTAGGACTAATTGGAATGTATGTACCTGACTTTTGTGAAGTGCCTTGAGACAACAGACAACAGAGCCTTGACTATCTGTCAGTTTGTTAAACATCACAGTATAAAAAAAAAATCATAACTAGTTTCAGTTTCTCTGTTGCTTTGATTTCAGACCTGCTGTATTTTTAGTAGCGACAGAGCAATAAATCAGAATATCTGTATACTTCAGAAGAGTTGTATGGGCCTACAACAAATTCCGAAAATTTGTGGATTAGAGTGCCTGACCCCGTGTTTGATAGAAAACAGATCGTAATCAGGAGACCGACCCGAGTGAGAGTGCAGTTCACCTAACATGCCCTCAGTCACTCTGTTCCAACTAATCTAACTCCATTTCTCCCTCTGCTCCCCCCCCCCCCTTTTTTCCTGTCCCTCTCGTTGCTCAGCTGTTGGCCACGTTTCTGATCCAGTATGAGAGGTTACAGGGGGTTCAGTCCTCAGGGGTCCTGTTCATCTTCTGGTTCCTGTCTGTGCTGTGTGCCATCGTGCCTTTCCGCTCCAAGATCCTGAAGGCCTCCGGCCAGGTAAGAACGCAGTGAAGTCTGACCACCTCACAGCCTTAACACCACCCTTAGATCTCCATCTTCTTTTACTATGTCAAATCTGTTTGATTCTGGTGTTCGCAGTCTTTTACATAATGTACCACTTAGACCTCCAAGTCATTTATGGACACTTGATCAGTCAGTGGTGCCTGTGTGTTTCCAGTAGGTTGTTTTAAGGAGTGGCTGCGGAGTTTACACTGTGTAGATGTTTTAAAGGGAGCACCACTAAGCACAGAGCAGAGAGCGAATTGTAGGCTTGTTGTTTTTGACATCCTTATCTTACTTCCAGTGTGCACACTGCACTGACTCATCGGCAGCAAACACAGCAAAACCTGCAGGATGTAAGACAGGCAGGCTGCAGTTCCAGAAGCATGCACAGATCTACATGAATAATAAATAAAAACAAAATATAATCAAACCATATTTTCATGTGGTAGATTTTTGCCTTTCCTGGAAAAAAGAGCAAAAGGACCAGTGACCTTGTAAATACTACTGCTTCAAAGACTTGCATTGTGGGATATTTTAATGGGATTCTAGGCAATAGACCAACACAAAGTAAAGGATACATGCATTAGGAAAAAATCTTTTACTACTAAATATCTGAAACGTGTGCCCCCCCCAAGACAGTAGTTTGTACTACCATTTTTAACTTCACATGCAGACGAAAGTGTTTGTCTTTACCAGCTTTGCTAAATAGATTTTGCCCACTCGCTTTTTGAAAAAAAGCTTAATCTGAGTCAGAATGGATGAAGAGCGTCTGTGTACATCAGTTATTAAGTTAGTTAGTCCATTCACATACATATGCTTTAACCTAAACCATCCCGTCATAGCCCTCTGGCTATATTTTAGGGTCATTGTCCTGCTGCAAGGTAAACTGCCGCCCAAGTCTTTTTAGGTTTTCTTCCATCCAGCTGACCTCTTTCCTAGCGTTCATGGCAGCACTTTAGTTGCTTTGATTAATATGCCAGCCAAGAAAGAGGAAAAGGCAGTGCTGAGAAAACCCTACAGTAGAAAAACAGCATAGCAGAGGGATAATAACGGCTTTCGCCCAGACTGGACAAACTTCTTCGTCCTCATTCTTCATATGGGTGGGGGTTGGAAACCTGTTTGGGTCGATACATGTTACTACAGAAATAGACATTAAATGTTGGAGCAATCAGGCCTTCTAACATCTGCTTTGAGAGATTAAACAGTTTAAGTCGCTCTTTTAACAAATGGACCAGAATCCTCAAACGTTTCTCACTGGCCAGCAACACACTTAGATTTTAGGTCAACAAAAGAATCAAGGGGGAAACAGCAGGTTTTAAAACTGGGTCGAATTGCTATGGTTCACCATTATCCCTCACTGATCACCGTAACCTGAACATGGTTTGGCATTCAGCAGCCAAAGGGTTCACGTCTTCTTTAGGAGGCGGTGGAGCCCAAAAAAGCTAAAACCAAAAGCCAATTTGCCTCTGAAGTCATACAGAATCACTACAAAATGTTCATTTCTGGGTCAAACAGCATGAGTAGGTACAGTGTAGATATTTTCCAGTTCAGTATTGTACCAACTGCAGGACATTTTGCTTCTCTGCTGTTATTGCCATCATTGCATTCTTTCATCTGAAGGTTTGAGCTTGTTTAAATCCCAATATGATTAGATTATGCTCCATAATCAGGGTAAGATTTACCCCCAGTTAGCCTATTTATCAGGTAAATATTCTAATTCTTACATGATTAGGAATAAATATTAGCCAGTATGTTAAATTTAAGTGTTAATAACATGGTTTTACAGTATTTACAAAAGAAATTTAACATGATCCAATAGATTGTATTCAAAACAGAAAACAGCAATTATTTCTATTGCTGCTAAAAGAATATTATGGTTATTACAGGAATAAAATGTGGCCTATGCCATGTGTTTATTGTTATTTTAATGTTGATATCTTAAATATAGAGTAAACAACTAAACTTATTAGGCACACTTTTATTATTATTATTATTTTATTATTATTATTTCACTATTAGGCTCCTCTCTTTACAGAGTAACACAACCTGATTGTAGCTTGTTAATTATTCAGGCTGTCTGCTCTGATAGAGTCAACAGTAGGCTGCTCAACAGATGTAATAGGTGGCCTTTCTTTAATTTCCACTCTATGTCTGTGGTGTTTTGGATGATTTGATTTGTCTGTGGCTTTTTTTCAGCCAGATGGCAGGCAGTACGCAGCAATATGTGGGGGGAGGGGAGCTTTGTGTTACTGTATTTTCCATACAGCCAGAAAGCTCAAGTCACTCTGATGCGTTCCCGGGCATTTCATTTAAAGGACTTTAAACTGTAGGAACAACCTGACTGAAACCTTTATCAATTTTAAAACCGTAACCCTTTACAGCCTTCATCCTGCTAACCAGACCATGCTTGGTGTGGAACTATCTGATTGGTATATATGCAGTCTTAAACAGTTTAAGTGCTTACCTACATGGGCTGGTTACCCTTGTCATGGTTTTCCATCATACTGTAAGGTCTTCTTACTGAGATGCCAGAGAAAGTGCCAGTTTTGTCTGGCTGTGTGTTACTCACTGCTGTTCCTCCTCCACTTGAAGCTGCGCACTGCTGGTTCAGCTGGCTAGTACATTTTTCCCAGGAAAGACCAATTAGTCCAATATTTTCAGTCATGAAAAACAATACAGATATGGTGTGGAAACTAAAAGAGCGCCACCTGTCACTGTCAACTGAAGCACATTTACATTTACACTTAAAAAAACTGTTTTTTTCATCATTATTATGGCTCTTATTGTATATGATGGCCTGTAAAAAATTATTTTCAGTTAAAATAATGACTTGAAACATCATTTAATGATTTCTATGACTAAATCATTAACATTATTCCATTTTAACTTCTAAACAGCATTTGGTGGGTTGTGATTCCAACATCTGTCCGAACTCACTTCTCTTTCTTTGCATTTCAGGACGACATTCCAGACAAGCTGCGGTTTACCACCTTCTACTTCTACTTTGGCCTGATTCTCTGCGAGCTCATCCTCTGCTGCTTCAATGAGAAACCTCCTCTCTTCTCCAATGTTGTCACTGATCCTGTGAGTCCCACATGTTGCAGCACTACGAAGCATGTTTACATCTACATGCTGACAAGTGTTTGGCTCTTTGAGCAGCTGAAAGTCACTCTGTGTGTGCTCCATGCGCTCAAGATATTCAGTTGGAAGCGCTGCTCACAGAAGTATCTGCCTTTTATCCTCATTTAACTGACCTGACTTGTTTTTCTGCCCATCTTTTGATTTCTCCTCAGAATCCGTGCCCTGAAACTACAGCGGGCTTTTTGTCCACCGTTACCTTCTGGTGGTTCACAAGGTGGGCTGACGCTTCTCTCTGCCGTCACAGACCTTTGGTTCTGTACTTCTAAATGCCTACACATACTACCCACTTCTTCATTTAGTTCTAAGTAATGAAAAACATAACTGGATTAGAAAATAAAAGGTTGCTTGAGACCAGCATCAAAATAGTTCAGTTTTATTTATTAGTTTTTCCTTATCTCAAAGGGCAGCAACTAGCAAATCAAAATCCAAACCTTCTGCTGAGCCAAACTGTTGAAATATTTACTTTCAGATTGGCTGCCTGTTTACTTTTTCACTCACCAACTGGAGAGTTTATTAAAGAAGACTCACCATAAAGAGAAAAACTGAAAAACTTTACTATAACAGTGTAAAATAAAGCTTTCGGAGTTGTTAAAAGTTGCTCTTGGAGGACTTTATGATCGCCCTTCTTCATGGCAGAGTCTCTTGGATGAGAAGAAACTACACATGGATTGTGTCAGGATATCTCACTGTTTGTACAACACAGGACTTATAGTAGCTCTTAACTTCTCCTTTCTGGTCAAATTAACTGTCTTTTTGGTGTTCCAAACAACCCAATTAGAGGGTTCACCAGAGAATATATGTTTGGACCAGTTTTCTGCTGTCCATCTTTGCACTCCCTGCAGAATTTCAGTTTTTCCCTGGTGTACCTGGTGTTTTTCTTGGACAGAGGTGGCTTCTTTACTGCACTTTTTATCACAAGGCCAATTTTTTAAAAGTCCTCACCTCATTTGGAGTGAGCTCTGCACTGGTGGCAATTCTGTTGCCACTCATCTTTAATGATTATCCTGGAGTTTGCTGGACAGTCTCAGACGTCTTCTTCTTTGACAGTGACTGCAGCTCTAAGTCTGCTTTAGTCTCTAATTTCTGATTCCTGTTGCTCAGACATGCTCAGAGTCTCTGGCATGTCTCTGCACGATTGCAGTGACTGGGTAAGGGGACATCAGTGTTACAGAAGAAGGTTTCTCTTCCCAGTTTCAATATGTGGATTGCGTTGGTGTATTCCTGTATTAAAGAACAGTACCTGTTGTTTTCTGTATATCGGTTTACAAGTCTGTGCCCAAACTAACGGTCTATCATAGTGGTAAGGAGAACATTGTTTTGGTAAGCCACATGTGGAAAATGCTAAGAGTTTCCAGAGAAATCCAATGTAGAGGTTCCTGATGATACTATTAAACAAGACTGGGAAATTCACAGAAATGTTTTTGTAAAAACAGTTGTTGCCCAAAATACTCTGAAGTAGACATGAGCCGAAAAGAAATTCTCACGGTGTAATAACATGAAGTAAAAATGCCATGGTATCAACATGATAATGTAAAATGTATAACAAAAATGTATAACATGATCATATAATAATTCATAGCTATCTGTAGTTGTTTAACATTGTTACCCCAATCAGAGTTATAAGTGGGGCTCTTTTAGTTTGTCTGACTGGAAATACTTCCAAACAGCCAAATTAATCTTTTTTAAGCCAGACAATGGTGTTGTAGCCCTCATTTAGCCATCTGATTGGCAGTGTGCAGCAACAGACAGAGGAGGGGCGGTGGTCTATTGTTCTAGGGTTAATGCAGCTGCAGAAAACTTAGATCACTTCAGCACTTTCTCTTGCATCTTATTAAAATAATAGTAATTAATAATTATTTAGACTTTATTGATCTCATTATGGAAAATGTATCTTCTGCATTTAACCCATCCCTTAGGGAGCAGTGGGCTGCCATTGTGCAGCGCCCGGGGAGCATTCAGGGGCTTAGGGTCTTGCTCAAGGACCCAGAGTAGCAGGTTGTGGGATTTGAACCAGGGTACGTGTGGACTCTCTCACCACTAGAAGGACTTCACTCTAAGCCCATAGAGCAGCTTTTAAAAAAGCAGCTTTTTCAGACCTTAGTAACCTCAGAGTCAGCCTCTTACACCTACTCTGACTCTGAAGTTAAGATTTTGGTTCTAGAGTCGATTACTGCAAAAAAAGATTACAATTGAAAACACTTGTAATATGGAATTACATTATGTACTAGACTGAATTCAGCTGCTGTTTCTCTCTTCCAGGTTGGCCATCAAAGGGTACAAAATGCCCCTTGAAGCCAAAGACCTGTGGTCTCTAAACCAGCGCGACAGCTCTGAGAAGATGGTGCCTAAACTCCTAAAGGAGTGGGAGAAGGAGCAAGACAAGGCCAGGAGGTATGAGTAATAAAGCTACAGAGGGGAGGGACAGGTGTTGATATCTAGAACATGAAGTGCTTTCATTCAGTCTTTGTTACTCATTAAAAAGGCTATTTGCCAAAAATAAAACAATTCTGAATAAAGACTTGCTCAATCGTATGGGTCTGTTACAGACTTACCGTATTTTACTCCTAAAACTATCTTTAGATATTAATATAGAGACGTTCATGATAGAGGCCATTCTCCTTGGACTTTCTATAGGTTGTAAAGCTAAAACTAAAAACTTAAATAATTTTATTTGGTCTTCATGATAGACCAACACAAAGTAGCCCATAATTATGAACTTGAAGGAAAACTAGGTTTTATTTTTTTATTTTTACACTGATCAGAAAAATGTGGCAGCGTTTATATTCTCTGCTCTTTACTCAAATATCCTTAAATAAAATCCAGTGCAATGAACGGACATTAAGGGTGTATTCACACTTGCCACTTTTGGTCCGCTTTAAACGGACCAGAGTTCGTTTCCCCCCTTGGTCCGTACCTTTTGTGCAGGTGTGAATGCACTCAAGCGAACCCTGGTCCAGACCAAACAACCGGACCGAGACCCACTTTTTGAGGTGGTCTTGGTCCGCTTCCAAACGGACTCTGGTGCGGTTTGCTTATGGTCTGAATACAAACCGGCCCCGATCCGAAACAACTACAAAAAGCGTCTCTTTGGACATAAAAAGCCACCGTAGCCGGTAGCAAAGGTGTGTGTTGTAATGTAATCATACCTGATAAGCAGTGTGTTGCTTAGCAACGCTACTGGCTTGTTGTGGGACAAGGCACGTAGAGAACGTCGGCGTTCAGCACGCATTCTCCGACGGGGATCCAAAATTATAAATGGAACGTCTCAAAGTCTGTGTTGAATGAGCTGCTCTTGACTCACACAATATTATTGCAGCTGTAATAACGGCATAAATATGAAGAACAGAGGTGCTGCACGGAGCACGTCTACAGTTGTTTTCCTAAATTTCCGGGTCTGTGCTCTGTCCCGCCCCCCTCATTTCTGTCCAATGGGAACAATGATCGTCACCCGCGTGGCTTTGTTTGCAAGTAATAGTTCACTTGCAAAAAGTGCAATGTGAAAACAAACCGCACCAAATGAAAAAAATAAAGTTCGCTTTTGGTCCGGACCAAACAAGCGGACTAAAGGACTTTCCTGGTGTGAATACACCCTAAAAGTCACCTCATTAGTAAATGGAGTCCACCTGTTTGTAATGTAATCTCGGTATAGATCCAGTTGTTTTTATCAGTAAACCAACAGCATCATGAGCAAAGTTTATAAGCAAAGTTTATAAAATCTGGCCTCTATGGATACCACAAGCCATGTAGGGGACACTTGAAAAAAAACCAAAACGCTCTGATAAGATGAGACCAAATATTGCACTTTTGGGCATACATGCAAAAAAATCCAGTGCAACCAAATGCACTGAGATGGCAGTACAACTCTTTAAACATACCACAGTAACAACATAGTGAAACATGGGGGTGACAGCATCATCCTGTGGGAAGGCTTTTTATCAGTGGGGACAGGGAAACTGGGCAGAGTTGATTGGAAGGTGGATGGTGCTAAACACAGGAAAACCCTGGAAATAAAACATTTTAGTGACTACAAAAGACTGGGGTGGAGGTCCACCTTCCTGCAGGACATACAATCTGCAATGGAACAGTTCAGATTAAAGCATATTTATCCGTTTAAATGGCCTATCCAAAGTCCAAACCTAAATTCAGCTGGATTGAAAATTTGCTATTCACAGATGCTCTTATTCAATCTAACTAATCTTAAGCTAATTTGTAAAGAAGAATGGAACAGTTTTTTCTACTTGCTGTTGTTCACTTTAATGCCTAAAAAATACATTAAAGTTTTTGTTCTAATGTGAAAAGGTTAGGATAAGTTCTAGGAGTGTGAATACTGTTGCAGGGGATGTACATTTGGTTTGTTTTACCTTTTTAAAACTGATTAAAATCAGAACATTGTGAAGCAAAATTTGCTTGCTTTCTTGTGAGACCACAGAAAGGAGAGGATGTCGTCTTAGTGGGCGGGGTTCTTTGTGTGCATTTTCTTTGAGGTGCCCCACTTTTGCACATGTGAAACTTTGAGCGTGCTTTATGCATGCAGTGAGATGGTTTCCTCTAATACGTAAATCTGCTTCCAGCACACTGACTTATGTGATTTAATGAGAAAACGCAAAGTTATAAAAGGATGTTAAAAACATCTCTGCAGATCATTTTATATGTTCCTGTTATGTTGTTGCTGCTTCTATTTGTTCTGTTTATCCATTTATAAAGTCATTAGAAATTAACTTGGTTTCAGCTACCTGAACTAATTGGCTTTCTTAAGTTGCCCGGAGCAGAATTTTATTACCACTTTATTACACAAAAAAAAAACGGTGTAACAAGTGTCCTGAACTCTGGCCTGCAACAGGCTGTTTCTGTGCTACAGCTTTCCTGTCTGTCACAATAAGGACTGAGATTAACTTGTAAAATGATACAGCAAAGGTGGTTTGGTCGTTTCACTGGAGCTGTACAGACCAGTTTGTAGTCAGCTAAATTTCAACAGTAAACTTTAGTCACCAGTTATTTGACAAATGGAGGGTTTCTGCACTATAAACTTGTGTTAGGATAGACCTGTTATGATTACGTGAATACTTGTGTTCCTGAAAAGCTGAATCATTCCCTGTAGCGTAGCTCACTGCCTCACGTCGTGCTGAGCGATTTAATAGTCTCTACTAGTTGAAAGAATGCAGTTCATAAGACAGGACATTTGTTCAAGTTTTGGTCCCACTGAGTGTTGCTACTTGCATGCTAGTAAAAAGTATCCAGCTCATCCTGAGGCAGTTATACCTAGTGAAAGTGGTCTGTATGGTATGTGTGTTTTTATATATATATATTTTATATATATATATATTTACACACCCTCCTCACCATATCTCTAAGGGAGTGCCCAGCCACCCTTCTTTCGGTCATGACCCAAAGTTCATTGCCACAGGTGAGGGTAAGAACATAGACCGACCGATAAATCAAGAGCTGAGCCGAAAAGCGAAGCTCTCGATTTATCGGTCGGTCTATGTTCTTGGCAGTGAGCTACGGTCTATGTAGCTCACTGCCATGTTCTATGTACTTCCATTTCTGCGGCAGCTGCACCAATCCGTCCGTCGATCTCCCGCTCCTTTCTCCCCTCACTCGTGAACAAGACCCCAAGATATTTAAACTCCTCCACTTGAGGCAGGAACTCCCCTCCAGCTTGAAGAGGACAAGTGACCCTTCTCCGGACGAGAACCATGGCCTTGGACTTGGAGGAGCTGATCTTCATCCCAGCCGCTTCACACTCGGCTGCGAACCGCCCCAGCGCATGCTGTAGGTCTTGGCTAGAGAGGGCCAGCAGGACCACGTCATCTACAAAAAGAAGAGACAAAATCACTGGTTCCAAACCAGACCCCCCCTCGGCCCTCTTGCTGCGCTAGAAAATCCTGTCTATAAAAGTTATGAACAGGACTAGTGACAAAATAAGGCGCAGCCCTGCCTCCGGCTTCGTACATACAACCGGATGGCCCCTAAAAAAGGGCCCCAGACTCCATACTCCTGGAGCACCCCCCACAGGGCACCACGAGGGACACAGTCAAATGCCTTCTCCAGGTCCACAAAACACATGTGGACTGGTTGGGCAAACTCCAATGAAGCCTCGAGTACCCTGTAGAGGGTATAGAGCCACACTGCTCCTCCTGAAGCCGAGGTTCGACTATCGGCCGGACTCTCCTCTCCAATACCCTGGCGTAGGCCTTACCAGGGAGGCTGAGGAGTGTGATCCCCCTATAGTTGGAACACAACCTCCGGTCCCCCTTCAAAAGAAGGGGTGACCACCCCAGTCTGCCAGTCTAGAGGCACTGTCCCAGACCGCCACGCAATGTTGATGAGGTGCGTCAACCATGACAGCCCCACAAATAACACATCCTAGATCTGAATGAATGAAATATTCTCATTGAATACTTTGTTCTGTACAAAGTTGAATGTGCTGACAACAAAATCACACAAAAATCATCAATGGAAATCAAATTTATTAACCAATGGAGGCCTGGGTGGAGTCACACACAAAATTAAAGTGGGAAAAAAACACACTACAGGCGATCCAACTTTGAGTACTGTCCTTTAAAACAAGTCAGAATGAGGCTCGATTGTGTTGTGGCTCCACGTGCCTGTATGACCTCCCTACAAAAACATGGGCACGCTCCTGATGAGACGGAGGATGGTCTCTTGAGGGATCTACTCCAGACCTGGACAAAGCATCCGCCACTCCTGGACAGTCTGGGTGCACGGACGTTGGTGGATGGGAGCGAGACATGATGTCCAGATGTGCCTCAATCGGATTCAAGTCTGAAACGGTGACGGGCCAGTCCATAGCTTACTGTCTTCATCGTGCAGGAACCACTGCCGACAACACTCCAGGCAATGAGCGTCAGCGTTGTCTGCATTAGGAAGGAACCCAGGGCAAACCGCACCAGCATATGGTCTCACAAGGGGGCTGAGGATCTCACCCGGTACCTAATGGCAGTCAGGCTACCTCTGGCGAGCACATGGAGGGCGTGCGACCCTCAAAGAAGTGCCACCCAACACCAATTCACGACCCACTGCCAAACCCGGTCATGCTGAAGATGTTGCAGGCAGAGATCGCTCCCACGGTGTTCCAGACTCTGCACGTCTGTCACATGTCCTCAGTGTGAACCTGCTTCATTCTGTGAAGAGCACGGGCGCCAGTAGCGAAATTTGCCATCCTGGGTTTCTATGCCGAATGCCAAAGGTCCTGACCGGTGTTGGGCTGTGAGCACAACCCCATTTGTGGAATTTCGGGCCCTCATACCATCCTAATGGAGTCGGTTTCTAACAGTTTGTGCAGACACCATGCACAATTTTGTGGCCTGCTGGAGAGTCATTTTGCAGGGCTCTGGCAGTGCTCATCCGTTCCTCCTTGCACCAAAGGCGGAAGGTAGCCGTGTTTGCCCTCCTACGGCCTCCTCCAACATCTCCTGGTGTATTGGCCTGTCATCCCTGGTTAGCGCCTCCAGTCTGGAACACTACGCGAAGGAACGCAACCTCTTGCCACAGCTGCATTGATGTGCCACCTGGAGAGCTGCCACTACCTGAGCCAACTTGTTGTGGGTTGAGAGTCCGTCTCATGCTACACGAGTGTGAAAGCACCACCAACATCAGAAGTGACCAAAACACAGCCAGAAAGCAGAGGTACTGAGAAGTGGTCTTTGGTCCACCTGCAGAACCACTCATTTATTGAGTGTGTTTGCTATCGCCCAAAGATGTCCCTTGTTTGTATTCCGTTGAAACAGCATGTGAAATTGATTATCAATCAGTTGTTTCTTCCTAAGTGGACAGTTTGATTTCACAGAGTTTGATTTACTTGGAGTATATTGTGTGTTTTAAGTGTTCCTTACTTTTTTGAGCAGTGATGGTATATATATATATATAGTAGATATAGGATATCTATCATAGTAGATATATATCTATAGATCAGATATCTATCTATAGATAGATATCTATTCTATAGATATCTATATATATCTATAGATATCTTATATATATTACTATATCATACTATATAAGATTATCTATATCTATATATATATCTATATATATATATATATATATCTATATATATCTATATATATATCTATATATTTCTCTTCCACTTCGACACCATGAAAAACCGACCACAGCACTAAACATTTTTTTCTCTGCCTCAGCTAAACAGCACACAATCCCGCGCTGCGCCACTATCACATGCCCATAACAAATACCACATGGCCAACCCCCTTTAGCTAATCACATGCAAACACAGACTAAGATCTAGGATCATGCCACTATGTGAAACAGATAATGTAGATGGAAGTAGTGATACAGACCAGGTACAGGAAGCAAAGGCGAGATGGATTCAATTCCAAGTGTGGTGGAAAAATATAAAAACACGAGTCATAACAATAAAATAATATAATTTAATATAATAGAATATACAGTAATATAATATAACCTTTATTTTTGCCAGTATATGTTTGATCTGCTTGCTGTTGTTCAGCATTTGGTTTTTCATTTATAGGTTTGATTTCAAGGTTAATTCATAGTAACTCTTGTGTTTTTGTTAATGATTTTTTTTGTGAACTCACTGAATCAAACATTTCTTAGCAAACACACAACCCATCCTTGAATGCTAAATTAGGCTAAAATCGAAGACTGGATGATTCTAAATGGTGTCATTTGAGAGCCACCAGAGCTCTCAGATGACTCCAGCTAGGAAACAGCCAGACTTTATGTATGATTCTTCTTCTGTTTCCATTCCTGTGTAAATTCAGCTGAATTACATATGTCTATGTATTAAACCTGGTGGATAGATGAAGCATTGGGAGATTAAACTCTGTGATTGTTAAAATGATTAATGATAGAATAGACTAGACTAAACCTGTACTTCTTTTACCTGAGGTAACCATGTTCTAAACTGTATGTGTGTCACAGCAACTTGATCAACATATGAAGCCTGTTTTGACATTTCCATTAACTTCTTTAAACTTCTACCCCTCCAGCAGCGAACAGAATCTGACCAGCCAGGCAGTATATGCTAAGCCCCAACCATCGACCACCAACCACGTCTCAGGAGGAACTGGGGGAAATGAAAGCAGCCCAGAGGAAGTGGAGGTGCTGCTGTCCAATCACAAAGCAGCTCCCCATCCGCCATCCTTCCTCCGTGCCCTCATCAAAGCTTTTGGTCCCTACTTCCTGATTGGCTCAGTCTTTAAGCTCCTGCAGGATGCCATCACCTTTGTCAACCCTCAGCTGCTCAGGTAAAGAGAAAACTTTGAGTGTCCCTTAGCACGCTGTCTGTGCTGCAGTGCCTTGGCAAACAAAGCTGCCTTTGTTTTAGTGTTGCAAACACTAACAGTTTTTTCCAACACATTCTTTGCATGTTGTGTTTGCATATATCCAAAGTAGGGTTGCTTTCTTTTAAGTAAAATGTGTACCAGCTCTGTGCAAGATGTAAATAGGTTTCCACTTGAAGTCTTAAATGGCCCAGGGTGAAAATTTGGTGAGGGAAAATCTTCTGTGAAAACATTATCTCCAAGTTTCAGCCAGATAAGATATCACAACAGGTTGACCACAAATTTCCCTCCATGCTTTTTATCATGTGACTCAAGATTCTTAACTAATACTGATCATATCGGTTTTGTGTCGCACGGACAAAAAGTTTAAAACTGCCACAAGACTTAATTAGAATTTCAAGATGTGATATGCAAATCTAAATCTCCGTACATACCATAAAAACCTCTCTGCTAGGGAAAGATAAATGTCATGATATACTGGAAGCGGATAATTCTGTGTGCTGATGTATTTAATATATTATGTAAGACAAATTCAAGATGACTTCTAGTTATCTTTTAGTCTTTTATAGTTTTTAACCCACATATTCTTGGGCCCAGTCAGGACTACTAAGTATATTATCTGTGTTTAAATCTCACCTGCTTAGACAACTCAAACAACTATTGCTCCTTTTCCACTGGCTTGATTTAGCCCGGCTCCACTACACTTGGGCCACTTTGCTAGCGTTTCCATCACTGTTTTTTCCGTACAGGTACCTACTTTTTTGGTCCCTGCTCCTGAGCAGGTATAACGGGTGCTGAGTAGGGACTACATGTGACGTGAACAGACTGATGTTCACTGATTGGCCGTGGGACCAGGAGAAATGAGAAGGTTTTCGCTGAGGTAGTGCACTGAAAAGTTAATATAACTCAAGAGCGCCTATAATAATAGGGCCAGAATGGCCAAAGTGGGTCAAATTTAATTTTACGATTTACAAATCATGAACTTTGCCTGAAAGCTGAAAGAAAAGAATAAGTACACCATGTCAGCTTTCTGAATTACATGCAGGCGGAGCGCCGTATTTAATAACTACTTTAACCAGCTGATCACATAAAATAAACATTTCCCCAAAGCACACAAAACAATACCACCCTGAAACAGAAATTTTTAGAAATTTTTTCACAGTCCTTAAGAAAACCACCATCTGCAGGGAGTGGGAGCAGGTAGAGAGCAGCTGCCCATACTCAGACTGCCTGCATTGGGTCAAACGGGAGGAAGTTTATGCTGAATCCACGGAGCACAAATATCCAATATCCAACCTATAACTAACTTCACTGCGGTCAAAAGTCCGCAGTTTTGCGCTTTAAAGTCCTTGTCCTTGTTATTGCCATGGCTGAGACAAAGAACTTCGTCATAAAGCTCAAAACTGTAACTTCTTCAGGCAAACTTTGGAGCTTCACCAGTCCAGACAGCTGTGTCTCTCCTTTCTGCTTCTACTGCCAGACAACCCCCTCCAATGTCACACATTTTTCCTTGAAAAATCTGATGAAAAAGTAAAAATATGGCTGGTACTTAGAAGTTTTTAGGTTGGCTACAAAGCACTGCAGATGGTCTGCGATCTGTTGAAAGCACAGAAGTAGAACGCTAAAAGAAGAAATGAAACAGCACTGTTTAAGCGTCATTAAATTCTTGACTTTTTAAACTGAATACCAAGCTACAGTTAAAACCTTTTCAAACTATCCAAAAGGTTAGTCTGTTGACGAAGGACAGATTATTGTATCCGAAGGAACAGTTTTCTGCACCATCAAGAACTTAAACGTGTCAGTAACTACCAAATAACTATTTTCCTTTTCTAGAATGTTGATCTCCTTCACCAAACAGAAGGACGTTCCTGATTGGTGGGGTTACACGCTGGCCTTCCTCATGTTCTTCACAGCCGTACTGCAAACCCTCATCCTCCACCACCACTTTCAGTACTGTTTCGTCACTGGCATGAACGTCCGGACAGCTCTCATAGGAGCCATCTACAGAAAGGTACACATTCAACATTGTCCTTTTCTCACAGAGTGGACAACGCAGCAGTTTTAATAAGAAGAATTGTTTTTTTGCTTAAAACAATATTAGGTTTAATACAGTGTTTTTTTTCTCCTGCCACTTCATTTGTCTTCAGGCCCTGGTGATAACTAATGCTGCCAAGCGTTCATCTACAGTGGGAGAAATAGTAAATCTGATGTCTGTTGATGCACAAAGGTTCATGGATCTCACCACGTTCCTCAACATGCTGTGGTCTGCTCCTCTGCAAATTATGCTGGCGCTGTTTTTCCTCTGGCAGGTACATAACACAAACATTATAGCAGATTTCCCTGTGAGCCACAATGAGGAAGGCTACTCAAGGTAAAAATCAATGCACTATGAAATGTAATATTTATTTAATATTTTATAGAACCTTGGTCCATCTGTGCTTGCTGGAGTGGCTGTCATGGTCATGCTGATCCCCTTTAATGCCTTCATTGCCATGAAGACACGAGCCTATCAGGTATAGACAGTGAGCTGTCCAGAAAACCCAAATGCTTTTTGTAACAATTAATTAGGCATGGTATAATGTGAATCCCCATTAGACTACGAAACAGAAAACAAAATCATCCACATCCACAATAAAAAAAATGCCTTTTTGTCGTCCTCAGGTGGAGCAGATGCAGCACAAGGACGCTCGTATCAAGCTAATGAATGAGATCCTTAACGGCATCAAAGTCCTCAAGCTGTATGCCTGGGAGAACTCCTTCAAAGATAAGGTTCTGGCCATTCGGCAGAAGGAACTTAACGTCCTTCGAAAGACAGCCTACCTGGGAGCGCTCTCCACGATGGCCTGGACCAGTGCCCCTTTCCTTGTAAGCACTTAACGTTTTACTATTAGCTACTAGGTAACAGTGAACAAAAATGAAAATCTCAAAGACCGTTGCAGTCATTCAGTCTTGAAAGGGGTTTTCCACTTTAAATCAGTACAGTCTTACAAAATACATTTGCAAAGGAGACAAAAGACATTTAGCATGTCAAATAATCTAAGGAATCATCATTATTGCTTGGCCTAAAATTGGTAAAGCTGATGCAGCTTTTCATCATGGCAGCTGAAGGATACCTTTAAAGTATTAAGCTAATCTTAAGTGCTAATCCCATAGATACATTTGCTGAAAGCCTGTTTACGGACTGTAAAGCAAGTTCATTTGTACACCACCATTCATGCTCAAGGTAATTCAAAGTGGTTTACAGGAAAATAAAAGAATAAGGAAAATTACAGAAAGAAAGAAAGAAAGAAAGAAAGAAAGAAAATAGCCACGGTAGACATGATTAAAAAAAAATAAAAAAAAATATTTGACCTTTATAGAAAAGCCACAGTAGATGCTAACGTTTTCAGTACGGATTTAAAGGAGACAATAGTTTCTGCACATCTCAGGTTTTTAGGGAGTTTGTTCCAAATCTAAGGATCATAGATGGTCCCCTTGTTTAGTTCTGGTCCTTGGGAACACTGAGTGGACAGGTCTCTGCTGCCCATATGTTTCATTTGACAAACAACTCTGATTGTATTTAGGTCAAAGACCATTTAGTGCTTTATAAACCTATAACAAAAGTGCAGCAATTTAAGGACTGGTGTGATTGGTTTTTTACAGACGCCAGTAAATATACAGTTAAAATAATCCAACCTACTGCAAATAAAAGCCTAAAGTGTAGGTATGACAGGAGATGTTCCGCTGTATAATCTGGGCTAAAGATAGCTAATTAAATACTGAATAAAAATGTCATCTTTGACTGAAAGTAGAAACATGTGCCCAGAAGGCTTGATTTAGAGACAAGTAAAAATGTTCTTACATAAAGCTTATTGATGCATTTACATGGTGTAATAATGGGCCTTGATGTCTTGCTGTTTTACCCATGTGTCTCCAGGTTGCCTTGACGACCTTTGCTGTGTATGTCACTGTGGATGAGAACAATGTGCTGGATGCGGAGAAGGCCTTTGTGTCACTTTCACTTTTCAACATCCTTAGATTTCCTCTGAACATGCTGCCCCAAGTGATCAGCGGCCTCGTCCAGGTCTTATTTCTTTTTCCGTACTTGTCTTCCCATCCTCCCTGTGTTTGTTCTTGAGCTTTATGTCTGTGTTTATCCTGCTTCTCAGGCCAGCGTCTCACTCAAGCGAATCCAAAATTTCCTGAGTAATGATGAGTTGGACCCAAGCTCAGTGGACAGAAAGAACACCAGCTCCGGTAAAATAAAGCTCTGTCTCTACTTGCATGTTTTAAAGGCCGTTGTCAGGGTTTCTTTTGAGTTCTTTAAAAATCCTATTGCAAAGTCACGTTGCCTTTCTCCTAGTGACGCTGAACCTAGAGAGCAGTAAGATGACTCAGGTTTTCTCATCTGTCATCAGTTCAAAAACTGTTGAAAACAAAGTATTTTATCATGTTGTTGCTCAACAGAGTTTGCAGTCTCAGTAATCAATGGGAAATTCACGTGGGCCAAAGAAGATCAACCAGTTCTGCACAAGTATGCCATGTTTAGCTACAAATATATGAGTTCACACATATTGTGTTTTTATTCCTTTGTCTCTGACATGTTTGCTGTCTGTTGCTAGCATCAATGTGATGGTGCCCCAGGGCTCCCTGGTGGCTGTCGTGGGCCATGTTGGCTGTGGGAAGTCCTCCCTGATCTCTGCACTGCTGGGTGATATGGAGAAACTGGAAGGGGAAGTTTCTGTCCGGGTACGACTTCATTTGGATATTTTTTTTTCCCTTGCTTGCTCCCTTTTTTAAACTACGGATGACCCTGCTGAGAGTGACAGGCCTTTTCTAAACATTTGCTGCAAACAAGTGGCTGCACATGTGACTCACTGTTGGAAAGCTTAACATTTTGTAAATTGACTGAAAAAAACCCATTTAGGATTAATGTGACCAGAAGAATTAAATTTTTAATTTAAACATTTTACACCCCCAATGAAATATTTCATACCTTCCCACAGATTGCTGTTGGATAATCCTAGAAAACCAGTAGCTTGCAAGTATTCTATTATTCCATCACTGTCTGGATTGACTGGAACAAACAATTAGGTCCACAGGGCTGGACTTCCCTCCATCCAGGACCAGTTCAGGTCTAGGTTCAGGATAAGGGCAGCTAACATCTCTGCAGACCCCACAGATCCTGGTCAGCAGAGGTTTTTTTCCTGAAACGCTCCCATGGAGGCTTTTTTGGTGCCGGCATTTTCATATTGCAGAGGCAAGTGAACCCTGCAGCACCTTAGTTGTTGTTTTGTGACCTCTTGGAAATGGTGTTCCTGGGAAAATTCCCCCCTTTTACATGTTTTCTCCATTTGTGGATGAAACCTCACTGTAGTTTCCTCGAGTCACAAAACCTTAGCAACGCCTTCGTAACGCTTTCCGGGCTAATAGATGTCAATCGGTGTGGTTAGTGACAAATTCATGAGTTAAAAATGGGGGCAGTTATATTTTCACAATAACTAATATAAATGAAATCATCAAAAAAAGCACTTGTTGTATTTACTGAAGTTCTTTGTCTGATCCTGAAATGTGTTTAATGATCTGGAAAACAAAAATCAAAAACTGAAAAAACTATTAGAAATCTGTAGGTTTTTTAAGCTAAAGTTAAAGGTTTTCTAAAGGGTCAGCATTTTCGACAGTTACAAAGTGGTCAAAATTAATTAGACAGATAAAAAACAGTGAAACTTTGATGTTCTGACTTGTCCTTGAGGCAACTATTCCAGGTTAACATTTTGTTTAGGGCTTCATAGTGACAAGTTTCCAGGCATGGAGTTTTTCCTCGGTGCTCGCACTACATACACGTTGAAGCGATCACAAATTATTTATGTTTTTGCACCCATCTGGAATCTCTAATGCCCAGAATGTGAACATTGCATACATGTTGGACACCAAAAGGAGAACTAAAAGTTATCTGAATTTGTCCTCAGGGGTCAGTGGCTTACGTTCCCCAGCAGGCCTGGATACAAAATGCCACCCTGCGGGACAACATTCTGTTCGGAAGAACCTTCAAGGAGCAGAAATACCGTCGTGTGCTGGATGCCTGCGCCTTAACACCAGATCTAGAAGTGCTGCCCGGGGGAGATATGACAGAGATCGGAGAGAAGGTTGAAAAGCAGATATTAACAACCACATATGTACTTATGGGGGGGTTCATGTCATTGGCCAACGCATAGCAGTGTGTAATTGTGAAGTAGAAGGAAAAAAGACGCATGATTTTCAAAGATTTTAAATATTTTTAAAAATAAATTCTGAAACATTTGCTGTGTATTTGTATTCAGCCCCCCTGAGAACCACCTTTTGCTGCAATTACAGCTGCAAGCCACAGATTCTCAATTGAATTTAGGTCTGGACTTTGACTTGACCCTAACACATGACTCTTTCATTGTAGCCCTATTACAAGTCTTTTGCGGCCTCGAATAGGTTTTCTTCCAGGATTGTCCTGTATTTAACTTCATCTTTTCTGATTTGCTGGTTTGTCTCTGCTGAAAAAATGCGCCCCACACCATGATGCTGCCACCACCATGTATCCCCATAGGGATGGTCTATTCAAGTTAATGCATGTATTCACAAAACATTCAATCTGAACCTTATTTTACATGTTTGCTGCTTTTACTACATAACTTGTGCAAAAGGGACTTCTCATGGCTTTCTACAGTAGCTTTTTTTCCTTAAGGCCTATTAATTAGGTAATTTCCTGAGTTCACTTGGTTGTACTGGATTTTATTGAGGAGAATCGTAGTAAAAGGGTCTGAAAACATCCAATCTGATTAAGGGATTTGGACAGAAAAATTGGCTAAAGGTTCGGTCTCTAGACATGCAAAGCTGGTATAGGCATTGCCCCCAAAAGACTAGTTTATGTAATTGCAGTGAAAGGTGGTTGTGCAAGGTGGTCTGAATAGCAATTACCATCATTTTCCTAGCCCTTCATATTTATGCACAACTGGTGTTGGTCTGTCAAATAGAATCCCAGTATTAAATATTTAAGTTTGTGGTGCTAAATGGGAAAACTAGTTTGTTTTTACTTATTTGATTATTTGGATTATTTTAGGACCCTTATAAAAATGTCCCTGGTTGCCATAGTGATAAATGATGACACCATTTTGTCCTGCAGGGCATCAACCTCTCCGGCGGTCAGAGACAGCGGGTGAGCTTGGCTCGAGCTCTGTACAGTGAGGCGGATGTCTACCTGCTGGACGACCCGCTTTCTGCAGTGGACGCCCATGTGTCCAAACACATCTTTGACAACCTTATCGGTCCTGAGGGTGTTTTGAAAGGCAAGGTGAGGAAATTCTCACTGATGCCCACAGTCCTCAGACACATCTCACAAAGCTGCTTAAATGACCATAGTGTCTCAGCCTTGTTTTGGATGAGGAAGTTGAATTTTATAGTTTTCCCAGTAAGGAAGTCACATAAGCTCTTATCAGTAAATTGATCATTGTGGTGTAAACATAGTCCTCAGCTTCTGATAAGAGTCAATTTTCTGATGGGAAACTGTGCTGAAAAGCCTTACCAAACTTGGGCTTGTAATAAAAGGTGTGTCCTTGGGTTTGTTTTCTTTATTGGTATTGATTCATTTCCTTTGTTTGATCTAAGACTCGCATCCTGGTGACTCACGGCATCAGCTTCCTGCCTCAGGTGGACAATATAGTGGTGATGGTAGAAGGCAGGGTCTCGGAGATGGGCTCCTATCAGGAACTGCTCAAACAGAATGGAGCCTTCGCAGAGTTTCTCAGGAACTACGCTCTGGAAGACATCATAGAGGAGGACGAGGCCCTTGGTTGAGCAACACTTTTTCCTCCTTCTGTCAATCCCTTCTGAGACTAACGATTATTTTTGTTAGTTTCAAACAGTCTCATTGTGTTTGTCCCAATGGTTTCACAGATGAGTTAATAGAAGATGAGTTATTCCCTGATGACGTCCTTAGCAACCACCACACAGACATGGTGGATAATGAACCCACTATCAATGAAGCCAAGAAAAGTTTTATGAGGTTCGAGGAATTAAAAATAATATATCATGTTAGATAATATTCCTAAACCTGCATTCCCATCCTGTTGGAAACTAATAGCATTTTTTTGTCCACTGGGATAAATTTATTGGCCGCTGTCCTTTTCCAGACAAATCAGCATTCTGTCAGGAGACAACGAGAACTTCAGATGCCGCTCAGTCAGGAGGCACGGCTGCAGCCAGAGGAGGCATCCAGAGCCTCAGGAGAAGAAGAAACCCCTGGAGGTGGAAAAACTCATCCAGGCAGAGACGGCAGAAACAGGACGGGTCAGTTGAGAACCTTCTGGTTCTATCTGTTCTTTTTTTTTCAGCTTTTGTCTGGATCATTTTTTAAAGTGAAAGCTGAGAGTTTCCCTTTTAAGTCATTAGTCTTTAACTTTGGAAAAAAAAACTGTTTCAGTTAATTGTTATAGCATTTTTGTGCTCAGGTGTTATTTCTTTATTTTTTTGTGTAAAAAGCCTGTTGATTGAATGATGAATTGCAGGTACATCTGTAATACGCTTTGGATTAAGGATATCCCGATCCAATGCTAAGTATCAGATTGTGATCCTGATCAGTGTTTGTCCATGATCAGGGCTGGAGTCCCTAACTTTCAAGCTTACCTCACCCCCAGCAGGCTGCAATTTAACTGCCTTGGCCAGTTTGATCAAATCTTTGTCTATATTTAGGCACAGACATTTTCTATAAGCCATCAAGTTCACAAAAAATTGTTTTTTATCCATTATGACAGTCCCTTCCTTTCTGCTCTGCTCTGTGACCCAAACAGCTGCCAGTGTAGGGGGAAGCTGAGCAGAGAGCAGCTGAAACACTAGTCATTAAATGTTATGACATTCAAAGAATAGGGCTAAATTTATGAAAGACAATAATGTTAAGTTTTGTCCACAAATTTTTAATAAAGGCCACATAAACATATTTTACAGGCTGAATAATTGATTTATTAAAAAAAAGAGTAAACATGCTAACATTAATCTAGCAGATTAACTAATCGCTCTGCATAAAAACATCTTCAACAGGAGCAAGACGTGATTATTGTTGGCACAATATTATATAATGATGATTTTTTTTTTTTTACTGCACTTTAATGTTACTGGGTTTTCTGGCATATAAAAGCATTGCTTTTAATGAAGCCTCAGACTGGAGCTTGACATTGGCAGATACCTTTTTTTGGATGACTCTGATCACTATCAGTAACCAAAAATCCTGATGGGATCTGGGGCACACCTTTTTTCGATCAATTGTTTCATAAGGATTTAAATCAAACAGGAGAAAATGGATCTGCACAAAATTTGTTTTAATGTTTTTTGTACTAGTTTTTAATGTTTTTATTGTTATTGTTTGAAGTACTGTCTGTCCTTGTTGTATTGCAGCATTGTCCCCCTGCCTAAGACAAATTTCTCCAACAGGAGACAAATTAATTCTCTTATCTATCTTATCTTTTTACCTAATAAAAGAATGATGTTGCTAAGATTTGCCTGAATTTGACTGAACCCTTGCTCTTACACAGGTAAAAACCAAAGTGTTTCTGGAGTATGCGAAGGCAGTAGGACTTGTGCTATCGGTGATCATTTGCTTGCTGTACGGCTGCCAGAGTGCTGCCGCTATCGGAGCGAACATCTGGCTTAGCCAGTGGACCAACGACGCTTTGACAAATCAGACCAAGGAAAATGTTGACATGAGGGTGGGGGTGTACGCAGCACTGGGCATTGCACAAGGTAAGAAATCAGACACTGATTATTGTAGCGAACTTTTATCAAAGCCTCTTAAACATTTGGGCATACTCAGTGGACAAACTGTTCTTTCTCATTATTTGTCATGAATAATCATGAGTCTAGCCACTTTTAGTTCATGGTGCTGTGTTCCACTTCAACCCACACAGCTTCTTTGTGCTGGAAAATTAATCTGAACTGATTTGATTTGCAGGTAGTTTGCTTTTTTTGTGCAGAGAGGTTTTATTATGCTCACAGAAAGCAGGACCTGTTAAAGTCAATTCTTCATACTGCCAGTGTCCACCTTACACCTTCATTAAACAAAAACTTTTTATTTCTTCTCCCTCTCCTCTGGTTTAACCCCTTCCCAGGTATCCTGGTCATGATCTCTTCCTTCACTCTAGCCATGGGGAACATCGGTGCAGCCAAAAAGCTGCACTTTAACGTTCTCGTCAACAAACTTCACACACCCCAGTCTTTCTTTGACACCACACCCATAGGACGCATCATCAACCGCTTCTCTAAAGACATCTACGTGATAGACGAGGCGCTGCCGTCCACCGTGCTCATGTTCCTTGGCACCTTCTTCGTTTCCCTTTCCACCATAATTGTTATCATTAGCAGCACGCCCATTTTTGCTGTTGTCATTGCACCCTTGGCTTTCATTTACGTCTTTGTCCAGGTACGCTTGGGCAGGAGATTTTCTATTCTGTGTGCCATAAAACGTTGTTTCTTCCTCTTTGCAAATATTTGATTCCTTCTGGAGTGGCATGCAGCTTGCATGTTTTGTGCAACAGATCTTCTAACCTTCCAATTATGGCTTTTGTTTCCCTTAGCATGTGATGTCGATGATGAGCGCTTCGTGCTGCTGCTGATTTTTCTCCTTTTTTGCTACTGGATTTACTGTGCTCTCTCCTGCAGCCAATACACTTCCTACCCAGCCTACAGTGTGCTGCCACACCCTTCACACACACACCCACAACATGCACATGTCTCATTAACCCTACAAGGGAAAAGACACTGTTAAAAGTAGTAGAAATGTTCTTAAACAGCTCACTACTGCCCTCTGGTAGTGGATATGTGATGATACAACTCAGTTTAAAGTAATGCCTGTGTAAAGTAGGCCAGTATTACTAATATTAGGGTGTCCAGGTTTGTTGTCAGGGTTGCATCAGTGATATGCTTGCTGTTGCTATGATGTTGCACAATGTTTAGGTTATCACCATGGAAACTTAGAGCACCTTAGTTCTCAGATGGCCTAAGAACATCTGGTTGGGTTGATAAGGAGGGTGTATGACATCTTCTCATATCTCTCTTTTCAGACCATCTTGAATCGTTCTTTTGAAAGATTTTTAGATAAGTTTTTAGATAACGGGCCACGTTTCAAAGATTTGCTTTTGTTCCAAGCAATGAATCTGTAACCTTTTTATCTAGGCTTGTTGTGCACAGTGTCACAGAGTTTTTCATAATTGAAAATGCAATGCATTAATAATAATAATAATAAAAATCCATTCCTGCACTTTAGACCAACGACACATTTCAAAATTGCTTCAATAGTAAAAGCTGACTGGTTTTAAAGGGGTAGATTGTTTGGGATGCTCTTCGGACGTTATAACCAGTCAATAACTTTTTTATTGTCTGAACAAGCATCAGTTTAAGTAAATACAGAATAAATTCTTTCTTGGTAGCTGCTAAACTACTTATCAACAAACCTCACATGGTCCACTGCTTCTTTGACACAACACCATTGTTATCCTTTTCTCCAAGGACACATAGAAGTGTCATTTTAATTATTTCAACGCTGTATTACTTCGTCTTCCGACTGTCACTCTAGCCAGGTGTGCTCATGCTTGTGCTTGCCATAAATCTTTATACATCTATATAGAACAATGTTGCAGACTGCAGACCTACAGTGTCTACAGATTCAGTTAAACAAATGTGGGTTCCATGAACCACCTGTTGGATTAAGAAAAAGATGCTGATGGCTCTTAGCTTTTCCAGAGAACCTTAATTTAAAAAGAAATGGTCCTTTAAAGACATTAAAACACACACAAAAAAAAAAAAAAAATCAAGAAACTCCCTTCTGGTCCTCAAAGACCTGAATTGCAGAAAATGTTTTTTTTTACATGTATGCTAATACAAAAATAAGGGGGTTAAATTTATGGATCTGTAGCAGAGTAAAGGTCAGTCCAAGAATGACTTTTGCATCCCACTCCTTTTTTAACAATTCAAACGTGTTATTATAGATGTTTGGAAATATTAATGATGGATGAGTTATGTAATTTGTAAAGATACCCGTAAGTGGGTGGAATTTAGAGTAAATGTTTTTTGCCTCAATTAACCTCTGTCAACACTCAGTTCATTTATAATCAAAAAGTAACATTGATTTACTGAAATAGTGGATAGTCTTAGTCAGCAGGTTCTCATGCAGGGGCAAAAATCCCACAGAAAACTGAAGAACCCTACATAACAGCCACCTTTTCACAAGGCAGGACTGTGCCAAATAAAAATCAGATTGAATTTCTTTCTCGCTTTATCAGGTGTCAATAAGCTTCTGTTGATATGAGGAACATCAATGTTTCGGCAGACAATCGGAACAGGTCCTTATCCATTTAACGCAGGTGTTGTGTTGTCCTCTCCTCCCCCCCTCTCACAGGTGTGCTCATTTTGGTTAACTGCCTGTTGTGCCGAGCCTACAGTATGCTGCGGGCGGCCAAGCTCACACACCACAACATGCTGCAGGGGGTCCTGCGAGCTCCGCAGGCCTTCTTCGAGAGCACCCCAACTGGACGGTTACTGAACCGCTTCAGCAAAGACGTCGATGCTATAGACTCCCACATCCCAGATAATATTGACATATGGATGCGCACTTTCTGGTACACACTGAATGTGCTGCTCATATGCTCTGCCCTCACCCCAATGTTCCTCATAGTCATAGCCCCGTTAATGGTGTTCTATTGGTGGGTTCAGGTAAATAGGAAACAAGTGTGCTAACTCATAAATACAACATGCATGGGCGTGAGTGTTGTTGAGCGAGTGTGGTGTAGACTGCTGTATGTGCTTGAGGCATTAATCATTACTGTTCTAGTGTTTTAGGGCGACTGTGATTTGACTTGTTTTGCTAGTTTGTAGTCGTAGTAGCTTTACATGTAGCAGCTCCGAAGGTAGAGTGGGAGCTCTAGTTAGCAGCAACATTTGCTTGGGCTGTTTACAGCAGTAGATCTTATTTTATGTGCAGCAAAACATGTCAGGTCCATTAGCTGATAAAGCTGAAATTTTGGAGCTTAATTTTAATCATTTAGAGTAAATTCTTCAAAGCAGGTCTTCTTTGTAAGGCAGAAATAAATTCACTGATCATGTTTGAGACTAACATCAAAGGCCTGTTGTTTAAAGGTTATTATTTTTATAATAATTTTAACAGCTTTTCTTTTTCAGTTACATTTGAGGTTATCATAGTTGTATTAATTTTGATGACATTAGGTTATGAAACACCTAATTAGAGTATCTACGTTTAACACAGCGGCTGCCAAAAAAGAAAGTTTGTAACTGGAAAATCTCAAATGTGTGTCTACAAGGCAAAGAGTTGGTAATTTGTCCAATGAGGAAGAGGACGTTTGCAGAAATGTTCTTTGTGAGCAGTAGGCTAAGCCACCCCACCCGGGAAGGTAAACCACTCTGTGGCAAACCCAGTCTATTTGTAATTTGCTAGTGGTGAATGTGACATTTGTGACAAGATTCGTTATTCAGAGGTCTAAAAATAAACTCCCATTGCTGCCAATAACTGTCAGCAGCATAGCCTACTTTATTTCATTATTAGAAAGCCATCCAGTTGTAGTTAATGGAAGCAGATGAAAGTCCCACTTTTCTATACATACTCAGTGCATGTTTTACTTGTGAGGATTTAACTACACTAAAGTAATGTAGCTGCAAAAGATTATATCGAAGGACACCCTCTGTTATGCCAATTATTATATGTCTATCTAGAGTTAGTTTTCTCACAAAAAGTTGGCCAGTAAAAAGTAAATTTGAGCAATGCGGAACATTTGGTAGGTGAAAAGAAAGGTAAAATACAGATACACAATCTGCCATTCATTAGTAACAGACACTCAGGAAAGTGTTGTTGTTGTGTTGTTGCTACAGCTCTTTATTGTTGGTGAACATATAAATTAAATGTTTGGATAAAGTGGGTTTGGGTTTAATTCAGTAAAGTGATTTGTAGACCACAAAAAAAATATCTTGTTAGACGTTTTTTACTGACAGACGACACATAAAATGCAAAAAATCATAGTATAAGATCTTCCTACTAGAGAAACTTTATGCTCACAAACAACACCTGTGTTATGATGTTTTTAGGGCTTCTGCAAGTTTCAGTAGGTTAAATGTAAGACTTTTAATGAACGTTTTAAGATTGGTATGATGTAAATTAAAGACCTGGTTACTTAGTAACCCTAATTAAATATAACTTTGTCAATTTATCTTTGTGTTTTTAGACAATGACACATCAGTTAATTGCTTTAGCGCTTAAAAGTCTTTAATAGTTTGCTTTATAACCATTATTGACAACAGCCAGCTAGTGAAATCTAAGTTTTCAGGCAGACCAACAACACTTTAAATGAATGCTTGCTGTTAGTGCAGTACTTCACTAAATATGACAAAATTTACTCTCTATAATTATTCTCACAATTTCATCCTTTCCAGTGCTACAGAGATGACCTGTAGTGAACAGTTTGGGAAATATCTTGGAAATTTCGCCTCTTCTCTTGCAATATTTGTTGTAATACACTTTTTCTAGTTACTTTTTCTAATACTGTGGAGTAACTCCACTGCAAATATTTCTGACACAACCTGTCAAGTCATTGTTTTTGAAGGCTAAAAGACCTGCACTTGTTAATGATGATACGAGTGTAGAACATTTATCCCTATAGTACTCATCACGTTCTCATTGAGCAAATGACAATTTTCAAATGAAAAATTTATTTTTGATTAATTACAAAGCCACTAGATAGGGCTTTGTACAGTTCACTGGTTAATAAATACAGTTTTTCAGCTTGTTGATGCAATATTATGGACAATCATAAAGGATAGGGTGGGTAAAAGGGGTTACTTCATAGGCTTGCTTTCAGATAATGAGTACCTTTCAAGTGTTAAAACTCCTCTTTACATTTTGTAATTTCACAAGCACAAACTTTAATGTGTGTAATTTTGGATTTCATTTGATACAAGACCAACATAAAGTATCACAAAATTGTAAAATGTAAGTAAAATATGCATGGTGCTAGAATCTGTTGACAGGACAGCTATTAGGTGTGCAATCCATAAATCAGGTCTGTCTTTGGATCAACATGAACACTTCACAATTACACACTACTAGTAAATCTCTTTACAATACATTAAAGTTTGTGGGTGTATTGTGACAAAATGTAAAAAACCTTCAGGCTTCAGAACCAAACCAGTGTAAAGATATCTACACAATAGGCAGTAGTGTTAATACTTATCAGAGGAAGACTGTGTGTGTTCATGCTGTGATTCTACCTGGACCTCCAAATGAACAAGATCAAAAATAACAAGGTCATTTCAGTCCTGCTGCTTTTTCATGACATCCACCCTGCATGGTCTCCTCTTTGCTGCATGACTCTCTTTTTTTCCTCCTTCCCTCAACTGAGCTGGGAACCAACTGAGGACATACTGTTGGCACTAAAGGCCTCTACGCTTCTAACACTTTCAAATGATTTTCTTTACAAGCCTATAAATGTGATTTTACAGACAATATGCTGCATCTGTAATGAAAAACAAAACACCGGCAGTTACACTCCACTGGTGCTGGCCGCCCTGTGGAAAGCTTGGTTAGCGTTATTGTTGCAACATTACAATCCAGCAGCCCACTGGTGCATTAATTAAAGTGTTTACATGCTGCGGCGCAGAGTGTACAACATTCCTGAGGTCAGTGCTGGTGAGCTGATGGAGATTGGCACCTTATCAAAAATCTGAAACCTGGAATATCAAATAACTCTGCAGGTGTTTTGTTCTTAAAAGCTGCTTTTATTATTATTTGTGCGTGCGTGTTTGTAAGTTTGTGTGTGTGCGTGTGTGGGCTCATCTCTGTGCAATTTTTTTGTCATTTCTGAGCATGTGTAAAACCACATCAGGATGTAATACTGTGTTTGTTTCTCTTCCTCCCCCGATGCCTGTAGAGATTTTACGTTGCCACATCGCGGCAGCTTAAGCGCCTGGAGTCGGTCAGCCGCTCTCCAATATACTCCCATTTCTCTGAGACCGTCACTGGCTCTAGCGTAATCCGAGCCTACGGCAGACACACTGCCTTTGTTCTGATGAGTGATATAAAAGTGGATGAGAACCAAAAGAGTTACTACCCTGGTATAGTGTCCAACAGGTAAGTCTGCTGCCTCTGCTCAGCTGAACAGCAGCTTTTGGTTCTGGTTTAGTTATGAAAGACTAATTACCTTGTACTGCATATGCACCAATATCATGGAGGAGGCACTTAACATATAGAAAATGTAAATATTTGACCAAGCAGCTTCAGGTCAGCTTGACAGGAATATGAAATTATGGGGGTTTATTTCCACATACATTAAAATAGAGTGAAGCATCAGTGAGATACCAGTTTTATTTAAAAACGTCTTATTTACACTATATAGCAAAATCTATTTGCTCATCTGCCTTCACACACATTTAACTTAAGTGACATTTCATTCTTAACCCATAGGCTTTATTATGATGTCAGCAGCTATAACAGCTTCAAGGCCTTCCACAAGGTTTTAGAGTGTTGAACGGGAATATTTGACCATTCTTCCAAAACTGCATTTGTGAGGTCAGACACTGATGTTGGATGAGAAATCCTGACTCACAGCCTTGGCTCTTATTCATCACAAATGTGCCGGACCAGTGAAGTTCTTTCTGGACCTGTCTTTGTGCCCAGTCATGTGGAACAGGAATGGGAATGTCCCTAAATTGTTCCCAGTTTCCTTTCACTGGGACTTAGGTCCCGATTCCAACTCCTTAAAAAACATCATTAGCATCTCAGCACCAAACTTTACACTTGACACAATGCAGTGTCCAGTGGGGGCATGCTTGCACCACTACATCCAATACTTGATATTAGTGGCTGCTCAGACATGGAAACCCACACCCTGAAGCTTTTCAATGTACCAATGTGCCACATGAGATTTAGAGGTCTGCAACTATTTGCAGAAAGTTGGTAACTCTGTGCACTATGCAGCTCAGCATCCACTGACCTCACTCTGTGATTGTTTGTGGCCTCTAGCTTCGTTGTAGTCACATTTAGTCTTTAAAAATGTGCTATACTAATTTGCCACACTATTTGAATAAAGACGAGGCATCTGTGCTTGGTCAGGGTGGTAATACAGTAAAAAGGTATGCTAGGGTATCTGTAAATAGCAATAGTATTACTTTGAGAACATTCGCTAGAAACAGTTTTAAATTTTTCTCCATGTATCATGAACTTCTGGTGGACGTTTTTTCTTTCTCCTTCTTCTACAGTCACTCCAGCTGTGTATTTTCACAACACCGACATCATCTGTTTAGGAGATTGATTGCATTTAGTGTAATGCACCGGTGACTCACCCACTTCACCATGTTAAGGCTATAAATGTGTGAATACATTCTGGCTTTAACTTACCAATAGTCAGATAAAATAACATAAAAACATGTTTAATGACAGAATGCTAGGTTACTCTATCAAAACAACAATGTATCGCTGCTTTTATATACTTATACAGTGGGGAGAACAAGTATTGGATACTGATGCTGATTTTGCAGGTTTTCCCACTTGCAAAGCAGGTAGAAGTCTACCTTTATCATAGGCACTCTTCAACTTTGAGTGATGGAATCTAAAACAAAAATCCAGAAAATCACATTGTGTGATTTTTAAGTAATTAATTTGCATTTTATTACATGACATAAGTATTCGATACATCAGAAAAACAGAACTTAATATTTGGTACAGAAACCTTGGTTTGCCATATCCAGATATCAGACGTTTCCTGTAATTCTTGACAAGGTTTGCACATACCGCAGCAGGGATTTTGGACCACTCCATACAGATCTTCTCCACATCCTTCAGGTTTCGGGGCTGACTCTGGGCAATATGAACTTTCAGCTCCCTCCAAAGATTTTCGATTGGGTTCAGGTCTGGTAACTGGCTAGGCCACTCCAGGACCTTGAGATGCTTCTTACAGAGCCGCTCCTTAGTTGCCCTGGCTGTGTGCTTCAGGTCATGTTCATGCTGGAAGACCCAGCCATGACCCATCTTCAGTGCCCTTACTGAGGGAAGGAGGTTGTTGGCTAAGATGGCCCCATCCATCATCCTGTCCACTTTGCAGAAATCCCCAAAGAATGGTGTTTCCACCTCCATGCTTCACGGCAGGGATGGTGTTCTTGGGGTTGTACTCATCCTTCTTCTTCCTCCAAACATGGCGAGTGGAGTTTAAACCAAGATTTTGCATGAAGCCACAGACCGAGGGAGATTGATCATCATCCTAAACTTCTTCCGTTTTTTTATAATTACGCCAACAGTTGTTGCCTTCTCACCAAGCTGCTTGGCTATTTTCCTGCAGCCCCTCCCAGCCTTGTGCAGGTCTACTATTTTATCCCTGATGTCCTTACACAGCTCTCTGGTCTTTGTCATTGTGGAGAGGTTGGAGTTTGTTTGATTTAGTGTGTGGACAGGTACCTATGATACAAATTAAGGACTTCAACATGCTTTGCAAATGGGAAAACCTGCAAAATCGGCAGTGTTTAAAATACTTGTTCTCCCCACTGCATATGGTATAGAAAATAGCAACTCTTCCCAAGAGTGCAGCTGTTAGAGGTTAAAGAAATTAGAAGAGTGGAACAAGCCATAGCATGAAAAAAACCATTAGGCAGGTCACACAGAAGGATAATGTGCGTGCTCCATATCTTTGAGGAAGCCCTTCAGCTGGAATGTTTGCAGCCTGCCAAGGGGCTGTTCAGCAGTCTTCGCAAAGTAATTCAAGAAAATGGTGGAAATATTACGCCTCCTCCCTGTGTTACTTTATCAGCACATAAAGACATTATTTTTATTTTTTTTGGCAGCAACAAATATCTTCGCATGTGTGACAGTCACAAGTTCTCTTCATAAGTCTAAATTTGCTACAAGTTGTATTCTTAATTAGTTAATGATTAATAATAAAAAACAAAGAGGGAATTACCAGAGTAGACATTTTTGAGGGAGTTTCTGGCATCAAATTCTGAACTCATGAAAATTTTCCAAAAACCAATGCCAGTTAGTGAAACCAAGTTGTTTCCTATGCAGAAAATGTCCCAATTTTGATTTTGAATCTCAGAGAAATTACAAAATCGGAGTTCTACTCAAAGGAACAGTAATTCGTCCAGTTTTCCAGCGCTAACAAGATGCAAGATGATAGCATCTACTTCATTTTGTGATTGATTATCTAACTAGCTCCATGAGGAAATGATCATTTTCTTTCAGCACACCAACAATGCCATCTGTGACCACATGAGCTAGTATTTGTACTATCTTCATGCTACTACCACAGGTTAAGTTCCTCATATCTGCATAAAGTTGGGCCAGCTTCTAACTGAAACCCTGTGGTCATGCAGGTGGCTCGGAGTACGTATCGAGTTCATCGGGAACTGCATCGTGTTGTTTGCTGCTCTCTTTGCTGTGACGGGAAAGGACAGTCTGAACCCTGGCCTTGTGGGTCTGTCGGTGTCATACGCTCTCCAGGTAACTTGACTGCTAGGATATGAGCTGCAGCTGTGAACTTTTTACGTATGACGCTACAAGCTCGTCTGTGGTGCACATACAGTGTCTTGCTAAAGTTTTCATTCTACTTAAAGTCTTCCACATTTTGTCACTTCTAGCGACAAGTGGAGTGTCATGGTGAATTGGAGGGGAAAAGTTGTTTTCAAAAAGGTTTAAAAAACAAATCTGAAATTTGTGACGTGCATTTGTATACAGCCGCCTTTAGTTTAGTACCACAAAATAAAATCCAGGGCAAGCAAATGCCTTCAGAAGCCACCTAATTAGTATACAGCGTCTACCTGTCTGTAATTTAGACTCATGATAAATACAGGTGTTAGTTGTGCACTCTTGAAACCTGGTAGATTATTAGTGGCAAGAAGAAAGCGATTGTTAAACGAAAGATTTTCAACAGTACAAGTTTTTGGCCTACAATCAGAATAAAGTGTGTGGAGGAAGACATCACCGTAAACACAGCATCTCCATGCTGAAACATGGTGGTGGCAGTGTCATGCTATGGGGAGACCTTTCATCAGCGGGGAGAGGTTAGCTGCTTGGAGTTGATTGGGAGATGGAAGGAGTAAAGTAAAGGTGTTTTGCAAAGAAGAATGGCCAACGTTCAGTTTGTAGATGTGAAATGTTCAATATGTATGAATACTTCTGCAAGGCACTGTGCAGTGTTTCATAACGTGGTCAGTAAATATCACTATGTGGTGTTGAAAGACTTCTAACACCAGGATTATTTGAACAGGTGACCATGTCTCTGAACTGGATGGTCCGGATGACTTCAGACCTGGAGAACAACATAGTAGCGGTGGAGAGAGTGAAGGAATACTCAGAAACCAAGACAGAGGTATGTTGAGCATCCTGTGACTACTTTTGTGCAGGATGTTTCCACCAAGACTTGTTTATGATGTTCCACAAAAGTTCATGCAGGACTGAGCATGTGTTTGCTTTTAAATCAGTGCTGCCTTCACCCCCACCTCCACCCACTCCGACCCCACCCTCACTCCATGCTAGACTGAAAAAAGCAGGAACTCAGCCACATATCATAAAGCTGCTCTGCTGGTCAGCTCAAGCAGCACAAGACCTATAAACCATAACTAGATCCAGAAATGCAACATTACCTGCTTCCAGCAAGCCGCCTCCCTGTTGCATTACACAAACAGGGCATTTTGTACACTGTGAACCCTCTGTTCACTAACTGGTATACGTGTGATGAAATGCTTTTGTTTAGGAGCGAAATAAATGTCCCTTCTGCTAAAAGCTACTCAGACTGCAGAAGTGGCCAGAAAGTGTCCCATCCAGAAAAGCTGTGTTCTTGTTCACAGGCCCCGTGGGAGGTGGAGAACAAGAAACCCCCTCCTGAATGGCCCATGGAGGGGAACGTGGAGTTCAAGGAGTACAGCGTTCGCTACCGCGAGGGTCTGGACCTCGTCCTGAGGAACATCACGCTGAGCGTCACGGGAGGAGAGAAGGTGAGGGCAAATTTTGTAAAGACAGATCTTTAATCTGGCCCTATTACTGCTCAGAAAAGGCTTCTTGTGACAACTCGGATTGCTTTTGAGCAGATCGGTATCGTGGGTCGCACAGGAGCTGGGAAGTCTTCCATGACCCTTTGCCTCTTCAGACTGCTGGAAGCTGCTGGAGGGGAGATCACCATTGACGGTGTGAAGATATCAGAGATAGGCCTGCATGACCTGAGGTCCAAACTCACCATCATTCCTCAGGTATAAACCCTCTCACTCTGCCTCACACAGGTTGTTCATCAACACCTCATTTTGTATAGATAGACTGAGGTTGCTTTGGGTTTAACAGAGTGAGCTTTAGTCCACATAACCACAGTTTGTGTTGCTAGTGCAAGTCAGCACATGCATGAGGAAAACTGGATATTTTTGTGACTCACAGAATAAGCTTGGTTCTGTCCTGGTAGAATAGGAAGCACTGCATGTGCAGATACAGACTGTTGGTACCCTTCGTAAAAGCTTGAAAATGAGTAAGTAAATTTTATGTATATAGCACGCTTACCCAGTCAAAAACTACTAAATGTTTCTTAGTAAAATCTAATCTAAATAAATATATATGCCCCCCTACCCCCTTTCTACCTCTTATGCTCTGTTCAGTTCAACCCAGAGGTGTGCTAAAGGAGATTCGAATGTTCTTTGGCCTGAGATGGCCATAGAAGAAGGTTGATTTTGTGTCTGTGTATTGGTTTACCCATCGTCACACTGCTAAAAGAATCAGTAACTGGTAGTTTTCTGGTAGAGTCCACCAGATTTTTTTTCAAATTGCTTTGTGATTCAGAGGTCCACTGGAACAGAAACAGGCCCACAGCATGATAGATTCTCCACTGTACTTGGGCAAGTGCACGAGGTGTTTTTTCATATATCTATCCTTTGTTTGCATCGGTCAGACCCACACGGAGTGTTTGCTGCCAAAAAGCTCAGTCCTGGTCACATCTCACCAGTTAAAGTCCCAGCAGAGTTTAGCAAACTCCACGGCAGCATGGAGATGATATCTAATAGGAGTCCTGATGACTCCAAGATGCCACTCTTTGCTGCAGTTCTCAAACAGTGAGCTTTGGAGATTTCTTTACCTCTCTTACCCTCCTGCTCACTGTGTGCATGTTAACAAGACACACTTGTGTCCTCTTCCAGCCTAGAGGCCAGTGGTAACGTAAGGCCGAATTCTTAGTAATCCCTGATTCCTAGAAACTCTGATCGACATAACAAAATAAAGTATGTATCTAAGAAAGCATACATTTTTTTAAGATTTAAAGGGATTTAGAGGTGCCTCCAGGGATTTTGTTTAAAACAGTTATATTTTAACTGTGTATTTCTACCCCCTGATTAAATGTACTCAACGTTGGGTTTTATTAGACTGCTCAGTGTCAGATTCTGCTGCTTTAATAAAACCTTCATTTCTTTTCAGATTTTGTCTTTTTCATCTCTGCAACAAGTGTGTCTGTCAGCTTTCTCAAAGATCTGTCTCTTCCTCAGGAGCCCGTGCTCTTCTCTGGAACGTTGCGGATGAACCTGGACCCGTTTGAGAAATACAGTGATGAAGAGGTGTGGAAAGCCCTGGAACACTCTCACCTTTTCAAGTTTGTCAGTAACCAGCCGGCAAAACTGGAGATAGAGTGTTCGGAGGGAGGAGAGAACCTCAGGTGTGTTCAATGGAGAAAAGAGCTATTGAATAGATGCACTCTGTGCAGAGTGGTTTTACTGATCTATTTTTTCTACAGTGTGGGCCAGAGGCAGCTGGTGTGTTTGGCTCGAGCTCTCCTGAGGAAGACCAGGATCCTCATCCTGGATGAAGCTACAGCTGCTATCGACCTGGAGACAGATGATCTCATCCAGTCCACCATCAGAACTCAATTTGAAGACTGTACCGTCTTCACCATCGCACACAGACTCAACACTATTATGGACTACACAAGGTTAGACACACACTGTACATTCACCATTTGCGTTTCTTGGACATTAAGGTTTGTCTGAGCAGACTTGTATACAGCACATTTATTAACATTAATATATTTTATTAGAATTTACAATAAAAACAAAGTAGTGCAGGATTGTGAATTGTAAGGAAACAAATAAAAATGTTTCAAAATATTTTCCTAATACAAATCTGAAGTTTGGTGTGCGTTTGTATTCAGCCCCCTTTGCTCTGATGCTGCTAAATAAAACCTGGTGCAACCAATTGTCTTCAGAAGTCACCTGACCTCAAATGCATCAGAGGTGTGTTAGAGAACATTACTGAACAAACAGCGTCATGATCACCAAGGATCACAGCAGACAGGTCAGAGAGAAAGCTGTCTAAGCTGAAGTCTAAAGAAGGAACAGGGTTTAAAATAATATCTCAAGCTTTGAACATTTCACAGAGGATTGGCTGGGCAAAGGGTGTATTAATCAGAGAAGCAGCCATGGTCCTGTCGGAAAGCTTCTCTTAGGCAGAGACAGGGAAGATAGTCGGAGTTGGTTGGAGGATGGATGGAGCTACCGGATAGTTCTAGAAGAAAACCTGTTAGGTGCAAAAGACTTGAGCCATGGACAACAACCCTTAACATACAGTGAGAGCTACAATGAAACGGCCTAAATTAAAGTGGATTCTTGTCTGGCGATGGCCTAGTCAAAGTCCAGACCTAAAGCCAATGGAGAATCTCCGGCAACTAATGTTTGTACATGCTCTCATTTCAATCTAACTGACCTTGAGCTATTGATGTGCAAATATTGTAGAGAAATAAAGACTGGCGGCTATAGGTGCAGTGAAAGGTTGTCCTACATGGAATTGACTGATGGCGGGTAATTAACAAATGCTTGTCACACTATTTTATTTTCATATTGTTAGATTTGTTGTTTTATTTTAAATAAACCCATCTTCCACTTACCAGGTACTATTTTTTATTGGTCACATAAAACCCCAATAAAATACACTAAAGTTTGTTTGTAGTGTGAGAATATGTAAATACTTATGCAAGGCTCTGGACCAAGAAAAAGACACATTCGACCCAGCAGCACAGATAGTCCAGCAAGTCTCTACAGTTTTCAAAGTGGAGACACGGATCAGAATGACCCTCTGTTCCTGAGAAACAGCATTCTGACGTCACTGTAAAGGGAACGCTTTGATAGAAAATGTCAACACTTTTTTAGACATTATTATGAATTATTGATCATGGTAGCCTTTATCGTCTGAATGATCCCTTAAAGCTTTTTGTAATGGCTGTTGCTAACACAGAAGTGTAAAACATATCACCTTCCGATCGTGGTGGTCACCCTGCTTTTATTATATCTCCAGGCTTTTACTGTCAACATTCATCTCGGTGAATTGAGCTAAGTTTTGATTGTTGGGAACCGAGCCGATAGTAGCTGTGTTCTCTTTGGGAAACAGGCAGGACGATCCACCATCTGATAGATAATAAGAGAAATTAGTTGTGTGTATGGTTGAGCCCTCAGGAATAAGAGAAATATCAGTGATGATATGAGCCCTGATCACTGTCCCTAGCTGCTATTATTCGGTTTAAGTGGCAGCTGCTCCCTCATGTACAGCATGTGCCACACATGGCCTTGTTGTCCCTGTGCTGTGACTGAACCTACTGTGTTTCACTGTGACTCCAAGTTCCCACTTTAACAGGCCAAAAGAGAAACATTTCGCAAATGCAGGCAAGCAGTCATTGGTAAAGTTTTCATGCCTCTTGAACTTTTTTCACTTTTTACCAATTTTTACAAGCATTTTAGGTAATAGACCAACACAAAGTAGTTGGTCTACTTGCGAAGCAGAAGCATAATTATGCATTGGTGTCCAAATTCCTACAACCCACCAACCCTGTTATTAGTCACTGCCAAAACTTTTGACTTTATCTCTTCACGTTGTGTTTGTAAAGTCTCCAACCTCTGCAGATTTAAAAGCGGCAGACTGTCACTAACTGTTCTATTCTCTCTCCTGTTCCAGGGTGCTGGTGTTGGACAAGGGACAGATAGCAGAGTTTGATACTCCCTCAAACCTTATATCAAAAAGAGGAATCTTCTACGGCATGGCTAAAGATGCAGGACTGGCACAGTAGAAGTGCCTCTTTGTTCCGACGTTGAGAATCAGCTTAGCTCACCACAGCCTGACTCTGGGCTTTAAACCTGGGAGTCGAGCTGTGGATCACTTCTTATGTGGACTTACTACATGCTATGATTATCTTTGTTTTGTTTTTAGGGGCACTTTCTGCTCATTTTGAATGAAGCCTGAACTCTTTTGCAGGCTTGGGTCAAATAGCACTTAGAAGAAGTTCTAGTTCTCGTCAGAACAGGTCAGGTCTATTTATGAACTGTAAACCTTCAGCCACCCTTAAAACTATCCATCTGTCATGAATAGGAAAAAAAGCCATGCATGCAGATGCTACTTGACCCAAGCCTGCTCCTTTGTGCCTTCTGCCAGTGGGATAAGAAAGCCAGTGAATGTATCATATTTTAACTCGGCTGACTGCTGCAAGTCAACTAAAAAGGAGGAACTTTTATTTTACTATTCAAAGAAGACTGCCACTGTACCTTCCTCATGAGAGACAAAAAACCTACACTTTTGTGATAAAACCCATGTTATTTTTTTACCGTACCTTTATTTAAGATACTTTTGAGAGATTTGTATTATGTAGGCATGTTTGCTCAGTTAAATGTGTGATTCTTCTGTGAACCAAATCTATAAAAACTTGAATTCTGTACCACCAAAATATGAAAAAATATTATGCCTTTATTAAAAAAAAACAATTCAAGGTTAATTTGTTTGCTTTGTTGCAATCGTGGAGTTGATATTAGCATTGACATTACCAGATAAGACCAATGTGTAGATGGTAATATTTTAGTGACTGGATTAAAATCATTATTGAGTGCATCCCTTTACAGCCAGTTTGGCACCCACTGAGAATACTGGAGGCATGTGGAAGCTGTTGCATAATATATTTGAAAAATAACAATCGATATCATTTGGGTTATGATAGTTTCTGATGCTTTGTGCAGAGCTTTATTACCAGATTGTCAAATACAAACAAATGAGCTTTGGTAATCGTGTTTACACTAACTAACCCTAACATTGTTACTATGTCACGGGGAACTGGTCTGAAAATGTAATTCTGGAGCATTACTCCAGTTATCCACTAGATGGAGCTCAGAGTCGGGGATCTTAGAGGTGGAGAGCTGAGCCAAACCTCCATTCATTCATGTATCAAATTATAGGAAGTTAGTTGGACACCTCATTTATAATTATGAATATGTTGAATATTTTTTTTTGGAAAACAATATGGCTGATTGTTTGGTGGCGCAACTTTGTCTTTTTTTTGGGGGGGGGGCGGATTACGTGATAGACCAGCACACATTAGTGCATAAATGTGAAATGGAAGGGATATAATGCGTGGTTTTTTATTTTTGTTTATTTGAAAAATAAATGTCTGAAAAGAGTGTCTGAACTGAATTAGTCTTGCCACCTACCAGTTCTTTTTTGCAGCACTAGTGGCCTTTATTTTCACATTTTTTGACCATGAGCTAACAGGTAAGGGGTGGAAGACATGCAGCTAAGGTCAATGAGCAGGATCTGGAAACCATGATGGCCTAAGTCAAGGACTAAGGCCTCGGAACATGAGTCGCGCGTTTTCCCAAGTGTCCCCCATCGCGCCCTTGCTACTGATTCTTAGCAGGATTTAGGTCTGGACTAATCCCATCAACCCATAGCAGCCTGTCTGTCCCTGCTTCAGAAAAGCTTTCCCACTGCATGATGCTGCCACCACTATCGGGACTGAATATGAAAGTACACCACTCTTATCAGGTTTTGTCATTTTTATTTATAAGTGTTGAAAACCATGTACACTTTTCCTTCTACATCACAATTATGCACTACTTTGTGTGGGTCTGTCATAAAATCTGTAGTGTGACTAAATGTGAAAAGTTAATGGGGTATGACTTTGCACAGTGCTAAATGTGTAAGTCCTTTCACATATACATTGGAATTCGAGAAGGCATAAATGAAGTCAGTTTAAACCTGAGATAAAAGTTCCACTGAGTAGGCCAGGCAAGTTCTTCCACACCAAACTTGCACATCCATGTCCTCATGGGCCTTGTTTTGTACACTGGTGTGAAGTCATGCTGAGACAGGAAGGGTCAACCCCAAACTGTTTCCACAAAGATGTCTCATGATGCTGAAGCATTAGGAGTTCCTTTCACAGGAAGGGGTGGAGTCCAACTCCTGAAAAACACCCCTACGACCATCCTCTGTGCACTGAACTTTACAGCTGACACAATGCAGTCAGGCACCACTACATGTTTTATAAATGCCAGCAATCATTTCTTCGCACCACTTGATGTTCAAAAACTACAGCGCTCCTGACGGTGTACAATTAGTAGCTCTGCCCTCTGATTTTGGCAGGACGTGGTTCTAACCTGATCCACCTCAACCTTTTCAATGTGGAGAAGCAGCAGCTCCACTTTAGACTCCCCCTGGATGACAGAGCTCCTCCCCCTATCTAAGGTAAGTCCAGCCACCCTAGGGAGAAAGCTAATTTTAGCCGCATTCTTCCAGGTTGAACTATCAATGTGTCTATAATTTATGCACAAATAATTAACTGTAAATAATTAAAACTCCTCGTACCCGTCATCGTCTTTGCTTCAAGCGGGATCAGGTCGTGGGGGCAGCAGACTCAGTAGGGACACCCAGACGTCCCTCTCCCCAGAAACCTCCTCCAGCTCCTCAGGGGAGATCCCAAAGCGTTCCCAGGCCAGCCGAGAGACATAGTCCCTCCAGCGTGTCCCGGGGCCTACTCCTGGTGGGACGTGTCTGGAACCCCTACTGAGGAAGGCGTCCAGGAGGCATCCGTTATAGATGCCCCAGCCGCCTCAACTGGCTCCTCTCGATGTGAAAGAGCAGTGGCTCTACTTCGAGCTCCTCCCGGATGGCCGAGCTCCTCACCCTATCTCTGAGGGAGTGCCCGGCTACCCTATGGAGGAAGCTCATTTGAGCCGCTTGTATCCGGGATCTCGTTCTTCGGTCATGACCCAAAGTTCATGGCCATAGGTGAGGGTAGGAACGTAGACCGAATGGTAAGTCGAGAGCTTCGCTTTTCAGCTCAGCTCTCTCTTCACCAGGTACAGCGTCCCCATTACTGTGGAAGCCGCACCGATCCGTCTGTCGATCTCCCGCTCCATTCTCCCCTCACTCGTGAACAAGACCCCAAGATACTTGAACTCCGCCACTTGAAGCAGGAACTCCCCTCCAACCTGAAGAGGACAAGATACCCTATTTCGGTTGAGTACCATGGCCTCGGACTTGAAGGAGTGATCTTCATCCAGCCGCTTCACACTCGGGGTGCGAACCGCCCTAGTGCATGCTGTAGGTCTTGGCTAGAGGGGGCCAGAAGTACCACATCATCTGCAAAAAGAAGAGACGAAATCCACTGGTCCCCAAACCAGACCCCTTCAGCCCTTGGCTGTGCCTTGAAATCCTGTCCATAAAAGTTATGAACAGGACTGTTGACAAAGGGCAGTCCACCCGGAGTCCAACACGCCCCTTATAAAGGGCCCCCGACTCTGTACTCCTGGAGCATCCCCCACAGGGCATTACGAGGGATACAGTTAAATGCCTTCTCCAGGTCCACAAAACACATGTGGACCGGTTGGGCAAACTCCCATGAACCCTCGAGGACCCTGCAGAGGGTGTAGAGCTGGTCCAGTATTGCACCCCCCATCCCCATTGTAAACAGTGTTGGTGAAACACTGCTTCCCCCTCCTGAGGCGCTGGACAGTTTCCCAGAATCACTTCAAGGCCAATCGGTAGTTCTTCTCCATGGCCTCACCGAACTCCTCCCAGGCCCAAGTTTTTGCCTCTGCCACAGCCCAGGCTACGGAACGCTTGGCCTCACCGTACCCGTCAGCCGCCTCAGTCCCACAAGCCAACCACAGCCGATAGGACTCTTCAGCTTGACAGCATCCCTTACTGCCGGTGTCCACCACTGGATTCAGGGATTACCCCCACGACAGGCAACACAGACCTGACGGCCACAGCTACGGGCAGCAGCATCGACAATAGATGCGGAGAACGTGGTCCACTCGGACTCTATGTCTCCAACCTCCCCCGAATCTGGTCAAAGCTCTCCTGGAGGTGGGAGTTGAATACATCCCTGGGGGAGGGCTCTGCCAGACATTCCCAGCAGACCCTCACTATGCGCTTGGTCCTGCCAAGTCTGTCCAGCTTTCTCCTCTTCCAGCGGATCCAACTCACCACCAGGTGGTGATCAGTGGACATGACATTAAAGTCGATTATCGACCTCCTGCCTCGGGTGTTCCGTTGCTGATGAACATCCTTATGCTTGAACATGGTGTTCATTACGGACAATCCATGACTAGCACAGAAGTCCAATAATGAAACACCACTCTGATTCAGATGAGGGAGGCCCTTCCTTACGATTATGCCTCTCCAGGTGTCACTGTCGTTTCCCCCGTGGGCGTTGAAGTCCCCCAGCAAAATAATGGAGTCCCCGGGACGGGCACTATGCAGCACCCCCGACAGGGATGCCAAGAAGGCCGGGTACTCCGCACTACTGCTCGTCCCATAGGCCGAAACAACAGTCAGAGACCTGTCCCCAACCCCGAAGGCGCAGGGATGCGACCCTCTCATCCACTGGGGTAAACCCCAACATGAGACGGCTGAGCTGGGGGGGCAACAAGCAAACCCACCCTAGCGTGCCACTCCCCGCGTGCCTCTCCAGAGTAGAAGAGAGTCCAGCCTCTCTCGAGGAGATGGGTCCTAGAGCCCACGCTGTCATTCTTTCATGAAATAATCTGCACTTCCACTATGGTTAATTAAACACAATGTGGTTTATAACTGGAATATTAAATATATTTTTTAAAATAATGAATTATATGTCAGTCAGTCAGTCATTTTCTACCGCTTATTTCATAGTGGGTCGCAGGGGAGCTGGTGCCTATCTCCAGCAGTCTATGGGCGAGAGGCGGGGTACACCATGGACAGGTCGCCAGTCCATCGCAGGGCAACACACAAACAAGCATGCACACACTCATTCATAGACCTAAGGGCAATTTAGAGTGACCAATTAACCTAACAGGCATGTCTTTGGACTGTGGAAAGAAGCCGGAGTACCCGGTGAGAACCCACGCATGCACGGGGCGAACATGCAAACTCCATGCAGAAAGACCCCTGGTCACTGTGCAGCCCTGAATTATATGTTTTTAATGCAACTATCCATTAAACATAAATTATTGAAACATTTAAACGAGCACATTGAAGTTATATTTAAATTATTATATTTATAAATATTTATTTAATTATTTCTGTTCAATTCAGTTTTATTTATATAGCGCCAATTCACAACACATGTTGTCTCAAGGCACTTCACAAAGGGTTTGGAATGGTGCGGGGTTGTTGGGGAGGTTAGAATAAACTACTGAGTGTTAGAGTTTGGACATTTTAGAATGAGCTATGTGTAGGGGTACTAAGTAAAATAATAAACCGATAAAGTTTGTCCATCTACAGCCCACTGGTGGCCAGTGTTATACTAAAATCCACAAGGATTGGGGGTACCTCTCTCTGTCAGACTGATTATAACCATTGGAAAAGAGAAGGGGGCAGAGGTATCAGAAATGGAGGGTGTGTTTGCACCTCAACCATAACTGAGCCTGTTTAGGCTGGTTTATGAATTGTGGCACTTTTGGCTATCAGAACATTAGTCCTTAGTTACATGTCACCTATTTTAACAGTTCTTCAGGCTTTCTAAGGTTTTCCAAAGTCTTTTGGCAATTGTTTTAAAAAAATTTTGGGTAGTTTTAAAACATTTGCACAATTCTACTATAATATTCTTCTTGAATTATTGAATGTGAGCATGCAACCTAATGAAAAACATCCTGGTAGGTATATACGTAATGTGAGTGGATTTATGAGTTATCGCTTAAACTTTGGAAAATGAAGATCAGTGTTCAGTTGAGAAGGTCTGATTTAGCTTTATACTTCTTGGATTAGAGATGAACAAAACTACCAGCAGGCAGAGTAACTAATTGAACCACCAGGCGTCATTTAAACACCTGGTTGTTACTCTTTTTTTCAACGCCAGGTGACACTGATTAAGGGACTGCTAGCGTCTATTAAGCGTGCAGAGATGCTTATTAAACACCAAGTAGCACTTTTAGTCCAAAGTTGGCATGCTTTAAACCACTTCATCCGAAGGTTTGCATTGCAGTTGGTGATGTAAGGCTTTTATGCAGTTGCTCAGCCATGTTTAGAGGTCTGAAGCTGTTGACTCTGCTGGAAGTTGACCATCACAGCTCAGTATACACCCCAGCTTCCTCTGACCTCCCTCTGATTTTACATTGCCTACCCCTCTTTTTATAAAACCTACTAACAGTTAACTGTGGGATTTCAGTCACAAGGAAATGTCATGACTGGATTTATTGCATGGGTGGCATCCAATCCAGGTACCATGCTGAAATTTACTGAGCTCCTGAGAGCGACCCAGTAACCCCAAATGATTGTAGAAGGTGCTAGATTTAATACATGGAAATGATTGGAACACCTAAATTCAATGAGTTGGATGAATGAATATTTTCTGCCAAAATAGTGTAAATATCTTTTAAAAAGAACACCCCTGTCTGTCTCCAAATATCCAGGTTTTGCACACTTTGGTAATTTTTAGCTTGCCTCTTGCAGTTTTTTTCTTTTCACGATCCTGCAGTAACCCACCACCGTTGTTCTCAGTAAACATTTTTTTAAGCTGACCATGTTTTTCTGAGAATTTCCCCTCTAATGTTCTCACTAGCTCCCCAAAGGGCTTGTATTCCTGCTGCAACCTGACGAAGGCCTGTTTTGCTCCCCATTTTGAGGCTCCTTGGACTGCATGGTGTGGTTTTTCAGAAAAAAAGTCTCCAAATGCAAATCCCACACCTGAAATGACCTCAACAGCTTTTACCTGCGTTGCCATAGACAGCATTTGTGAAACAGATCGAAAATGTGAGGCAAAGTGTAGCTGGAGTTTAGCTTTGATAAAACAGCTAAAATAACGAAAATTGTTGTATCATTCAAATATTTTCCGTAATTCAGATTCAATGAAAAACACACAGGCAGCAACAGCTCTAAGAAAAGCTCGTATCAGATCCCTAACTGCAAGATATGTCTTGTTTCACTGAAAGACAAACTCAGGTTAGGAATTCTTAATTTTTTCTCCAAGCTGATTTATAGTAACTGATGATGTACACACCCCCTCTTTTTGTCTCTGTCATGCCAAAATGGAGATGGGTTGAGATGAAAGAGAGCTCTGCTGCCAGATTCTTCTGTAATGCCCATGGGCAATGCTGTCTGGAGTGGCAGGAGAGTAGGGTTCAGGAGTTCTGACTTGCCCCGGCAATTCTTACCACAGGCGCCTGATTCAGACATAAAAGCATGACTGAAATAGACTTAAGCAAAGCAGTGGTAAAGCAAGAACCTTCCTTAGAACATTTCATTCAGAGTTTGCCAAAATGTTTCTCAATATTAGGTCTTTGAACATGATATGATTAGGATGTTATTTTGCTCCCCAGAGTTCTCTAAGACATTAAATATAACCAACAATCTTTTGATTGAATCCTATTACTTGTATTATTGAGAATTTATTGGAAAACTGGTGTAAATACCTGGTAGCTTCAGAATAAATAATAATAATGAAGGTAAGGACACAATTATTCTTGCCTGTAAGAGGCTGTGGTCATGTGGGTACTGAAAAAGTTGTGTGTCAGCAGCATGTAGTAAGATATATTAAATTAACATATTCTATAATCTGAGCTAGTGGAAGGATGTGGATATTAAATAAAAGTGGTCTAAGAACTTAGGCTTGAGGAACCCCACATGCATTGTTGGTACACTCAGATTTATAACAGGGTAATAAAACAAAATAGTCCCAGCCCGCCTCGTAGAATTTGAACAATTTAGCACAGTACGGGATACTCTCACTTACCTTTCCAGTCTATTAATTAGTTTGGTTTGATTCAGTAATGTCAGGATGGAACTACAGACACACGCCTAAGGGCAATTGAAAATAGTCAATTAAACTTGACATGCAAATTCTGAAATGGTGAGAGGAACTCAGAGAAATCCAGGATTTGAATCCAAGACGTCTAGCTTCAAGCCAGCTTTGTTGACCTCTTCACCATCATATAGACCACATCAACATGCAGCTGTAATTGTATAGATTAGTCGTATCAGCATATCTGCTAACTTATAAAAAGTGGGTGAACAGAAAAACAGTTTTAGCTTCTTACATATTTTTATACCCATGTTGGTTTGTGACTCCACCCCTGAACTACTGTCAATCCAAATACACAGAAATGTGCAAGTTAAACTAAATAATGTCAGCAAAGGTTCTGTTGTTGTTACAAGCTGATGTTAGGTTATGATCTGTAGCTTCTGACAGATCTGTTCCACTGTTTGTGTTTTCCACCTGAAAGAGCTGTGAACCGATGTCAGAAGAGCCTGATATGAGTTTACCTGCTGAATGGTTGTTGGACCGTATTTCATCTGTGACTAGACCAAGTATGGCCATATTAGGTAAAAATAAATAAGTAATTGCTTTTTAAAAACATAAATATATATATTTTTAGCCCATATCAGGTCCAGTATTATTTATAGTTTCAATCCTCTAGTTCATTGTTTTTCAGCCCCTGTCCTTAAGGCACACTGCCCTGCATGTTTTAGAAGTTGCCCCTGCTTTAATACACTGGATTGCACACTGGATGCAGTTCAGTAAAAGCCTGTTAATCAGCCATCAACTGAAATCAGGTGTGCTGAAGCAGACACACATCTAAGACATGCAGGCGAGTGTGCCTAGAGGACCAGGGTTGAAAAACACTGCTCTAGTTGCCCCAAAGCCCAAAACATGGCAACACTGTATCCCTGTTTTAAATGACTGGAAAGGATAAGACACTCAAGATGAAGATATTCACCTTCTCTCTTATCTGATTTTATCTTATATATATTTCACCAAAAATCTGTGACATTTTTAATGTAAAAAAATAGGGAAAATTTTTTTTTCCCGCCCCCCCCCCCCCCTTTTCATATTTTTAGAAATAGTTGAGGTTTTAAATTTTGCATCGGATTTTTTTTCAAAATAAAAACACACCCCTGTTGTTATTTGGTAGGAATGCCTCCCCTGTGTTATTTGCGCTTATTGGATGTAGCACATGTTGCAGCTGTAGTTTTGTTTTTTGCTGGTTTAAAGGGTGGTAAGGACTTCAGCTACCTGGGAGATTTTTCATAATGCAATTAGACTCATTGAGAACAATCAAGTGTTTTTAAAGTTTGTACAGTAATAATAGTAATGTTATATTTTCCTGTGACAAATGTTTTTTCTGTTCTGTAAAAAAATATTCTTATTTAGTTACATAGGCCTTTGCTTTGTTCTAACCTATTATATCACATTAAAATGTATTCTATTGAATCCAAACATACTGAATTGGCCTGAATTTGGCTAAAGGAGGTGATGTTTTATATTGGTTTTTGGAATCTGCAACAAAGCAGAGATACCCAATCCTAGTGTCTTCTGTTGGCAGAACTTGTGTAACACATCAATACCAGAAACTGAAAGACTTAAAATTGTTTGTTATATGAAACAACAGCAGAACATATTTTAGTTACTATTTAAACAGACGAATGGTTAAAAAATAAGGACTTTGGATGGCCTGATTTTATTGTATATGTGCCGTTAAATGTTTACTAAATATATCTTTATTCTATGCTACAGAAAATTGCCAGTTTGATCAGTTTAATTTAGGCTTAATTCCTCAACAGAGGTGCAAAAAATGTTCTCCCCAGCGTCGGGTCGAACAGTGGTACTGCATCAGATGGGGATGACAGAGTACAGATGTTTTGCATTTTCTTCAATACATTTTTGGCATCAGTCATATTCTATGGTGTGAGTAGCTGGAGCAGCAACTTATCGGTAACCAAAATGTAACGGTTGGACAAGGTGGTAAGGGAGGCTGGCTCTGTTCTGGGATATACCTTCAGTCCAGTGCAAGTAGTAGGAGACAGGAGAACTGTAGCCAAGCTGACATTACTGCTCTGTAAAGCTCCTTCAGTGACCAGCCACTGCCTCCTAAATGCACAAAGGAGTGTTATTTTAGGTGTGTTCCCCCCGCAGCTGTCAGGCGATCAGCATTGTTTTTTTAATGGTCTGTATCCTGTCCTTTGCCTATCACTGTGTTGCTGATACACTTGAATTTTCCCACTGTGAAACGAACATTTATTGTATTCTTTGAGGCACTATAGTATAAATATAGGGTGATATATTTTCCACAATTCCTTTTCACAAGTCAAACATCTGACTCCGGCCCAAACTGCTAAACTAGAAACTATCTAAACTAAACTGGTGTTTAGTTTAACAACCGAAACTTAATTTAGCATACGCTTGAAAGCAAAAACACAAATTGATAGTTTTTTCCTCAAATTGTAAATAAATTAATGAAGCAAGAGGTTAGGAATTTATAACTGACATTCTGGAACTTTTGAATGGTTTTCTATTTGCACACCAGTTCAGGACTCTGGTTGACCAGTCAGAATCTGTCAAAGGTGACCAGGTTTCCAGTACTTGCACCCAGACCTCCTGTTACAGATTAGGTTTCTCTGTATGCAGTGCTCAGACTAACATATTATATACATTTCTGCTTAACACTTTAGTGTTCTATATAGAGCATGGCATTTTGATAGAGTCGATTTAATTTTATGTTTTTGTGCAGTTTTCTTTTATCATTTTGTTGTTTTAAGTAAATGAATAGAATTTTGTTTTTATGTTATATTTAGTTTTCTTGTTTGGAATAACCTGAGTAGCTTTTAAATGCACTATAAAAAAACAATTGATATTGACTTCTGGGATTATTAACTTATTGATTATGATTATGTCAGAAATTATTATTATTATTATTACTATTATTATTAATACAATTAGTGATGTTTGCCAATTCACCATCCCATAATTAGATTGGGTCATTTTACTGGCTGCCTTGCTTCTATTTCAGCCCTGACTGCCTCTACAGTTGCCTGAAACATCTTTTAACCTTTTGTTTTATTTCCTCTTTTTAAATGACATAATTTGTGATTATTTTAATATTAATTTTGTGCTGTAAAATAATCTAATGGGCTACATAAATTGCTTGCCACAGGGAGGTTGTTGTGCAGTTCTGACTTCTCTGTTGACAGAACCAATTAGCCAACTGATTATCAGCAGCTGAGGAACCATGATGTGAAGTGTGTTTTTCCCCCTCAGCTGAGGTTTGAGGGTCAACTGGTGGATGCGCAATGGGAACTGTTTGGCTTCTACTGGTCTGGGTACTGATGTGTTGGCCTACCAAAGGTTTGATATACAGGGGTTGGACAATGAAACTGAAACAACTGTCATTGTAGTGTGGGAGGTTTCATGGCTAGATTGAACCAGCCTGGTAGCCAGTGTTCATTGATTGCACATTGGACCAGTAAGAGCAGAGTGTGAAGGTTCAATTAGCAGGGTAAGAGCACAGTTTTGCTCAATATATTGAAATGTACACAACATTATGGGTGACATACCAGAGTTCAAAAGAGGACAAATTGTTGGTGCGCATCTTGCTGGCGCATCTGTGACCAAGACAGCAAGTCTTTGTGATGTATCAAGAGCCACGGTATCCAGGGTTATGTCAGCATACCACCAAGAAGGACGAACCACATCCAACAGGATTAACTGTGGACGCAAGAGGAAGCTGTCTGAAAGGGATGTCAAGGTGTAAACCCGGATTGTATCCAAAAAAAAAAAAACGGCTGCCCAATCATGACAGAATTAAATGTGCACCTCAACTCTCCTGTTTCACCCAGAACTGTCCGCGGGAGCTCCACAGGGTCAATATACATGGCCGGGCTGCTATAGCCAAACCTTTGGTCACTCATGCCCCAATGCCAAATGTCGCTTTCAATGGTGCAAGGAGCGCAAATCTTGGGCTGTGGACAATGTGAAACATGTATTGTTCTCTGATGAGTCCACCTTTACTGTTTACCCACATCCGGGAGAGTTAGTTAACGTGGGAGAAGCCCAAAGAAGCGTACCACCCAGACTGTTGCATGCCCAGAGTGAAGCATGGGGGTGGAGCAGTGATGGTTTGGGCTGCCATATCATGGCATTCCCTTGGCCCAATACTTGTGCTAGATGGGCGCGTCACTGCCAAGGACTACTGAACCATTCTTCAGGGCCATGTGCATCCAATGGTTCAAACATTGTATCCTGAAGGTGGTGCCGTGTATCAGGATGACAATGCACCAATACACACAGCATGACTGGCGAAAGATTGGTTTGATGAACATGAAAGTGAAGTTGAGCATCTCCCATGGCCTGCACAGTCACCAGATCTAAATATTATTGAGCAACTTTGGGGTGTTTTGGAGGAGCGAGTCGGGAACCGTTTTTCTCCACCAGTATCACATAGTGACCTGGCCACTATCCTGCAAGAAGAATGGCTTAAAATCCCTCTGACCACTGTGCAGGACTTGTATATGTCATTCCCAAGACGAATTGACGCTGTATTGGCCGCAAAAGGAGGCCCTACACCATACTAATAAATTATTGTGGTCTAAAACCAGGTGTTTCAGTTTCATTGTCCAACCCCTGTATAGTGAAATGGCTTTTTAATACACCATCAGACTGAAAGTGTCACAATAGACAATATTTTTTGTGTTTCTGGTTTTAGTATCAAAAAACCTTTAGCCATAAAAAATATTCTTAATGCAATAATTTTTGCAACTGAACATACACTTTATTGATCTTAATATATATATTCTCAACAGGCTTGCATTTGACAGGCTTTGGAGGAACAAAAGGAGATAATGAGGAACTTCAAGGAACATGGAGAGGTAATGTCATTATTTTAAAACATTTATTTAAAGGCAACTTTTGCACATTAACTTCATGTCTTCTTTTTTTTTACAAGAGTTTCTCCAAATCATATTTCCATAAAGACCCTTGGGCTTGTCAAGTCAATGGATTCTATGTCAGAAAACCAAGTTAAAGCAGGTGAGTAAATGCTATCACATTATTGAAGTTCAGTGTTACATTACCCAAAGAGTAATGTAAAACATGTATGTATTTTGAAAACTACATGCAATTAAATCTTTAATATTTTTCTGAGTTAGAAATTTTAAGTGTATTGTTCTCATCAAACTTTTTTACAGTACTACTGGAAACCAATGAGGTTGAAACTCATACCTCATTTGGACGCGTGAGACTTCAGGGCCTGGACAGGCCATGAAAGCTAAATGATAAAGAGGCATCTAATGAAATAACTGTGGCCTCAATTAATGTGACTGTGCCCGCCACCATCAAAGGGGCAGTAGTTGGAGGCAAGCACTTTGTGACTGGTGCCATTGGGACTGTGGTTTTATCCAACGGGACTGTGGTTGCCAGCAATGAGAGTGTAGCTAGCACCACCGTAACTGTGTTTGTGGGCAATCAGACGGTGGCCAGCGCCAATGACACCAACAGACCCCTGGTTGCCGGCAACGTGACGGGGGCCATCACTAATGGGACTGTAGTTGCTGGAAATGAGAAAGTGCTCAGTGGTAAAAGGACTGTGGCCGGCACCAGCACCTCCAATGAAAATTTAGTTGCTGGCAACAGGACTGTGGCCTCGGTAAACAAGACTGTTGCCGGTGCCAATGAAACTGTGGTTGATGCCAACATGGCTGTGGTTTTTGGCAACAAGACTGTGGCCAGCACTAATGAAACCATAGTTGCTGGCTACATCACAGTGGCTGCTGACAGAAATGTAACTGTGGCTAATGGCAATGTGACTGTTAGCACTGCTTCCAACAGGACTGTGGTTAACAGCAATGAGACTGTGGCCACTGTCAACGCCATCACTTTAACTGTGGTTGATGAGAGTGTAGCTAGCACCACTGTAACTGTGTTTGTGGGCAATCAGACAGTGGCCAGCAACAATTCCACCAACAGGATTCTGGTTGCTGCAAATAAGGTTGCGGCGGGCACCAGTGGGACTATAGATGGTGAGAATGACTCTGTGGCCAGTCCCTATTGGGCAGTGGTTGTGGGCAAAGAGACAGTGACCAGCACCAACAAGACAATGACTGGCGCTACCGAAACACTCTTATCCACAGAAAGGACTGTGAATGCTGTCACCAATGGGACTGCAGGCAACCAGACTGTAACTAGTGCCAATGAGACTGTGGATGCAGGCAACAAGACTGTGACGGGCACAAATGGTAGTTTGCTGTTTGGGAACAAGACTTTGGGTGCCAGTGGCGCAGTGGCTACCAGGAACCCCAGCGTGTCCATCACGAGCAGGACTGTGATAAACCCCACCACCAAGTAGCGTGTGGCCACTTCCAATGCTGCTGTCAATATTGCTGTAACCATTGTTGGCACCAAGGGCACTGTGGCCGCAACCAACATTGCTGCCAAGGGGACTCAGGCTACTGCCACTGATGCCGGCAAACGGACTATTTCCAATTCATAGAATTGGGAAGCTCACAAATCAAGATTTTGTTTGAGTATGTCCATCTGATAAATAAAAGTAATTGAATCCCTTTTGATAGTGATGGTTGTTTTTGAACAACATATAAAATTAATTTAAGTGAGCACGTCTTTTTTTTAAAAGTTTAATGGTGAAGACTAAAGAAGGAAATTGTAAATTTTTTCTCATTTGACAGGCTAAAGCACTCAAACATAAACAAGGGGGGAAAATGGCTGCAAGTGAGGACATGTCGAGGAATATCCAAAGTACTAAACTGAGCTGCACCATAACTTTGAGCATCTTTTGAGCAAAGTAGACCACTCTAATATGCCCTTTTCCAGTACGTAGTTCGAGTCCTTAACCTTTTCACTCTCTGTAATGTTTGAAATGCTTCTGAAGTCTAACCAATTAGCATAAAAGCTTGAATCGTCAAATAACCAAGCCTGAAAGCATGCCTATCAAGTATTTTGTGCTCCTGGCACTTGATTCCAAAGAATTAGCTTGTAATTTCTTGTATAACCCATTTGTATCCTCAAGACTTAACTACTCAGGGTTTTGAAGGAGTTTAGTCAAATTTCTTTGTAAGGTATTTAACTTTTAAATGACAGTGTGGACAATTTTTTTCTGACTGTTAAATTTAACAATTGATAAGGTTACTTATGTTTCTGTATTGTTTCATTAAAGTTATCGGTTTCAAATGGACTTGTCTAGCGCAAACCTAATCCGTGAGCTCTACTTGCATACTTTATAGAACAAAATGAGATGACTATAATTTTGAGAACATTTACATTGAGAGTTCAATTGAACTTGACTGATTGGAAATATTTACTAATGAAATCTATTAACCCATTTGTAAACACCCTAATATGTTTTAATAATTAAAAACAAGCATGAAAGCTATTGACTTAGGGAAATTCCAAAGGAATCTGAGGATGAATGATCAAAGTAATATTGGCCTACTAAAGATTTTACTTCATTAAATGTACATCAGTGTCTCTCTGAGATACTCAAATGCAAAAGGTTTAGGTGCAACCTACCCTACCCTTTTGCACCTAAGGTTTTAGGTGCAAAAGGAATTTTAAGGAGTTCGGAGTTTTAAAAACCTTTCGCAAATCTTAGGGAGAAATTGTTAAAGAGGGGTGCGTATGCATGGCCCAGAAGATCATCTACCATTTTGGATTTCTGCTTCAGGTTCTGTCAGCCCTTTTTCTTTCAGCTGGAGGCATTGTCGCTCTGTTGGTTCTGTGGTACTGTCTGGATGACTTGGCGGTTTCTCTCTTTGAAATTCATAACTGGGATGTGATATACCAAAAGTGGTCTTGTTGGATAAGCTGGGTTTTAAGTACATGAAGGCAAAACAAGACCTGCTGGAACTTTAAAGGTTAAAGTATTAAAAGTACAAAAATGTCTGGAACGCCAACCGAATGGATCAGGCTTAGTTTTAATTCCAGTCATATCCTCTTCTTGATGCTGGTTCTATGTCTCTTCAGCATTGAGAGCTCACAACCACAGTAATTTAGGAAAGGTTGACATTTTTCATTATATAGCTGTCAAGAAAGATAGATTTAAACCCTGCGGTTTACCTTTCTGAGTAAAAGATAGGGGCAAAACAAACTGCATAAAATATTACTGGCAAAACCCAAGAACGCATTAATTTCAACAGTTTATTGCTTTACTAGCAGAATAGGAAAATTATTGTCTGCAATCTAGGCTTTAAGGAAGAATACTTAAACAATACTTGACATCTGTTGGCCCGCATCTAAAATGGTTTCAGAACAATTTCACTTTAATACGTACAGAAATGCATTTAGACATGGGTTAATAATCCAAGGATCATCTGCATGAATGTTCTAAGTGTTAGATTTGAGTTGGCTACATAACGCTACAGTGGATTCAGGATGTCAGGAGCTCACTTTTTTATGTTACACACATTTTGCTCCTTGGACTGACAAGTTTGAACACACAAGCTCTAGCAAAAATATTGCATCACTTATCACACTAAAAACTTATGGTGGAAATAAAATGTACATGGCAAGGTTTCACCCTGCAAAGCTGATCATCTGATATGTCGAAACCTGGTTGATTTAGTATATTTTTTCATTAGTGAAGTCAAAAAAATTCATGCTGTCAGAATAGGTGTAACACATGACTACTTTTTTATGGGAGTAATTTTTCGAATGGTCTGTGTAAAGAGCTGTTTATTACAACAATGTCAAAATAGCCAGGTTCTTCAGGTATTAATGAAATCATTTTGTGTCAGATCCATGATCAGTCGTTTTTGTTTTACTTTTTCCTGTTTGTTTTACAAACTAAAACAACTTTACATCCTTTAAGCATAGTGATTCCCTCTTTTTCTGTCAGGAGTTGTAAAAGACCTTTAGGCCTGCAGAGGGTGACCGCCTAAAAGACCACACTTACTGAAACACACGCAGTCACCAGCAGTGTACATAAACTGACACAGGTAATCATACATGCAAAATATGAGCAGTTGTTTGTGATTAGTGAAGAAACACAACAATTATAATTCCTCTTAAAGGTTTGAGACCTGCAGCTCTGCCAGCTCGTCAAGTCCCAGATAAACAAGGCTTTTGGTTGTTCCAGACACACACACACACACACACACACACACACACACACACAGAAGACTGCAACATAGACATGCACACATTCAGAAAAATCAGTGTCTGCATTAAGAGCAAACAATCCCCACCACATACACTCTGACACAGCGTGAGTCCACAGTTATTGCACTAGAAGGCAGACTAATAGCTCTCCTGTCCTCAGCTGAACTGTGGGGGAAACCATTCAAAGTGGTTTACACAGGAAAGGAATAAGCAGGCCAAATTATAATAACAGCTTCATTCATTAAACTCTGTGCCAACACACACGCCTGCTGAGGGGAACGTCTCCTGCTCTTCAGAGTAGTTTTTTTAAAGTTGTACTGTCCTCAATTCACCTCTGCCGGTTCACAACTCAGATTTGTAAAGAAACGCATTTATGTTTGCTAATTTAAGTCTTTAAATCTTGTTGTGAAGCTAAGGTCACAAAAAAATTTGATTTTCTGACAATGATTATATACAGTGGCTTTGTTTGTTTTGGTAATTAGATAATTGTTGGTGGCTCTCACCAGCCACCTCTCACATTCACATCTCCCTCAATGGACATTTTTGGCTTTGTCGTGATCTATATTCTTCTTTCATGTTGCGTGAAAGGCCGGGACAACACCCGTGGAGTGCCAGAACCGCTTGGTGATCCCAGTATTCAAAAAAGGCAACTGGAGGATGTGTTTCAGTAATTAAGAGATCACACTTTCCAGCCTTCATGGGAAAGTATACTCTAGTTTGTCAGAAAAGGAGGTTACAACCATATGTTGAACACTGTATTCAGGAGGAGCCGTGATACTTTCATTCAGGGCGTGAAAAAGCCGACCAGATTTTTACCACACAGAAATTGCTGAAGGTTTCATGAAGCAGCTTAATTTGGCCACTTGGCTTCTCTTCAATAACAAGACATCTATAATCCTCCAAAATCCACCAAAGGTTTGTTCTCATGTCCAGTAAAAATCACCGCATCCTAGAACATATGAATACACAAAAAGACTGCTGTGACCTTCCCAAACATCCCAACTCTCTTTGAATCCTTTCAATAGGTCAACTATAACAGATATGTTATGGGAAAGTCTTTTTTGATCACAGGAGGATCATAATCCTAAATCTGAACCTTAAACATGGGAGCACACCCAGTCCTGTGTCCTAACAAATGTATTAACGTTCTCCTCATCAAATGCCTGTCAAATCGCTGTATAAATCCTCAGAGTGCTACTGCGAGGTTCCTCAAGGGACTCTTCCTGAAAGCCAAGATTGCAGAAAGCAATGTGCCAGCTGTGTTTTACATCTAAACCAGTGCTCAAACTGAACTGTATTCTGTAGCCAAGAATACCCTTTATATTCCACAGGGGTACACAGTGATGAGATCAGGACATTACATCTCTGAGTTAAGGGAACAAAAATATATTTCTATTTGTGTTATTTGTATGCTTTATTAATTCAAAACTTTTAATGTAAACCTGGGTGTTGGTTTACCTGATTTGGATATTTGTACAATTCTTATCAAGTTGTCCCAAAGTCCAAAAAAGTATTTAATTCTTAGAAAATATATTATGTAAAACTATCAGTTCCAATGACGAAGGTCCCAGTAACAAATGGGATTTAAAAAGTTGAAAATTGCTTGGGACACAAACATTACAGCCCAAACCACCTACTGGATAACATCCACATTTCCAATTCATTAATCTTGGAATTTCAAATTAACACTTGTCATTTTTATATCTGTTTCTGCAAGGTGGTGTTCTAACCTCTTATGATGGCTGTAATTCAAACCATTCAAAAATCCACAATGCTCTTTCATTCTTTTAACAGAAGTGACAGGCCCCACAAGCAATATATACCTGTCCGTCATCACTGTCATTACTCAGTTCTCATGCCTTGTGAGGCTACTTGAAGTTCGTTTAACTGCTTTTGTTGGAGTTAGCCACTGCCGCCTGATGGTAAGCGTGTTTGCCTGTGAAGTGCTAATCTCAAGCAGTTCAGTCTGTCTTTCATGGTTCAAGGTGAACACAAAGCTAACAAAAGCGAAGCAGAATTCTTCAATTCATCCCTGTCCTCAGGAGTGTGGCGTCTTGCTTCACGACAGCATGAGGCTTGTCCCGTCTGTCTTGGGATCGTTCACTTTCAGAGAGTTATGGCAGAGCCTGAAGCATATGTGTTTTGATGCCAGCTTCATCACTCGACCCTGTGGAGACGGTTAAATTCTTAGAGAAAGTGCTGGTAGAGGCTGCTGTTTCATGGCAAGACCCACTGCTCTGCGAGTCGGAAAACCCGGTTTTGACCTACTCCCACTGTTCGGCGGGGCAGCGTGGTTTTGGTTAATAATTATCAATTATTAATGATAATTAACTAATTGTAATTATTAGGTGCTTTGAGCCCACAATCACGGCACCAGAGGACATCTCTTTCTATTCGTAAGCAATGATTTTTGGTTGAGAAAACTATTTTCCTGAATTATGATTTTTAATTCTATTTTTTGATAATTATTAATTAATCAATAATCATAATCCTTACAGAAGGCATTTGGTTGGAATGGTTTTTATTTGGGGTACCAGAGTAAAAGGGACAATTGTATGAAAACGATTTGATAATATACAGGGGTTGGACAATGAAACTGAAACACCTGGTTTTAGACCACAATAATTTATTAGTATGGTGTAGGGCCTCCTTTTGCGGCCAGTACAGCATCAATTCGTCTTGGGAATGACATATACAAGTCCTGCACAGTGGTCAGAGGGATTTTAAGCCATTCTTCTTGCAGGATAGTGGCCAGGTCACTACGTGATACTGGTGGAGGAAAACGTATCCTGACTCGCTCCTCCAAAACACCCCAAAGTGGCTCAATAATATTTAGATCTAGTTACTGTGCAGGCCATGGGAGATGTTCAACTTCACTTTCATGTTCATCAAACCAATCTTTCACCAGTCTTGCTGTGTGTATTGGTGCATTGTCATCCTAATACACGGCACCGCCTTCAGGATACAATGTTTGAACCATTGGATGCACATGGTCCTCAAGAATGGTTCGGTAGTCCTTGGCAGTGACGCGCCCATCTAGCACAAGTATTGGGCCAAGGGAATGCCATGATATGGCAGCCCAAACCATCACTGATCCACCCCCATGCTTCACTCTGTGCAGGCAACAGTCTGGGTGGTACGCTTCTTTGGGGCTTCTCCACACCGTAACTCTCCCGGATGTGGGGAAAACAGTAAAGGTGGACTCATCAGAGAACAATACATGTTTCACATTGTCCACAGCCCAAGATTTGCGCTCCTTTCTCCATTGAAACTGACGTTTGGCATTGGCATGAGTGACCAAAAGTTTGGCTATAGCAGCCCGGCCGTGTATATTGACCCTGTGGAGCTCCCGACGGACAGTTCTGGTGGAAACAGGAGAGTTGAGGTGCACATTTAATTCTGCCGTGATTTGGGCAGCTGTGGTTTTATGTTTTTTGGATACAATCCGGGTTTGCACCCGAACATCCCTTTCAGACAGCTTCCTCTTGCGTCCACAGTTAATCCTGTTGGATGTGGTTCGTCCTTCTTGGTGGTATGCTGACATTACCCTGTATACCGTGGCTCCTGATACATCACAAAGAGTTGCTGTCTTGGTCACAGATGCGCCAGCAAGACGTGCACCAACAATTTGTCCTCTTTTGAACTCTGGTATGTCACCCATAATGTTGTGTGCATTTCAATATTTTGAGCAAAACTGTGCTCTTACCCTGCTAATTGAACCTTCACACTCTGCTCTTACTGGTGCAATGTGCAATCAATGAAGACTGGCTACCAGGCTGGTCCAATTTAGCCATGAAATCTCCCACACTAAAATGGCAAGACCCACTGCTCTGCGAGTCGGAAAACCCGGTTTTGACCTATTCCGACGAGGACGGCTTTTCGGTCTGAGTCCCCACTTCTAGGTGTGTAGACCACATTGAATATGTTTATGGGTCAGCTGACAATGAAGATGCTCGGCCTCAGCTTCGACTGGAACCCCTCCAGGGGACATCTTCATAGACGTTCATGGTCTATCAGAGAATGACAATGAGTATCTGCCGGGACAGGGTGCTACTGCCGCTGCTGCGCCAGCGGACCCGGGCGACACGTCTTTTTTTTCCCCTGTATCAGTTTGCAGCTTAAAATCTGGACATGGAGCGGCCCTCTCCAACTCTGGTGGAGAAACCATCGCAATTTGATGGGTTTTATTGCCGTGGGGCCGGCTGCAGTCAAAAACCATCTGCCCATGTTCCCAGACTTTGTTCTGGAACTGATGTCTTCGTGGAACAAACCACTGTCTACCAGCGTCATGGTGCCAGGCTACGCACAGTGTCTGGACCTTAAAGGCCCTGAAAAAGCCAGACTGGTGAATATTTCGTCTATGGAACCATCCATAGCAGTGTATCTGGCACCGTCCCAACACCATGGTTTAAGTGGTCCAACATCTTTTCCATCCAAACACTGTAGAGCTCAAGCAACCACTGCTCATGCTTTGAGCATCTTCACCATGCTCTAGACATACCAAGCAATGCCCTTGGGGGAGCTTGGAGCTCAAATACCGCCGGAGTGCCCTCTGATACCATTCTTAAATGAGGTGAGGATCACCACTGACTACATCATTTCATGAAGGTCCTAGAGACACTCCTGTTGGCCCACATGAGTAAGCAAACAATAAACTATCAGGACGCCCTTCAGTTTGCTTATCGCTGTGGATTTGGAGTTGAAGATGTCATCATACACCTGCTTCAACAAACTGACTGTCATCCGGACAAAGCCAGCAGCACTGTGAGGATCATGTTCTTTGATTTATCCAGTACATTTAACACAATCCAACCTGATTTGCTTTGTCAGAAACTCCAAAAGATTCAGGTGGAGGCCTCAACAACCTCTGCTCAGCTGTTAGTGGCTAAGGGCACGGCCCACAACTGATAGCAAAAATCGAGATATCAGCACACCAGGAGGGCTTCTCTTTCCAAGTTAACCCAAATTGCACGTTTTGTCCTTAAAACTGCGGGTTGGATCTTTATAGACACTCAATGAGCATATATTTTCTTTTATTATTATTGTTAGGTAGGTTACCCTGGATACCGTGGCTCCTGATACATCACAAAGAGTTGCTGTCTTGGTCACAGATGCGCCAGCAAGACGTGCACCAACAATTTGTCCTCTTTTGAACTCTGGTATGTCACCCATAATGTTGTGTGCATTTCAATATTTTGAGCAAAACTGTGCTCTTACCCTGCTAATTGAACCTTCACACTCTGCTCTTACTGGTGCAATGTACAATTAATGAAGACTGGCTACCAGGCTGGTCCAATTTAGCCATGAAACCTCCCACACTAAAATGACAGGTGTTTCAGTTTCATTGTCCAACCCCTGTAATTTTTCATCCACTTGACAAGTATGCACTACTTTGTGTTGGTCTATCCTATGAAATCTCAAAAAATACATTTAAGTTTGATTTATAGAGTGTCGTGTTTATAATATGAAGTTTGAATTTAAAAGTCGAACCTCGGCTTCAGGAGGAGCAGTGTGGTTTTCGTCCTGGCCGTGGAACACTGAACCAGCTCTATACCCTCTACAGGGTACTCGAGGGCTCATGGGAATTTGCCCAACCGGTTCACATGTGTTTTGTGGACCTGGAGAAGGCATTCGACTGTGTCCCTCGTGATGCTTTGTGGGGGGTGCTCCAGGAGTATGGAATCGGGGGCCCTTAATTAGGGGCTATCCGGTCCCTGTACGAGCGGAGCAGGAGTTTGGTCCGCATTGCCGGCACTAAGTCGGACCTGTTCCCGGTGCATGTTGGACTCCGGCAGGGCTGCCCTTTGTCAACAGTCCTGTTCATAACTTTTATGGATAGGATTTCTAGACGCAGCCAAGGGCCGGAGGGGGTCTGGTTTGGGGACCAGTGGATTTCGTCTCTTCTTTTTGCAGATGACGTGGTCCTGCTGGCCCCCTCTAGCCAAGACCTACAGCATGCGCTGGGGCGGTTCGCAGCCGAGTGTGAAGCGGCTGGGATGAAGATCAGCTCCTCCAAGTCAGAGGCCATGGTACTCAACCGGAAATGGTGGCTTGTCCTCTTCAGGTTGGAGGGGAGTTCCTGCCTCAAGTGGAGGAGTTCAAGTATCTCGGGGTCTTGTTCACGAGTGAGGGAAGAATGGAGCGGGAGATCGACAGACGGATTGCTGCGGCTGCCGCAGTAATGGGGGCGCTGTGCCGGTCCATTGTGGTGAAGAGAGAGCTGAGCCGAAAAGCGAAGCTCTCGATTTACTGGTCGGTGTACGTTCCTACCCTCACCTATGGCCATGAACTTTGGGTCATGACCGAAAGAACGAGATCCCAGATACAAGTGGCTGAAATGAGCTTCCTCCGTAGGGTGGCACTCCCTTAGAGATAGGGTGAGGAGCTCGGCCATTCTGGAGGGGCTCGGAGTAGAGCCGCTGCTCCTCCACATCGAGAGGAGCCAGTTGAGGTGGCTCGGGCATCTATACCGGATGCCTCCTGGATGCCTTCCTCGGGAGGTGTTCCAGGCACGTCCCACCGGGAGGAGGTCCAGGGGACGGCCCAGGACACGCTGGAGGGACTATGTTTCTCGGCTGGCCTGGGAACGCCTTGGGCTCCCCCCAGAGGAGCTGGAGGAGGTGTCTGGGGAGAGGGACGTCTGGGTGTCTCTGCTGAGTCTGCTGCCCCCGCGACCCAGTTCCAGATAAGCGGAAGACGACGAGTACAAGTACGAGTACGAGTAATAGTAATGTTTTGGAGCGCCCCAGCCAGAGTCTTAAATTAAATCGAATAGAGAATCTGTGGAGGGAGGCAAAAAAGTAGGCTGATGGCAATAATACCCTACAGCCTCAAATTTAAGAGCTCATTACCACAAATAAATCATCAATATACACGTGGAACCATGCAAAAAGGGGTTTAACAATTATAATAAGGGTGTTATTGCTATAATTCCAATAAAGATGTCTCTATTGATTATTGAAAAGAGCATAAAAACATTTTGACTTGCACATTTGATCAAAATGTAAACTAAAAAAAAACTAAATATTTTCTTTTTAAAATTGATACTTATTGTACATTGTTCATCACTGCAGAGATGCCTGTCTCATTTTCCACCAGAGACTTCCTGGTTGAATGGAAATGACTGGAAATCTAAGTCTGTCAGGGCAATGAATAATTTTGAGCTCAACTTTCCTTTTGTTATAGGACGATCTTCTACTACAAAATAAACTGCGTAAATGCCACTTGTGTTTTATAGAAAATCTTTAGATTTTTTATTTCCATTTTAGGACTGTGCATAAACGGAACATCTGGCTTTAATCCCAGCAATCATTAAACAAAATTTGTCAAAGCAACACAATTCTTTTTTAAACTCCGTGCGTCTTGGCGCGCCATGCGTAACAGGCAGGTGCCACCCCCCCCCCCCCCCCCCCTCCTCCCCTCTACCCCCCCTCAGTCCCAGCCCGAAGTGGAGCTCCGAGCTATTAAAACAGCTGCCTCCAACATCGCAGGAGCAACTCCTAATTGTCATATTGAGAGTTACTTGGCGAGTGTTGCTGACGGTGATAGCTGCAGATTTAAGAGTATAACCAGTTATCGCTTCAATTTACCCTGATTCATCAGCTCATACACATTAGGTTCGCTTTATATTCGCCTAGTATTACTCTGAACAAGTGCAAGCTTGGAGCTGGATCACAGACTCGCAGCTCTGTCTCTAATCTTCACCACTTGCAGAGTTGCGCTCCGCTCAGAGATGCGGTGGATGCTGTTTCCACGGTGGATCTGGTTCCTGGCGTGCGCGTCTGCGCGGATGGAACTCAGCGTCGCAGTTCTCCCCCGTTTCACCTATTCGCACGCGGGCATCTGCCCCAATGAGATGAACCCCAACCTGTGGGTGGATGCCATGAGCACCTGCACACGGGAATGTGAATCTGATCAGGTAGTTTCAATTTTTATCCCTATATGTAAAATGAATGTTACAGTTTAGTATTTGCATGCAGAAAAACTGTTGCCAATAATGTATATTGTTTTCCAAAGGTATTCATATCCCTTAAACTTTTTTAGGTTTGTTCCCTTACATTAATTTAATTGGATTTTATTGATAGACCAATACAAAGTAGTACTTAATTGGAAAATGAAATAAAATTGACAAAAATCGTTTGTGTGCATTCTACTCCAGTGAGTCAATACTTTGAAGAATAATTTTTGCCCATTCTTCTTTGCAAAATAGTTCAAGCTCAGTCAGATTAGGTGGATATCTTCCAACAGATTCTCCGCTGCATTTAGGTCTGGACTTTGACTGGGCCACTCTCACTCAACTATAGCACCACCTTTACATAGGGTCGTCCTACTGGAAGGTAAACCTCCACCCAAGTCTGATGTCTGCACACTCCAACAGGCTTTCTCCCTGTACTTAGCCCCATGAATCTTCCTGGCTTTCTTTGAACAATAGCTTTTTTTCTTGCCACCCTTTCATAAAGGCAAGATTTTGGACTGCACATCTAATACTTCTCAACAGATTCAATTAAACACAGGTTGACGCTGTTTACCAAATTAGGTGAGTTCTCACGGTAATTAATTAATAAATTTTTAATGAGCTGAATACACACCGTGCCTTAGATTTGTATTTCTTAAAAAAACAGAAAATCTAGTATTGTTTTACTTCCACTTTATAATCATGTGCTTCTTTCTTTTGGTCTTTCGAATAAAATCCCAATAAATTAATTAAAGTTTGTGTTTGTAACATGTTCATGGAGGGGGGGTTCTTTTGCAAGGTTGTGTATTGTTTTGGTTGATTGCATTATAGAGTGTGAAGCACTTTTTATTGCTAACTTGTAAAATCTGCCACATGCACCGAATATCCTTGATTAGTGATTTTCTCTTTAATTCTTACAGGAGTGTGAGTCCTTTGAAAAGTGTTGCCAAAATGTCTGTGGGAACCACAGTTGTGTTGCTGCCCGTTATGTAGATGGGAAGAAGGGCACTTTAGGAATGCCCAAGGAAGCATCCTGTGCCAGCTTTATGTGCACCCAGCAGGGCTCTGAGTGTGTCATTTGGGACGGCCACCCCATGTGTAAATGTCAGGACCGCTGTGAGAAGGAGCCAAACTTCACCTGTGCCTCAGATGGCATGACTTACTACAACAAGTGTTTCATGGATGCAGAGGCATGCTCTAAGGGCATCACCCTCTCAGTTGTCACATGTCGCTTCCACGTCACCTGGCCCAACACGAGCCCCTTTTTTCCCCAGGTGACTACGCTTCGACCTACAAATGCTCCCCTTCAGGCCACCATCCCACCTCAAATGAAGCCTGAGCCACCTGTGTTGGTCAACAGTCCTATTCACCAGACTGTAAATGTGGGTGAAACAGCTAGCTTCCTGTGTGATGTCACCGGTCATCCCCGGCCTGAGATCACTTGGGAGAAGAGGCTGCCCTTGGGAGTAGTGAGGGTGGTCTTGAGGCCCAATAATGTGTGGGGGAACATGGTGGTCACAAACATTGGTCAGCTGGTCATCTATAATGCCCGGCTGCAAGATTCAGGCCTCTATACCTGCATGGCTCAGAACCCATCTGGTTCAGTCCAGGCCCACCACCCACTCTCTGTACTGTCAACAGAGGTGTTCAGCACCCCAGAGCCCGAAAACCTCACCCGCTGCCTCCCTGAAGAATGTAAAAAACCCTTTGATAGACCAGAGAATTGTGGAACTGAGCAGGGGAAAGTCAACTGGTACTATGAGCCCATATCCAACAATTGCTTTCCGTTCACACACTGTCACAGCAACAACGACCAGCTACCCAGAAAGGTTTTTGACACATACGAGGATTGCATGCAGTGCTGTGGTCTGGAGCTGTCTAGCCCCTGTCAACTGCCTGTCCTGCAGGGAAGCTGTAAGTCATATGAGCCTCGGTGGGCATACAGCAGCACCATGCGTGAGTGTCAGTCTTTTATCTACGGAGGCTGCGAGGGAAATGACAACAACTTTGAGTCAAAAGAGGTCTGCGAGAAGATGTGCCCCTTCCCGAAAAACCACCACTGCAAAGCTTGCCAGGCGAGAGGCAAGATGGTAACAGGCTTCTGTAGGAGCGACTTTGTAGTCTTGGGTAGCATGACGGACATTACGCAAGAGAAAGGCTCAGGCCACGCTCTTGTGACTGTGGAGGAGATCTTTAAAGACGAAAAGATGGGTTTACACTTCTTCGGCAAAGAACCTCTTGAAGTCACTTTCCTCAACATGGACTGGAACTGCCCATGCCCAAACATAACGGGCATCACTTCAGAAGGTCAGGTTATCATTATGGGCGAAGTCAGGGAAGGGATGGCTGTCCTTCAGCCTGAGAGCTATGTGGGCGCTTCCAGTCCTCGTCGTATACGGAAACTCAAAGAGATCATCTCTAAGAACACCTGTGACATTCTCAAAGCAATCACCGACAGCCCTTAGTAGTAATCAGCTTCTCACTGTACATCGCTTAGACTTGACAATACTGTGACAAATTGTTGTGAGCTAAACCTCACAGAGGCACTGTTTGAAAGGTTTGAATCTTTTACTCTTTTTTAAAAAATTGATATTTCTTGGAATTCTTGGCTTGGTTCTTTTTCAGGCTTTATTTTCAGGAGCTCTTTATGAAAAACCTGTTAATCAGGGATTTTGTACATTTAACTTTCTATATTGCTAAATGATGTAGGATGGAGATATCATGTTTTCTTTCACGTTTCTAGTGTTATTGTGCTGTGAAAAAGCCCCTTACAGATTTATTTTATTTTTACTTTTATTTCTGTCAGACTTAAATGTTTCAGATGATCAACAATTGTTTATATCAGAGATAGCCTGAGCAAATACAGAATCCAGTTCAAAATTATGCCTTCATTTATTAAAAGAAAAAAGCTAACTAAACCCACTTGCTCTAGGTTAAAACTAATCACCCCCTTTGTTAAATCATGAAAGACCCGCGTTTGACCAGATATTTTGGAAAGCTGATTTTGATTCCACCAGCCCCAGCCAGGCCAGGTCAGCCCTAGACCCTTAGAGTCAGCATTATTAAACTTTAATAGAACCTGTCTCACAATATGAAATCATCAAATAGATATGAAAAAGCAACAAATCAGGCCCCAGGGAATCCAACAAACCTCAATGATATCCACAAATGGAGAAAACACAGAGGAGTGGTGAACCTTCCCAGGACTTAAAATATTCTGTGGACTGATGAGTAAAAGGTGGAACTTCTTGGAAGATGTCTGTCCCCTTGCATCTGACATAAACCTGATACAAATTACCTGGATGTCCTACTAGAATTAAATCACAAATTCTGCCCTTTACCAGAAAATCATGAAGAGACAAAACCTGGCCATCAGTTAAGACCTTAAGCCCAGGCACAGTTAGGTTATGGAGCAGCACATTTATCCAAAGCATATCAGGAGGTCCACCTCAGAATGGCATAAAAATAGAAAATGAAAAGTTTTTTAGTGACCTAGTCTAAGTATGTACTTAGATCTGACTGAGATTCTGTGGCATAACCTTAAACAGGCTGTTTAGGCCTGAAAAATCTCCCCAATGTGGCTGAATTAAAATATTTCTGCAAAGAAGAGTGATTCCTTCAAAGCAATGTAAAAGACTGTTGTTGATTAGAAATGTCTTGTTGCTCCAGCTGCAGCGGTTTTATAGGCTAGAGGCTAATTACTTTATCAATATAGGACCAGGATGTCTTTTGGCGTTTAGGATTTATGAAAAGAAGTCAGCATTTTAAAACTGCATTTTGTATTTATCCAAGTTATCTGTGTCTGATGCTAAAATTTGGTTGCAGATATGAAACATTTAAGTGTGACAAAAAAGCAAAAAAAAAAAGTAGTTGGCAAACGCTTTTCACAACACCATAGCTTATCTTTGTTGCTCTTCGTCTCCTCTCCTGTATCCAGCAGAAACTAAGCCCTTTGGCTATATTGTTCAGAACAGATCTTTTTTACATCCATGTAATTTAAAAGCCTTGTATGTGTGAAGTCTATGATTACAACTCTACTTCCTAATAAGAACTTTGTATATACACCTTGTATTAAACAAAAGCACCTATTAAACATATTGTAAGCATTGATTTATTTGATTGAAAATAATTAGTTGTGATATAGTTTCTTTGGTAGAAATTTTTTGTACAACTAGTTTTGTTCTTTTTATTGGCTTTCTTTTTGTTTTGGGGCTATTTATTGCTGTATAGGCTTTGTACTTGATTTTGTATGTAATATCTCTTTAAATAAATCGAAATGTATAATAGTTTGTGTCAAAACATTTTCTATTTCACTCCTTGGATAGAGCATACAGCATTTAGCTAAATAACTACATTAGAATGATATTTTCACAGTGTTTGTCTCTAAGCTCTGAGTACCTATGTGGCTCCTCTGACAGGCTGTGATAACAGAGACCTTTGAGTACTACATTCCCAGCCAACTCTGCCCCCCATGCTTTCCCTAAAAAAACTTCAAAAAAGAATCATCCATTCTAAAGACCCCAGTGGCATTGTAAAAACCTTCACCCTATTTTGCTTTGCCTGCAAGGTCCGGCCTAATTGGGTGAGGAGCCCGAGTTGTAAACCTCAGATCCACTCCCATAGAGGAATTATGTGTTTCATGCCGTGCCAACAGATTTCTCTGGGTTACTAGGAACAGGCCTTGGTGGGCTACAACGAGGGTGTTCTACTTCCCAGATGAAATTCTGTTTCTCCCATCCAGCGATGGAGGTAGGACATCAGCGTAGTACATCAGTACAGAGTTCCTTAATGGCTGCTGTTAAGTGGAGAACTATTAGATTTGCAGCCATTTGGATCAAACGACAAAGTCATCAGCAACACAAAGCTACAGCTGCAAAAAGTTCTTGGGGCTGCCAGACAATTTATTACTTGGAAATACCTTTTTTCTGAATATAGTAATCAAATCAAGGTCAAATAAATGAAACATACATATGACACTTTGTTTATTTATATGAACTGATAACAGTACAGTATCATCGATCCATTAATATTAGGAAACAATATTTTAGCAAAGCTGAGGTACAAAGTTTAAGTGAAAGTATTATATGAAATTCAAATCATATCCAATACATTTTTACAGACACATTAATGATATCTTTTATGTCATTTGTTGCAATTTTAGTTTTTTTCATCTTAGTTCTTGATACATCAAGTGGTTGAAAAAGGGGTAGCCGGTTTGGGAAGTTTGGTAGTTTACAGTGGGCAACCTTGCTCCTCGAAATGTCAAATACATTAATTTTCTTTACGTTTTTTTTCCCAGCACTCTTGGCCTTTATTTTTCTCAGTTTTTCCACAGGAAAGGGGTGAAGTGAGAGGAAAGACAGCTAAAGATCTTCCAAAAAGTCGAACCTCATTGTCACGCCCCATTTATTTATTCTTTTTAACTAATATACAGTAGATGTACGCAACATTCTAAATGTTATCAAGGGGGAGTAGGTGGGGCAGGGATACACATAATGCAGTGTGCATAGAGATCGAGGCTGGATCTGTGTTTGTCTTGTTCTGAAATGTTTCTTTTTTCTGTGCAATGAATTGAGCTATATTTCAAAACGTGTTGGAAAAACTTTAGAAATCTCAGACTTAAGGAAAGGGTCGTCAATAACGAGGTAATACAGACTGCTTTTTTGTTGGAATGATAAGAATGGTAACTGCCCTTATCGATAAAGTAAGTGCTTAAAAACAGATAGAATCGTTTTTTAAGACTATGGATTTTAGTATAATTCCTGCTGTTTTTGGCCATTTACTTTAGCGAAGACAGGAAATAGTTCTTTATTCTTTGTCCGGTTGAACAACAGAGGTGATAAACAAGGACTGCATATCGGACTGGTTGCATACTCAGGTACCAAAGCATTAGAAGAGACACAACCACATTTAATGAATTTTTGATGCAGAATCATCATGGGTGCCTGTTATAAAAAAAAGAAAATGTGAAAGAGCTAAAATAAAGATGTGAATGATTTCTAAGGACTATGAGAATGCTGCAACTGTTAGCCCCTAATACACTAAAGGGGTGTTTCAATGTTTTTAAGAAATCTGAGCTACAGTTATACATCTCTAAATCAAAATCTGACATAAATCTATAGTGATCAAACCTGAACCAGATAATTGTTTCTTAAAGACTGTGATTGATCACAGAGATTCTTTAAAATGCAGTCTAAGATTCAAGAAATCTTTAATCTTTTGGTGACGACACAAAAAACAATTAGGATACTTTTTTAGCTGTGGAATCCATTTGAAATTAAATAAGGAAATGCAGTATAAAAACTGGTCAAACCTGATCTAAATTATTCTACACTAATTAGGGAATCTTTAAAAGTAAATGTACTCTGTGAAATCTTTACACCAGTGGTGTAAGTTTTTGCCACAAGGGCAAAAATCACCAAATTCAAAAGTGCTTTGGAGCCACAAAAATAGGACTTTCGTTAAAACTCAAATAATGTAGTGACTTTATTTTACCTGTTCAACAATAACTTAAACATGCAATATTTTAGTAAAATGATTAAAGTATTAAAGTAATTTATGAGGGAAAGAGATTTGTAAATCATTGTAGATCCAAAACTAAAAAAGGATTTGCAGCTTTGCCTTATTCAAAGAAAGCCGTACAGTTTTACAGTTATTCAGAGGGTCGATGGATTTTTATTTTCTTGTCTATTCTCAGCAAAGAGAACAGGATTTGGGTCATTCCTTCATTTTGCTATATTTAACCAAGTTTAATAAATCCATTAAATTCAGATTTGGGTGCACCCAGGTCTGCTTTTTAGTAAAAGTTGCTCGATATTTGTGGTATTATTCACTATAACATTAAAAACAAAGCAAAAATGATTTTTGAGATGAACACTTGTTGTCCCTAAGATTTCAGTTTGTTAGTTTTTTAGTCTCCTTCAGCATCAGCCGCCTGTGCTGGAGGGCCAAATATATACCTGTCTTGAATTATAGTCAGTGGCTGCACAAAAACTGTCTAGGGGCTACAAATGACTCTTAGCCCACACATTGCACACCTCTACTTTACACTATTTGTTTTTCTGGATCTCATGAACCTGGAATCGTGTATCTCATCTCACAACTAGTAGCAAACTTGCTACGGCCAAAAGACGAAGGTTAGAGAATCTGATAAATGGTGTCTAGAATTTGGTGCAAAGTTCCAGATTTATTGTCAGGCACATTGCGATCGTACCTGTTTTGTGGCACGCAAAGGTACGACAGCATGTAAGTCAGGGGTGGTCATACTGATTTTCACATCAGTTTAATTGCACAGTGTTGCCTCTTCAAGCAACTTGAACTGAGGCCAAACATTTATAGCTACAACCAACAGTTCAGCTGAGGAGAAAAGTTCAACCATTAAAAGCAAAAACACCATAATTAAAAAAAACCACCATCGGTTAGTTTGCCATCCAACATTATGTCTATTAAACAACACGTTTAACTACTTTGTTGTGTGGTTCAGGGTCTACAAAAGCACAATTTATCATCAATTAAAATTGAGACATATTTGAAACATGTGTGATCTCTATTTTTCAAACACCTGCAGACTTCAAAGCTTCTCTAATTTGAGCTAGACCAACTCAAAGGCTAGACGAGTTATGCTTTGATATGCTGTTCAGATTTTCGCTTGCATTTCTTTTTTTTGCATCCTCTCTCTTTCAGGCTGTTGATCCGATGGGGCCATCGCGTTCACAAACTCAGTTCACGCAAGGCCGAAGCTACGCTCCGAGCTCACATGTAGAGCTGAATCAGGCAGACTCAGAAAGAAGGATAGGCTTGTTTAGAGTCTCTCAGACTCTGTATCTGTCCCTTGGTGTAGCCCACCAAGACTGTGTCTGTAGATCTGTAAAATGTTTCCATGTTTTAGATCCAGGAGAGATCAGACAGGAACACCTGTGGAAAAGATTAGCTAGACGGGTGGTTTAAGACCTTTGATTCATGACCCTGCATCTGTTATGTTCATATGATTCGGAAGATCTATTGAAAAGATACAGTGGCCAGTCACATGAATTGACTACAGCTGCTGCAGTATATCATCATGTGGTAGAGGGAGCTGAAAGGTTTGAAGCTGGTAGGTGGTGGTGGGTCTAAAACTGATATTCAAGCCTGTGCATGGGAAAATTACTTTACTGCATAACATGAAGAGGTGGTCCGAGCGTAGCACTTCACTTGTAGAGACCCTTTCTCAAGCAAAATGAAACATTCAAAAGTGAAAATTTTGGAACAACCATTTGAATTCATTTAATTTCTCACAGTTAAATTGGGTTTTTATGTAACAAACACAAAAACCTAATGCAAAGAGTCTATCTTTTTAATTTCGACCCTTCTTCATAACTTAATTGTTTCTCTCAGACATGCTGAATATCAACTGACTGATGAAAACCCTATCTTACTAGTGCTTGGAGCTGATCAGAGTTTGCTGGCCTCTGCTTCTCTATTTCCTCTTTAGAAATGAGTGCAGGTTCTTGGTAAGGTTACAATCTGGTGAGTTTTATGGTCCTAGGGTAAACTTTTAGATATACTGATCTTTGAGCCACTTTATCAAAATTGCCTCATGACGATGTGCTACATAAAGTTAAAAAATCCACAGATCATCATCAAATTGTTCTCGAGGTTGCTCTTGGATGATAATGGATGATGTGTTCTTGGGCAGTATGCACAATGGAGCAGTTGGTCGCACTGTTTCTTTGCAGCAAGAAGGTCCTGGATTTGAATACCAGCCTGGGGTCTCTTTGCATAGAGTTTGCATGTTCTCCCCATGCATGTGTGTGTTCTACCTGGGTACTATGAGTCCAAAAACATTACTGTTAGGTTAATCTCTCTAAATGGCCCTTAGACATCAGTGTGTGTGTGTGCATAGTTGTTTGTCTTATGTCTCTCTGTGTTTACCTGTGATAGACTGCCGACCTGTCCAGGATGCACCCCACCTCTCCTCCAAAGACAGCTGGAGATGGGCATCTGTCCCCTGCAACCCTGCAAGGACAAGTGGGTATAGCAGATGGATGGACATTGCAACACATGGTGTTTCCAGCCATTATTTCCTGGGACCCACTACTTAAATCTACAATCCAAGCCTGCCAGCTCAGTCAGTTTAGAAATTTGTCTTTTATACAGTGGTGTTAAAAAGTCTTGGGGATCATCAAGATGTATTTTTGGAAATGTAAGCCAGGCCTGTTCTGTCTAGTCGTTTCTCTTTGTTGAGACATGATCACTGACCCTAACTTAAGCAAGTGAGGTCTGCAGTAATTCAGGTTCCTTTTTGACCTTGTGGATGAATTGTCAATGCGCTCTTGGAGTGATTTTGGTAGACCAGCAACTTCTGGGAAGATGCAGCTTTGTAACTGATAGATGTCAGTGACTTTGTTTCTCAAGTGTTCTTGACCTGGATATGATGTGATGTTTACTGAGATCCTTAGCTTACTCCATGTTTACAGATAGTTTCTATTTAAGTTACTTTTTGATTCTATAAGTATGACACTAATCAGGCCCAGGTGGGGCTCATGAAACTAAAAAAATAAATTTTGTTGATCACTGACAATTTATGATGTACGAAAAGGGGAAATTATATTTTTACATAGAAGCCAAGTTGGTTTGGATAGCATCTATTAAAAAAAGATCAGGCATGGACATGAGCAGACATGGCATGAGCAAAACAGTATTACCTAGCGAAGAGTAAACAGAAAAGAAGAGTATATAGTGGATGGCACAAGTGAAAACAAGGAAACGGAAAGGCATGAAACAGGTGAACTGAATCTGCTTGAAGATGCTCGCAATCATCTGACTGTTCTGTCCGTGGGACAATAGCGGTTAAAAAATATAAGTAGGTAGTTTAATTAAAATTTTTTCACAGCTCGAGTGACAGGTTGACCTCCCCCATGACCCTTCCCCCTCCCCTCATCCTGTACCAATTCCCTACATGTCACCGACTTGCGTTCTGGCACTTCCGACACGTCGATCACTTCTGGTGAGTGGGCAACAATAGAGTCAGCAACGACATTTTTTTCACGGTCACTGCAGGATTTGTCGACTGTAAGTGTAAACGATGTCTACAGAATTCTTCAAACCACTTCGAACGCGCCCGAGCCCATAAAGGACAAAGGATTCAAGCTGTATGTGTCCAGCTTTATAATTACCTTCGAAGGTAAGTTAATAATTGGTTTAGAGTTCACTAAACTGTATCTTATACATGTAACATAGTGAGCTTGGCAAGGAAACTTTTACTATGTATACCTCATCTTACCTTGTCTTATAGTGATATGTAAAAGTGTTTTTTTGTTTGTGCGATGTTATGTGTTTACCCAAATGTTAATCTCACTTTCAAACAAGGAGGCAGGAGAGGTCACAGTTAGAGCTGAGTGCTGCAGGTCCTTGAAGAAGAGCCAGAAGCCTCATTTTTTAAATGTAAGACAAATCCACCCTACATCTACATTCCAGGGGTGTGTTTCAAGAAGCTAGTAGGAGTTTCAAGAAGTTTCAAGAAGTATCAATAGTGTATATGTGTATACATACATACATATATACATATATATACCGTACATACATATACATATATAATATATAATATATATATATATATATATTATAATATATATATATATATATATATATATATATATACAGGGGTTGGACAATGAAACTGAAACACCTGGTTTTAGACCACAATAATTTATCAGTATGGTGTAGGGCCTACTTTTGCGGCCAATACAGCGTCAATTCATCTTGGAAATGACATATACAAGTCCTGCACAGTGGTCAGAGGGATTTTAAGCCATTCTTCTTGCTCAATAGTGGCCGGGTCACTATGTGATACTGGTGGAGGAAAACGTTTCCTGACTCGCTCCTCCAAAACACCCCAAAGTGGCTCAATAATATTTAGATCTGGTGACTGTGCAGGCCATGTGAGATGTTCAACTTCACTTTCATCTTCATCAAACCAATCTTTCACCAGTCTTGCTGTGTGTATTGGTGCATTGTCATCCTGATACATGGCACCGCCTTCAGGATACAATGTTTGAACCATTAGATGCACATGGTCCTCAAGAATGGTTCGGTAGTCCTTGGCAGTGACGCGCCCATCTAGCACAAGTATTGGGCCAAGGGAATGCCATGATATGGCAGCCCAAACCATCACTGATCCACCCCCATGCTTCACTCAAACCTCCCACACTAAAATGACAGGTGTTTCAGTTTCATTGTCCAACCCCTGTATATATATATATTATATATATATATATATATATATATATATATATTGTATATATATATAAACACAATCATGTATAAATCATATAATATTGAAATATCAAGAGAGGGTAGACATGGCTCTGTTGCATCAGAAGTCACCCAAATACACCTTGACTGAGCTGGATTTATTTTCAGCTCCCATGACCCAGCTTTTTATCGAAGATAAGGTCCTTACTTCATCTCCTCATCAAGCTCACAAACGCCAATGGGAGCAACCTGGCAATGATGTGGCTGTGGGTCTCATAAATGACCTACTAAATATGATTTTTAGTCAATGCGATGTTATACTGGGGGATAGATTAATGTCCTAGTCTAGCACAACTCACCCTTACAGAGCCATGATTGAGATCCTGCTCAACTATTCAGAAGAATAAGAATAAGGATTCAGAAGACAAGAGTCAATTTAGAGCGGGTCTTTATTATAAAGACACCTTAGGGGCTATATATATATATACAGGGAGTGGACAATGAAACTGAAACACCACAGTAATTTATTAGTATGGTGTAAGGCCACCTTTTGTGGCCAATACAGCGTCAATTCTTCTTGGGAATGACATATACAAGTCCTGCACAGTGGTCAGAGGGATTTTAAGCCATTCTTCTGGCAGGATAGTGGCCAGGTCACTACGTGATACTGGTGGAGGAAAACGTTTCCTGACTCGCTCCTCCAAAACACCCCAAAGTGGCTCGATAATATTTAGATCTGGTGACTGTGCAGGCCATGGGAGATGTTCAACTTCACTTTCATGTTCATCAAACCAATCTTTCACCAGTCTTGCTGTGTGTATTGGTGCATTGTCATCCTGATACACGGCACCGCCTTCAGGATACAATATTTGAACCATTGGATGCACATGGTCCTCAAGAATGGTTCGGTAGTCCTTGGCAGTGACGCACCCATCTAGCACAAGTATTGGGCCAAGGGAATGCCATGATATGGCAGCCCAAACCATCACTGATCCACCCCCATGCTTCACTCTGGGCATGCAACAGTCTGGGTGGTACGCTTCTTTGGGGCTTCTCCACACCGTAACTCTCCCAGATGTGGGGAAAACAGTAAAGGTGGACTCATCAGAGAACAATACATGTTTCACATTGTCCACAGCCCAAGATTTGCGCTCCTTGCACTATTGAAACCGACGTTTGGCATTGGCACGAGTGACCGAAGGTTTGGCTATAGCAGCCCCGCCGTGTATATTGACCCTGTGGAGCTCCCGACGGACAGTTCTGGTGGAAACAGGAGAGTTGAGGTGCACATTTAATTCTGCCGTGATTTGGGCAGCCGTGGTTTTATGTTTTTTGGATACAATCCGGGTTAGCACCCGAACATCCCTTTCAGACAGCTTCCTCTTGCGTCCACAGTTAATCCTGTTGGATGTGGTTCGTCGTTCTTGGTGGTATGCTGACATTACCCTGGATACAATGGCTCTTGATACATCACAAAGACTTGCTGTCTTGGTCACAGATGCGCCAGCAAGACGTGCACCAACAATTTGTCCTCTTTTGAACTCTGGTATGTCACCGATAATGTTGTGTGCATTTCAAAATTTTGAGCAAAACTGTGCTCTTACCCCGCTAATTGAACCTTCACACTCTGCTCTTACTGGTGCAATGTGCAATTAATGAAGACTGGCTACCAGGCTGGTCCAATTTAGCCATGAAACCTCCCATACTAAAATGACAGGTGTTTCAGTTTCATTGTCTAACCCCTGTATATTGTTGTTGCTAATGGTCTAAACACGGGACTAAATCAGAGAGCCTTCCAAGGAGCTTCATCTCATAGGCCCACACCATGGGGATTTTTCTTTCAACAAAAGACTGCTTTTGAATTTGGTGGATATGAGAATTAACCCAAGCCAACGATGCCTTCTGTCTCATGGGACTCAACTTTTCGAATTAAAATATTAGGGGCTTCACTTTTTCTCAAAAACAGTTTCAGTTTCCCCCGCCATACGCCTAGGTCACACTTTGGCTTTGATGAGATGAAATGCTCTGTATGCACTGTCACATGTGAATGTAAAAAAATTCTCTATCCCTGAAAATTCAAGGATCTGTACTCAGGAGAATCTCTTCCTCAGAACCATAACAAAATATATTGTTCTAGGCATGGTGCATCACGAGCCCTTCCCAGGAAGAAGGGACCTTTCACCTTTCAACTTATACATATGGATGTTGACTATCTGTCGCTTTGTCGTGATGAAAAACAGGTACCTGCGAAAGCCTTTCAACCTCACTTCAACCAGAAGATATCGGTCAGGGAGTTTTTTACAACATGTTCACCGCCACAGGCCGTCATTTGAAAGACATTCCTCAGAGCATCACACGTGAGGAATTTAATACCTGGTACTCCCCGTTTGTCCTTAATCTCAATCCGGGCAAGGATGCTGAGGCTTTATCACCCGTATCTAATGGAAATTTTAGCTTGCCTAATACGTTACACTGATAGTCTACGACTGTTATGATTCTATTTGTCATGATGTGGAGTTTTGGTTTGGTGTTTGTTTACTTTCATTTAGTCAGGTTTTTTCCTGTTTACTTCTGGTGATGGTAGTTTTAGTTGCTATGCTTCAGGTGTGTTTTGGGGTTTCTTATCGATTTGTCTAGGTTCTGCGTTGTTCTGTGTTCTTATGGGTTTGATGATTGTCTGTCTATATCTGTTCCTCCGTTTTTAGTTTTGAAGTTTATTTTCTGCCTTGTCGTTCGTATTTCTGTTCTTATATCTGTGTTCTGGTTTCTGTGTTTACATTTTGTTCTTCGTCTAGCTCCTCCATGTCCTCATTTGTCCCTATCTGGTTCACCTGCTCTCTCTGCTTCCCTGCCTCCTTGTCTCACCTGTTCCTCTGATTACCTGCCCTATTGTTTCATGCCGACCTTTGTCTGTATTTAAGTTTGCCTTTGTTCCACGCGGTGTCGTTATGTCTCTTCCATGTCCTCGTGATATGTTGCTTTGATGTCTCCTTTGGGATTCTCGCCCAGTTTTGGATCCTGTTTGGTTTCAGTTTTGAGGTAGCCTTGTTCTCAGGCTTATGCTGTAGACCTGCATCTCGCCTGCACTGTAAGTTACTCTCTGAACCTGCAAATAAAGACGGGTTTTGATCCCACTCTGCTTCCTCCGTGCTTGTCTGCCTCTGGTCCACCACAAGAAAACACATTATGACAGTACGACACCGCCAAGGTGTGGACCAAGCGGACAGAGCTACCGACCTCCTCAGGTGGATACAGCAGCAAGAGGAGGAACTCAGAGAGATGTATGGAGAGGAGGTTGAGATCCTGCCTTCTCCCCTACTGCTGCAGGAGATGGAGGAGGTGTTTGGCGGTTCCCAGTTGGCGCAGGCATCTCAGTGTATGGGACCGGGCCCGAACCGCACCTCTGCCTCCCCGTCTGCTCGTGTGAGCTCGCGTCGACGGTGCTGCTGTCGCCAGCCTCCCGCAGATCAGCCATCCACGTCCGCAGCGGCTTCAGCGCAGCCATCCTCACCTCCACCAGCCGCAGCCGAGTTTCGGGCTGGGTTTTCTACCTACCCAGGACGACGTCGTCGCCGGAGACCAGTCGCCACCGAGAAGTTTGGTCGGGCGCCTCCAACTTCTCCACGGAGTGTCCATCTCGCAGCTGGCTTCCCCAGAGTTGGGGGGCGGTTGCCCAGCGCCCTCTGGGGGTCACCTGTCCTCGGTGCGACCTCCCACTCCGGCGTGGGTCCTGGCAGGACTGCGGTTCATTACCGGGGAGTGCATGAGGGAACGTATTTTGGAGTGTTTTCCCCATCTGATGGCTTACCCTCAGGACCTGCCTCATGTGCACTCCATTCTGCAGGCGGAGTTTCTCAAGGAGGGGTGGCTTGACGCTCCAGAACCCCTCTCAGCTGGAGGTCCCTTCGCTCCCCTCCTCGAGGCCGTGAGTGCTGCTGCTGGGTCTTCATGGTCTTCAGAGCCACAGCTGGCCGCCGTCGGGTCTTCAGAGCCTCAGCCGGCCGCCGCAGGGTCTTCAGAGCCTCAGCCGGCCGCCACCAGGTCTTCTGGGTCTTTAGAGCCTCAGCCGGCCGCCGCCGGGTCTAGAAAGCCACAGCTGACTTGGGTACTCTTGTCTCGCCCTAGTGGGTTGTTTTGTTTTTGGACTCTGGCCCTCCGTCCTTGGCCCCCTCCGCCCCCGCCCTGGGTGGGTTGTTTTGTTTTGGACTTTTATGGTCGTCTGGAATCCGACCTTGAGGGGGAGGTGATGTCATGATGTGGAGTTTTGGTTTGGTGTTTTTTTACTTTCATTTAGTCAGCTTTTTTCCTGTTTACTTCTGGTGATAGTAGTTTTAGTTTCTATGCTTCAGGTGTGTTTTTGGGTTACTTATCGATTTGTCTAGGTTCTTTGTTGTTCTGTGTTCTTATGGGTTTGATGATTGTCTGTCTATATCTGTTCCTCCGTTTTTAGTTTTGAAGTTTATTTTCTGCCCTGTCGTTCGTATTTCTGTTCTTAGATCTGTGTTCTGGTTTCTGTGTTTACATTTTGTTCTTCATCTAGCTCCTCCATGTCCTCATTTGTCCCTATCTGGTTCACCTGCCCTCTCTGCTTCCCTGCCTCCTTGTCTCACCTGTTCCTCTGATTACCTGCCCTATTGTTTCATGCCGACCTTTGTCTGTATTTAAGTTTGCCTTTGTTCCACGCGGTGTCGTTATGTCTCTTCCATGTCCTCGTGATATGTTGCTTTGATGTCTCCTTTGGGATTCTCGCCCAGTTTTGGATCCTTTTTGGTTTCAGTTTTGAGGTAGCCTTATTCTCAGGCTTATGCTGTAGACCTGCATCTCGCCTGCACTGTAAGTGGCTCTCTGAACCTGCAAATAAAGACTAGTTTGGATCCTACTCTGCTTCCTCTGTGCTTGTCTGCCTCTGGTCCACCACAAGAAAACACATTATGACACTATTCTGGAAATCAACTCGAGAAGACAGGTATTGATGGATTACTATTAATTATGGACAGTCATCAGTTGGAAAGCCTATTGCATCTGACCTATTTCACAGTGTGTGGGCAGACGATCAGCTCCCGCTACTCACACTTACATCAGGACCGGTATACTTTGTTGTGAATACACATCCTTCACATGCCTGGAGAACACTGGCTTTGGAAGAGAACGGTCAAGCCACTTTTTTCGACTCTTTCGGATTCCCTCCAAATTTTCATTTCTACCCATCAAGCATTGTTATATTTTTGAAAGACAGATCATCAAAAATATTATATCATAATCAGTAGCTTCAAAACACTTTTTATCTCTGTCACCGAGCTTGTGGGTTATCTCTACAACAAGTATTGGTATTGTACAAAGAGGATTTGTTTAAATTATTTGATGGTTTCAAACATAGTAAAGAAAAAAATAAACAATGTATTTTAAAAGCCCACCTTCTCCTTTATCCATGGATTGTGTTCTTTACAGATGATTAAAGATTGTTGCAAATTGTAATATGATGTATCTCGTAATAAGGTGACTGTACACCTGAAAATGTTTCAATAAATGATTAATTGAAAATAAATGACATTGTCATGGTTTTTTTACTGTTAAAGTTTAGGAGTCAATAGGAAATCACTGAACAAGTTTCGTTCTTTTACACAGACTTTACCCTTTTCTGCTCTCTTCCTGTTCACTGCGTTCAGTACCAGAAAAATGGGGGATCGGATAGAATAGGACGATTTTCTTTTTTCTCTTTACAGAAGGCAATTCCTGGGTTTCCTCCAAACCACTTGGTTCTGACTTGAGGCGTATTGTTCACAGGCTTGTGGGTTAAGAACCGATGATTCAGGAATGTTCAATTGATCCAGGATTAATAGGAAATGCTTCCACCCTGTAGGCTTGGGGTTTTTCTTTTGAAAGGGAGCATAAGGTTTTTCAGTAAATTCAGCAAATGAGACCCCCTATTGACCCCACCTTGATAAATAAATTCTCCTTTAAGGGTCGACCTTCTGTTACCCTGGGATAATTTATTCAAGATGTATTCTGCATTTTCGCCATCTCTTTTTGGAAGGGTTCTTAAAACCTCATTCGCTGTTTTATCCAATTCAGCTTGTTCAATTTTAGGAGCACAGCCAATCTCTGGAGATTCAGGGGGCGTGTCATCCTCCAGACGATCTTGCCTCATAGTCACTGTTACCTGAGGCTCCTCTATCTGACCTTCCTTGATTAGAGTCTGCAGCAGAGCGTCGTATTTCTTAATTTTCTCATAAGAAGTCAGCCCCGCTTCGTTCAAAATCGCTCTCATTTTAGAATCCAATTTATCCTCCACCGTCTGTCTGATGGAAGCCTCTGGTTGGGTCAAACGCTTGAACTGATGAGAAACGTCAGGTGAGATGAGAGAAACCTCTTTTGAGATGTTCTAAGTGACTTCATTCTCATCGCCTGATGATACCACCCACCAGGTCCCCAATTAAGGGAGCGAGAGCCAATAGGATAGAAATAATTAATCCGCCTCCTTGACTTTTGAGAGCCGACTGTTTATGTTTTAAGCCGGTTCTTTTATCAGCCAGCAGTATGATGATTTTTTTCTGTTTTTTCAATTTTTGATGTTGAGAATGAGATAACTTAATGTTAACTTTTGAAATACTGAGAGCAATCTCACATATAGCTTGAAGGAAGTCAGGCGAGCAATGGGAGCGAATTTCTTTTCACTTCCGAGGAGTAGCATGATAATGTGCGCTCAGTAAGGGTGAATTTCTTTTTATACGCGCAAACATGCTGATATCTTACTTGGTTTTGGGGACATAGACAACAGGGCACTGGTGAGGAAGCAAGACACTCCAGCAAGAGATCTTTTTCAGATGGGAAGATATGACGGGCTAGTATACTTAACTGCAGTTTATCCCTTGGATTTTTATACAAGACCAGATAATTACTGTTCAGACTAGAGCTCTGCTGAATTTCCCTTGATGAAACACATTCTGTGTAAGCATCATAACACTCATATTCTTATGATGATGATATTGCGTAAAGATCTTCACGACGTCCAGAAGCTCCCCCCCCTTGGAATAGCACATTGTCCAGAATCACCAGCTTAATAACAGGAGGAAAAAAAATTTTATTTTCAAAAGAATAAGGCAGTCCCTTAACAAAATTATTATTTTTATGTTTCATTAGCGTGTTAGGAGACAGGAAATTACACAGAAATGTCTTCATACATGCCGCTGCAATTGTGATTTTAGTGAAAGGATCCACGAGCGTCTCTTCAAAGAATTGCTCTCTGAAGTTCTTGCATCCTTGCAAGATAATTTGTACATCATTTTTGAAATAGTAGAGAGTGTTGGGAGACAGCCATGGTAACAACATGAAAGATGCGGTACAAACTTTACTGGAACTTTCAAATTGCATTTAACCTACTTCCAACATTTGGAAAAGGGGGTTAAGTACGAGTGAATCACTGTTTGTGTATCCGGTATTCATTCATAAAAAGGGGAAATTAAGGTATAAGCATTTTGCTTGACTTTCTCTCTGAGGCCTGCAGAAGCAAACTGTGTTCCAGAGAATTCCCTAGTAGAGTTGCGGTCTCTTCGAAGCCGAGTGGAGCGGTTTTCCCAGTCTGAGAGGAGGACAACAGGAGCTGCATCACCATGGTAACGTGCCGTTTGGTCGGCCCGACAGAGCGGCAGCCCAGCCACTGCTCCGGAGGTTAGCTGAAGCTAACCGTTTGTTCACAGAACTTTCTTCAAACGTCGTCGTCGCCCGGACAACTCCTCCTCAACACGTTTCAAACGAGGTTAGGGTTTGGGCAGAGAGAGATTTAGGGTGAAATAATCTGAACGTTTTCATTTTCTAAAGTTTGGTTTTGTTTGTGAAACTCTGCTATCTTAGAGCTAGCAGGCTATCTGCAGCACACTCAGTTTTGTGTTCTGTGTTTGTGTGTTTTTAAAGTTAAGACAAACTTTATTTAAAAGGGTGATTTTAACACAGAAGATTGATCATAAAGCGCCGTCCGCACTTATGCATTTTAACCCTTTTATTGACGGTATTTTAAAGGTGTGTGTTTGATTCTGGTGCTAAGCTATCAGCTTCTTTTGTTAGCCCTAAACTGCTAACAGCTTAGGACACGTGCTTGCCTGTTAAAGAATAATTACCCAGAAAGGTTGTTAGTTTTCAGTATAGTAAATAATAGTTCCCTAATCATTATTTTACTAAACTTGATAACTAAGTAAACACCATTAAGCCCCATTTCTCCAGAAAGATTTGGCTCTTTTCCAAAATACCTCCTTAAATATTTTACCATTTCCTTAATAATATTTCTTTAAATATTATTTCAATAAATAAAGGCAGCTAATGAGACACCGTTGAGAATTAGTCATCCAGAAGGTTGGTTTTATTCAGCAGATCATTCTTTAAAACATTATTTTATTAAAATAATATTTTATCTGATCTTGCATTGTGAATGGTTGTCTAAAGGTATGCTGATTATTGCCTAAGTTAATTCCAAGACTAACTTAACTTCACTTCCAGATTCTTCAAGATAATCCTTGGTTCTCAGACATAAATAACATTATATGGTAATGTTACATCACTCTTTTGGTCATGATTTTCAATCATCTTTAATCAACTTGTTTATATAGTATATAGCCCATTAGTCTTCCTTATTCTTTAATTTTGCTTGGTAGTTTAGTTGGATTGTTTTAGCATAGTAAAGAGTTTGTTGATTGAAATATGTTTGACTTTGAGTTGACTTTTTTGTTAATAAATTCTTGTACTTTAGGAAATTGTGTGAATTCATTCTGTGTGTGCAGAGTTTTGCTGTTCAATAATGTCAGAGCTTGGCTCACACCTTTCAACTTTGTCCTAATACCACCTGGTTACTAGGCTGGTATTCACAGGACAACCCTTAACAGACCGAAATATTATTTGATAAAATATTAAATATTAAATAATATTTTCAGATTAATAATCACAACAAGAGCCTCTTACTCACTTCCCTGTACCAAGCATAAAACTTGTTCTGATCTGAGGGGGACATCTGATCCACCGAGTATTCGCTGGGGGTGGGGTATGACCCGATGTACTTTAGATTTTCTGCTGAGGAAAACTTGTGGGGGAAAAAAACTTTTGAAGCCTGAGTCTGCAGGTATTATCTCATTGCAGATGGGACATTTTTTGGAGCTTTCAAAGGAATTAAATAAGTTATCTGACATTTGAGGCATCTCTTTATGTTATCGCAAGCACTAACATACATTTTTGCTTTTGGTCGATTTTTTTTGCTGTTTAATGCCTGACATAACACAGCGGATTACATGAGATTCTGTTTCAATCGGAACAGACTGTGGGTTTAAATTTCAGCTCGAAACAAGATGGGTCGTTGCAGAATGCAAGTGCTCTGCTGTAAAAGGGGAAAAGCAATAACTGCAGACGTAATTACTCCGTAGGAAGACTTTGTGATTTTTTTCCATATTAATGATGATAGAAGAGGAAAATGGGTCTTGTTCTATCTGAAAAATTTGTCTCAAATTTAAATCGGGCTTTACCGCTTTCTCTTCTATATAAGACCAAAATGTTTATCTTAACAATTTTTTCAATTTAATAGACATCAGAGAAAGAGACCGGTGTCTGATCTGTAAGACCAGCGAGACGCCGCCATTGTCTTCCTTGTTGTATAGCTTTTGCAAAGGTAAAATTGATGTCTGCCCTCTAGTGGTCTCAAAAGATGTGCAAATAGATTTTGAAGCTGTTAAATTGGACTTGGGTTTAAAGCTGAGCCATCTGGAGGAGGAGGTGTAGGAAGGAGAGAGGGGGAGGTGGATTGTAGGGGTGACGTGCCTCCAGATGTCTGCCCTCTAGTGGTCTCAGAAAACTCTCAATTAGATTTTGAAGCTGTCCAATCGGCCCGCAGTACTTTGTTGGTTCAGAGAAACACTTTGTTCATCTAATTCTCTGAGGGCAATTTCCAATGGCTGGAAGAAATTATCTATTTGAATCCTGACAGGGTTTGATGTGGGTGGCTGGATTAATTTTCAGAGAGCATTTTCCAAGGGTTGGATAAATGTATCTATTTGATTTATGTCAGATGTCTGCAAACCTGATTCTGCAACATTCTGGTTTATTTGAGTTTACTAATTTATACCTGTTTCTTGTTCTTTTAGGATGATGTTTGACTGAGGTAAGTCTGCCATTGTAAAGACAATCTGAATTTCTACTACTACTAAGGAAAGTCAAACAGATCTCTGGGGAGGTCAACCTGTCACTCGAGCTGTCAAAAAGTGTGAATAAAACTACCTACTTACATTTTTTGCATTTTTATATAGGGCATATGGACAGTTGCTCAGGGCAGCGTTTAAAAGGAAGGCACATGAGCAGCAGATAAAAAAAATCTCTTTTGTCATGTTGTTCTGATTAGGTTTCCTATTGGTTTTATGTACAGTACGTGAAGTCAATAGAGGTCACATGCCTGTTAAACCTTCCCTTCTTGCTGCTCAGAATGTGAAGAGCTGCTTATGTGCTTTGTGTGAGACTATACTCTTTGGTGCCCTTCAATCAAATTTTTATGTTATTTGGTATGGGGGTGGTAGAAGGAGCGGCTCGCTCATGCCGCTATTCATGCAAGAACTGCCACTGTTGTGGGGGTGTACTATTTCAGTCTCTGCATGAAGATTCAGGACACTTGATATGCCTGTTGTCCCAATATTATGGTTTGATTATGTCCACAGGGAAATCTGTTTCAAGAATCAGAAATTTTCCATCTACAAAGTTTATGTAGAGACTTTGTAAATTATGCTACGCTAACGGTTTACTGTAAAGTGTGGGCTACATCATGGGCATGATATGGTCCCAAACTTTGGGGTCTTTCAGTATGATTTTCATCTTGTTATCTCCCTCCATTCTCTATCACACTTTATGTAAACAGAAACATGCTGTGCGACTGCAATAACTGTCCCATGTGAAACACATGACTGAAAAAAACGTGACTCTTGAACTGTTATTCGTTAGTTGGTGCACACCTCTGCTTTTCTAAACAGATGATTTTTGAGATGTCGCAAACTATCAGAAGAAAGATTTTTTTTTTCAAGGATGTCATTCACAATTTTTTTTATGAACCACTTTTTTCACACTACAGCATGTCAAAATATAAGAATCTAACAAGTACAGAAATGAACATTGAGCAGTGAAACGTAACTTATCAGAAGATTAATTGGAAAAAATAACTCCTCGCCAGTCTTCTGCTGATCATTGATGTATTTCCTGCAAGTTTCACTCTGTCCTTGATGCTTTTCTTGTACAGAAGTATCTTCTTCGCTGCTCTTCTTGTCACAAGGGCTTTGTCCAAAAGTCGTCCCCAGTGTTGATCCGATTTTACTTCTCTATAGTACTGGAGCTTTCTGGACAACTCTATGCAATCAGAACCCCTCTTCTCTGCAACTGATCTTACCCTGAAGTTGCTGATAATGAGAAAAATTTTTTCAGTTCCTTCAGCTGCGATATTCGCTACAGTAGATTGCTTCAGTGTATGTACAAGATTTGTCACCACAAAAAAGGAATCGTTTGCAAAACACAATATTAATGTATCTCTCCAAACTCTTTCATTTGTGTTCTGAAATTTATGCGAAACATCAAGCTTTCTCAAATAAAATTGTTTTTTTTTTTTCAAAAAATAAATCTTACATTAATGATACTGAGCCTGTGTATTTGTTGAGAATAGAATAGAATATAAATAACCTTTATTGTCCCTCAGTGGGGAAATTCAGGTGTTTCATGCATGCAAATTCACACAAAAGTAAAAATATAAAAACTGAAAGTAAGAATAAGAAACTATACAGTAAAGGCAAACTTACAGCATAAGAAAAAAAAATGTGCCGTCTTCAAAATAGCATACTCAGATTCAAAAAAATGTGGAACTCAGTAGGATAATTTAAAAAATGTACAACACAACATTTGTGCATAAAAACTACAATACACTATGTACAAAAAGTAGAAAAACTGCAAATCACAGCAGGGATGTAAACACTTATGAAGCTTGTTGGAGGCAGTGATTTTTATAAAGTCTGCTGGGAGGAAGGATCTGTGATGTTGAAAAAAAATGTATGGGATCATCAAAAACATACCAGTTAGGCATGGAGACGTAATCTTCATGAATGAAAAACAATATTCCTCATCAGTCAGGCTCCAACAGTCTCCTGGAGGAGTTGACAGATCAGCTCTGCAGGATGGAGCCTTGTCATCCATAATTTTTGGACGACAGACCATGTCGTTGAGCTGGTCTGCCTTTCCCTGAAGAAAGGTTTGAACACTTTGCTCGGTGGATAGGTCAATTATATATACATATATATATACAGGGGTTGGACAATGAAACTGAAACACCTGTCATTTTAGTTCGGGAGGTTTCATGGCTAAATTGGACCAGCCTGGTAGCCAGTCTTCATTAATTGCACATTGCACCAGTAAGAGCAGAGTGTGAAGGTTCAATTAGCAGGGTAAGAGCACATTTTTGCTCAAAATATTGAAATGCACACAACATTATGGGTGACATACCAGAGTTCAAAAGAGGACAAATTGTTGGTGCACGTCTTGCTGGCGCATCTGTGACCAAGACAGCAAGTCTTTGTGATGTATCAAGAGCCATTGTATCCAGGGTAATGTCAGCATACCACCAAGAAGGACGAACCACAGCCAACAGGATTAACTGTGGACGCAAGAGAAAGCTGTCTGAAAGGGATGTTCAGGTGCTAACCCGGATTGTATCCAAAAAACTTAAAACCACGGCTGCCCAAATCACGGCAGAATTAAATGTGCACCTCAACTCTCCTGTTTCCACCAGAACTGTCCGTCGGGAGCTCCACAGGGTCAATATACACGGCCGGGCTGCTATAGCCAAACCTTTGGTCACTCATGCCAATGCCAAAGGTCAGTTTCAATGGTGCAAGGAGCGCAAATCTTGGGCTGTGGACAATGTGAAACATGTATTGTTCTCTGATGAGTCCACCTTTACTGTTTTCCCCACATCCGGGAGAGTTACGGTGTGGAGAAGCCCCAAAGAAAGCGTACCACCCAGACTGTTGCATGCCCAGAGTGAAGCATGGGGTGGATCAGTGATGGTTTGGGCTGCCATATCATGGCATTCCCTTGGCCCAATACTTGTGCTAGATGGGCGCCGTCACTGCCAGGACTACTGAACCATTCTTGAGGACCATGTGAATCCAATGGTTCAAACATTGTATCCTGAAGGCGGTGCCGGGTATCAGGATGACAATGCACCAATACACACAGCAAGACTGGTGAAAAGATTGGTTTGATGAACATGAAAGTGAAGTTGAACATCTCCCATGGCCTGCACAGTCACCAGATCTGAATATTATTGAGCCACTTTGGGGTGTTTTTGGAGGAACGAGTCAGGAAACGTTTTGCCTCCACCAGTATCACGTAGTGACCTGGCCACTATCCTGCAAGAAGAATGGCTTAAAATCCCTCTGACCACTGTGCAGGACTTGTATATGTCATTCCCAAGACGAATTGACGCTGTATTGGCCACAAAAGGAGGCCCTAAATTATTGTGGTCTAAAACCAGGTGTTTCAGTTTCATTGTCCAACCCCTGTATGTATATATTATATATATATATATATATTATATATATATATATATATATATATATATAATGACCTATCCACCGAGTACATATATATATGATATATAATATTTAAAAATGTGTTTATCATGAGCAGACTTACTTTGTATCAATGGAATGAGAAAATGTCAACCTGTGTAATTCTATCTATCCATCCATTGTCCATACCTGCTCATTCTTGCAGGGTTGTGAGGGTGGTGGTACCAGTGTATACCACTACTGTCCCAAAAGAGATTTTGTGTAAATGATGTACGCAGTGCCATTTTTTACAGGAGGCAGCCAACCGCATGATTGTCCCCACCAGTGACAGCTTTCAGGCTGTGCATCTTCCTGTATTGCATATAATGTGCTTGCTTGATTAAATCGATTAACATGGAGCAGGAACCACAGCATCCTCTAGTGCCAGCTGTTTACAATACATCTTTATTTTCATCCCGACCTCAGAAGAACGTCTGAATAACACTGTTTGTATTCTTGTAGGCATCAGAATAAAAACCAGCTTCATTGATCATTTTTATTAAAATCATCATCATCAGACACACTATTATGGGAGTGATAACAATGACCTCTGAATCGACTTATGAGAGTTAAACTACTTGCTCATATCATACATTACGTGTTCAGTATGATGATAGTAATAAAAATGATTTGGGTAAGTCAAATGATCCTCTAGCATTCTCAAAACTGGTGGCTTAAAATACAGTTCTGGTTCTTTTTCTAACCAAGCCCTGGCTCAAATAGGCTCTGATTAAGCAGGTCTTAATTGGGTTGGGTTATAGGTTTTACCCAGTATGCAGGTTCGGGCAAAGCAATTGGCTAAAATGACTAATGTCTAATATTAAGGCGACCAAGGTTTTCATCGTTTTGCAGTATTCAGTAATTTTATTTTAATTTTAATTTGACTTCAGGTTTTCAATTCTATTATAGATTTATTTAGTTTTTAGCATTTGTTTGCTAGTTTAGTTTTTGTTTTTTGTAAATGCTAGTTTCAGTTTAGTTTCAGTTATAGTTTTAGCCTTTTTCGTAATACAAGTTACGTACCACATCCTGCGGATGAGGGTTGCTCATGCTCCTTCACTTTTTCAAGCTAAGCTAGGTTAGCGGTCTTGTGCGAGCTTTTGAAGTGAACTTTAGGGTCCGTGGGATTTGTCCACTTTAAGAATTTCCCACATTTTAGCTTGTTCCACTACAAGACACTTGCTTTTATCTAAAACGCAGTCATATTCAAAGTAATCACAAATTGGACTCCTCCTGAGTTTTGCTGACATGAGGCTAGGTGTGGACGGACTATGGCAACACGGATGACTTGACTGACCTACCTGGTATCTACTGGCGTAATGCTGCACAGCAAGAAAAACAACAACCCGAAACTAGACTTCATACTAATGCATGAGGGACACAAAGGAAAACTATGCACATTGTCTCTATAAATTCAGTTAATTTTTGTTAGTTTTGTGAACACTAATTACAGTTTCAGTGAGTTTTCCTTTTTTAAAAGTCTTGTTTTTATTTTTTTTCCAGTTTACGAAAATGTTTTTTTACTTCTAGATTTGGTTATTTTGTTTTCGTTAATGATAACCTTGAAGGCGACCAAAGACTGGGCTGAACCTGAAAACCTGGATAACTAAGCAGATAATTATTAGGTTAATTTTACAATTAGCAGATTTAAAAAACCAAAACAAAGACTTATAATGTCTAATAAGACATTTATTGACAATTACATTTGAATAACAGAAATTACATCTATTATATAACACTGTATAAAACATTGTCTGTCCTTGCTGACTTTATGACCAATTTGTATTGGCTAACATGTAAAAGCTGAACACCGCCAGTGCTAGCTTGCGCTGACCCTGAGAGCCATAGGCCGCCAGCCAGGAACCCACCACACTGTGAAATGACCCATGCCCCATCACAAAGCACTGATCCTCCCTCCCTGTAGCCCTGCTGAAGCCCCCAAGGTTGTCCCCTCACCAACAGTCCCAGCTGAGCCAGTGCAAGCACAGAGGCAGAAACACAAGTGTACAATGCTACTAGATTTCTAGAAGAAACAAAAGAAGGTTAAGGATCGTAATAGGTAATTGCTCAGTCTCATCTAAGTGAAGCCTTCACATGGGCTGTTAGGCATTCAGAAAACAAACCATGTATAAGGAGTAGCAGCCGAGTTAGGTTATTGACTCCTCATGATTTCATATACTGGGCAGCCACCGGCATGCATAAGAGTTTGCTTTGACTAAATCTCTAAACCCATGAGACCATTTAAAGTGAGCTGTTTTGTTCTTTTATGAGGTGTGGTGAGTACTGCACCAAATAATTCTCTAGTGTGTCAAGTGAAGTTTCACTTTGTGTAATCAGAATGTTTAACAAAACATGCTTGACTCTCCTAGGAATAACAAACAAATAGAGATGACTGCAGTCCCTATTGGTAATCCTCTGTTATGCATTCAATGAGGGCAGTGGACCTTTAATTCCACTAGGCGGCAGCACAAGACCATACATTCCTGTGGCACCTAGCACAAATGCTGAAATACAGAAAAACACTGTGCTGCTGGTGCATAACATCAAAATGTTGTCTGTGTTTGAAGCTTTACCAGGAAAGCCTTCAGAGGACTCTCTTTATTATTATTTAGGTATTAGTACCTGCAATGCAGGGAAACGGTCAGGAAAAATGCTGTAGTTTTTTTTTTTGCTGCATCATTTTTATTGTCCTCTGGTGAAAAAAGTTTATTAGCTATAGTCCAAATAAATGATTATGTAATACGGACACAAATGGGAGCTGGTCAAATGGACCATAGACTTCTGTCCCATATCCACATGCTCGATTATGCTTTTCACAACCTCACTCAGCAAATTGAGATACTAAGCCCAGGGTCAGTTGTGTTGTTTTCTAACAAATAAAAATCTGAAAAGTGTGGTGAGCACTTAACTTTACACCCTTTGAATGAAGAATTTGTAGAACCACGTACTGCTGCAACTATAGCTGCAGCTCTGTTGGGGTCTGTCTCTACCAGCTGTGCACATCTGGAAACTAAAAGTTCTACCAATTATTTACAAAATAACTCAGGCTCAGTCAGATTGAAGGGATAGCATCTGTGAGCATCTTGCAACTGGACTTTGACTGGGCCATTCTAGCATCTGAATATGCTTTGAACTGTTCCATTGTAGCTCTGGCTCATTGCTTAGTGTTCTGTCCTGCAAGAAGGTGAACCTCAGCTCCATCCATCTTTCCATCAACTCTAACAGGTTTCCCTGTCCCTCCTAAAGGAAAGCATTCCCACCACAGAATACTACCAACATCAGTCCATGCAGTGATATACAGTGTTAGTCTAACTCCATACATAGCATTTTGCATGCAGGCCAAAAGGTTTAATTTTGGTCTCATCTGACCAGAGCACCTTTTTTAGTTTTTGCTGTGTCTCCTGCATGGCTTATGGAAAACTGAAACAGGGCTTCTTACTGTTTTCATTCAACAATGAATCTCTTCCTATGGCAGTCTTTCATAAAACCCAGGTTTGTGTAGTGAACAATTGTCAGTTGTTTTCAGTTGTTTTGTCAATAGTGTCTCCCACCTGAGCTATGGATCTCTGCAGTTACTAGTTATTATGCACCTACCGGATGCTTCTCTGAGGCATGCTCTGCTTGCCCAGCCTGTGAGTTCAGGTTATGTCTGGATAGGTTTGTGAGTGGTACTATATTCTTTCTATGTTCAGATAATGGATCAAATACTCAGATGGACTCTGTTTTACTAATCAGATTCTTTATTTTTCTTTATTTTGGAATATCAGAGTAAAGGGTGCTAAAGACAAATGCACAACACAATTTTCTCAATTTTGTTTTTAAAACATTTGAAACCCATATCATTTTGAATCCACTTCACATTTACACACCACTGTCACATACAATCCCATTATAATGCATTGAAGTTTGGGGTTGTGAAGTGTCAAAACATGGAACAGTTCTAGTTGTATAAATACCTTGCAATGCATGGTATGAAAAGCTTATTATATAATAGGTGCTACTGAATGTTGGTAACAAAGGCATTAAATATATAAACACCCTTCTTAAAAGTTCCCACGCCAAGCAGGTCATTAGTTGATTTAACAACATAGATAACAATAGGTAGAATTGCCTGCATGAGCTTCCTCTTTTTCTTGTTTTGTTATTATGGCAACGCATACGTCACCTTAAAACACAGCTTTACTCCTTGAATAGTTTATAATTAGCTTTCCGATCATAATTTGGGAAAAACTTTATTGACTCCATTGACCATTGACAGCATTACCATTCAGCTTTAGGCTAGCTGGCCAGGAAGATAGAACTCCTGGATTGGTTTTGCTGTGTTCTGCTTGTGGCCTCCTCAAAAGCTGGAATGTACAGGCTCCAAGTCAGAACAAGTCAAATAGACTGACTGATTCTTTCTGACTCCATGAAGTCAGAAGGAATTGGAAAGTTAAAAGTTTCTCACCAACTCCAACCCCAAATTCCAAGATGACTGCCATTGGCATAAGAATAAAAACAACAGGAAACATTTAGTTGTACTTCTAATGCGTTGTATCTCATTAAAACAGTTACTCACATAATTCTGTACAATGTTTGTGAACAAATGTATTCAAGGTCAGTCAGTCATTTTCTACCGCTTATTCCATAGTGGGTCACGGGGGAGCTGGTGCCTATCTCCAGCAGTCTATGGGCAAGTGGCGGGGTACACCCTGGACAGGTCGCCAGTCCATCGCAGGGCAACACACAAACAACCATGCGCACACTCATTCATACACCTAAGGGCAATTTTAGAGTGACCAATTAACCTAACAGTCATGTTTTTGGACTGTGGGAGGAAGCCGGAGTACCCACGGATGCATGGGGAGAACATGCAAACTCCATGCAGAAAGACCCCTGGCCGGGAATCAAACCCAGGACCTTCTTGCTCCAAGGCAACAGTGCTACCAACTGTGCCACCGAGCAGCATGCAGTGTTCAAGGTTTGAATAAATAGATCACAGACATACATCGAATCAATTAATTTTGGTAATAGTTGTTGGCCTTGTCACTGCTAGCATGACAGAAAGAAATCCCACTGGATTTTCCGACTTGCCTGAAAAAATGGTAGGTTGGATGTTTTTCCCAGATCCATGTTCCAACATTGGATGCATTGATCATAGCCATAGGTTAACTCTGCCCAACATGGAAAATCTTAGCTATGTCCTAAATTGTAGCTAAGCTGATAACATTGTTCACATTTAAATGTATTATTTAGCGAACTTTATTAAAAAAGGTTAAGTAAACTAAAAATATATGTTTGCTGATTTAAAATCATGGACGTTTGATGTGAAAACCTGCTCTTCTCTACCTTCTAGATTAATAGTAATGACCAGAAACTGGAGCTTATGTTAGGTTTTAATCAATATACCTTGAGGGGACTCCTCATTCCACAGACTCCTAAAATGTGATGTTTTTCTGCTTCTTTTCAAACTAAGTAATAAGTGTTAGATTTATCTCCGGAGAGAAACGGAGAGTGGGGGTGTGCTTGTTGCATATGAATCCACTTGCCCACTTGTTCCTAATGTTTTATTCTTGGAGCAGCACACAGGCCGGTCAGGAATAGAACAGCAGTCAAGTGGAATGGGTTGACATGCTGGAAGGCTGGTCTCTCTCAGTCTACCCTTCACTGCCCTCTTTCCCTCTTGTTCAGATATAGACCAAGCTCGTTTTGCGAGAGAGTGTGTCTGGTCTAATCAGTCATGACGGCTCCCAGAACCACCATGACCTGAATCCATCCCTTCTCCTTCCTTATGCAATCCCTTCATCACAGTGAGAGAGACTCCTGTTCTAAATCTCCACTGCCCTGCTTCTGTTGCATGCATTATGCAATCTGCTTTAGAAGCTTAATCAGGATGCTGGCACACTGCAAACGTACACAGCATATGTGTGTGTGTGTGTGTGTGTGTGTGTGTGTTCAAGATCAATAAGGAATCTATCAGGTTTGTCACACACAAAGCAACGTTTCACCCCTATGGTCAGGGGCTAGCAGGCAGGCAGGCAGCAGTATGAAGATCATAGTCTCAGATTAACGTTCCTCGCACATTAATGACAGGTAAACTTAATAGCTGAACTAAAGGAAAAACGTATTTTTAGCCGAGCAGGGCTGACCCACCTTGGTCTAAATCTGGTGACATAATTTATGATGTAAGTTAGCACTGCTGCTAGCCTTAAAAAATGTTCCTGAACAATTTCTGCTCATTTCAAGTGCATTAACAAAAGGATTCAAGGATTTTTATTGTCATACCAGCTCACATTTACACGATAAGGTACAAAATGCGGACTAAGGTCCTGGTTAAGAAGCCTAATACTTAAGTAAAAAGAAAAACTAAGTATAACACACAAAATTAAATACAACAATGAAAAGCAATCAGTGAAATATATGCAGCAAAGAGCAAAAAAAAAAAAAAAGAAATATACACAGTAGTGAAGCTAAAATTAACTTTGCAAGTTGCTAAATACACATGTAAAGCATGAGGTAGTCCTTAATATTGCACCTATACCCTTTGGTGGGTGAAGTGTTTAATGCATGTCAGTGTAGTGAGAGAGTCTACAGAGTGTGGCTCGAGTTCAGCAGTCTGACAGTTTCAGGGAAGAAGCTGTTTCTGAGCCTGGTGGTCTTGCTCTGAATGCTCCTCAGCCGCCTACCTGAGGGGAGGGGCTAAAACAGTCTGTGTGCGGGATGGGTGGGGTCCTTCACGTTGCGGAGGGTCCTTCTCCTGCATCGTGATGTGTAGAGGTCTGAGGTGGTTACTGACAAATGTCTATGTGGATTAAAGAGATAGGTGGGGTTTTTTGAGGTCAGGTTCTCTAATGTTAATATCTGTGATAGTTTCCTTACTTGTAGTAGAAATATGTCATGTCGTACCAGGTTTGTTGAAATCCTCAGAGGGTTGGAAGGAAAATGGATTTTAGCTGATTTTACCCTTTAAAGAAACAGAATGAAAAATGTGCAGTGCAGTATTGCTAAATATTTAATATTGGCAGTTCATTTTCTCCTTTTTTGACCTATCTGATAGTCTGATAGGCCAAAAAAGCAAAGCATGGCTACCTGCTCATTGTTATTAAGTTTTGCTAGTATTGCTGTAGGCTACAACCTTTCTTATTTCTACAAGTGGAGAAAATTATGCCACATTCATTTATTATTATGGAGACACTCAGTGACTCATGAGGTGACAAAAAAGTTGCGTGTCATCAAGATAGGCATGGTAAGTTATTATGTAGTACTCTACAAGCTAAGCAAGGAGGAGCATGTACACATTGAATAAAATATCTCAAGAAGAGAGCTTTGAGGAACCCCATACGCTTTGGTCATACAGATTTGCACTTGCCAAAGGAAGTTAAATTCTGGCCTGGGAAGTAAATTGTGAACCTATTTCGCACAGTGCCAGAAAGTTTTGTCTATAAATCAATAGGTTTTATTCACCATGTCAAATGCAGCATAGGGAACCACCCAGTAATACACCTGAAGAAGCTTACTCAATGATTGCAATGGAATTAGCCTTTATGTAGCAAAACTGAAATCAAGTTTTCTATAATCTGAGAGAGAGGATACATGTAGATGTTAAATAAAAATGGTCCAAGAACAAAGCCTTGAGGAACTCCACATGTGATCTTTGTTCACAGAAAGAGTTGAACCAATTTAGAAAAGTACCAGAGATTCTGATCAGTTTTGATGCATTACTGTTTAGAGGTATGCCCTTTAAAACTTTAATAAGAGCAGTCTCAGTGCAAGGTGAGGTTGAAAACCTGTCTAGATTATTTTTGTACTAAAAGCAGTCAGTTTGTTTAAGATACAAAGTCCAGATTGATATAATAAAGAAGTTTGTGCTCAGCCAAAAGTAATATCCTGGTGAATTGCCAAAAAGACCAAACTCACCTTGTCTTAATCAGGGCAGCAGCTATAGTTGGAAAATGAGGAATGAGACATTTCTGTTACACAATTAAGACACAATTAAGAGAGCATCTCCGGCCTCAAGACTTCAGACTGTAAAATCTCTCTGCTGCATTGGCGTAGAACTTCATTAATTCATACATGGTGTGTATGTCAGCTGAGACCCCTCACCTTTCTTTGTTTTCTGGCTTGGAATAATTTGCTTGCCTTAAAGCGCAGGTAAGCTCTTAAACCCTGATTTCCCTCGTTTGCCCTATCTATTCTCTCACTCTCTCGTTCTTCACCCCTCCCTCACAAGTGCTGCCTACTCCTCTTTTGGTAACAGTGTTTCCTCATTACTACTGAATGTACTTCCCTCCTCCCTGATCTGGGGGAGTGTTATCCATAAGCTTCTTTGGAATTAAACAGATTAGTGAAAATAAATAAAATCTCTCTATGTGTATGTGTGTGGCAATCTAATTCCTTAGTCAGCAGTTTTATGGATTTTTTGCACAGGATTTTTCTGCAACAAAAGTGTCCACACATCTGTTCAAATCTAACTTTTTTATGTAAAGCAGTGAGAGTTTGCTGAATCAATTCAAACCTTTCTCCACATATGTGGCACATATCCCATAGAATTCAGCTGAGAAAAAAAACACATGCACAAACTAAAATGCTGATACAGTTTAAAGCGACACACCATACCCACAGTGAAACATGGATGTGGCAGCATCATGCTCTGGGGTTACTTTTCTTAAATTAGAACTGAGATTTTTATTAGGGTAGATGAGTTTAAGACGTTTGAAGTTGAAGATGAAGATTTAAGAAGAAAAATGTTATGAGAGATCAATTCAAGTTTTGGAATGGCCTAGCCAAAGTCCACTGCCAAAGTTCAGATTAAATCTATGGGGTCACCAGAAGAAGGCTTTGGACAAGACATGTCCTCACAGACTGACAGATTTGGAGAAATATTTTAAGGTGAAATGGGCAAAAACTGTAAAGTAAAGATGTGGGACGATAATAGCTTCTATCAAAGAACAGACGTTCAAATTCACTCAAAAGGTATTTCAGCATAGTTCTAGTTGTCTAGAGTATGCACCTTTTACATTTTTTATTTTCCTTCAAAGTCTGTTTTTCACATGGACTGTAAGGGTATAAAACATTTTGAAATGATTTGTCATTTCACATAATCCAAACCTGACATTTTAACAGGGGTATGTACACTTTTGAGAGATGCTGTAAACCAGAGGTGCAGAATATGTTTCTTACATATTTTGGAGTGGACATGAGCGGAAGAGTAAAAACGGGGATGATCAAAATTCTGCCCTAATGCTTTTTGAGACATCTTGCTAAACTAAAAACAAGAGGATTTCAGTGATTACCCTTTTAAATTCTCACAGCACGTGCCAGTGCGGCGCTGAAAAGCGTGAGTGTATTGGGGGTATTTCATTAGTTCTGTTTTGACTTTCTGCCTCCAGCACCAGTCTGCAGGCATGGCACGAGAGGCAATGTTCACCTCAAATGACAAAGCTTATTTAAGCTTTCAGAGGACAAACGAAAGGTGGCGAATGTTGAAATACAAGCAGAACCAGAAGCTGAGGAAGAGGTGGGGTGTTGTGCACCGATCATTAATGGGCTGCTGAAAAAAAGGGAGAGAACTATAGTGGTGTCTTGGCCACAAGGGCAGAGGTAGAAGTAAGAAGTTGGACATGGCAGGAAGTCAAGGGCCCTGGTTGGGTATCAGTGGCAGGACATGTGAGAAGGGGGGAATGGAGAGGTGAGGTCACATGGGTGGATCGGGTTAGAGCAGGGATACACTGAGCAGGGAAGGGAGGCGTGATAGGAGGTGTCCCCAAAGAACACAGCTGAAAGCAGTCTCCTGCAGCTGGACACGGGCCAGGAAAACTGTGCCTGGGTACATCGTGTTCACTCTCTAATTTCTCCCTTGACCACACACACACAGACACACACGCTCGGCACACAGGGGCCGGCGAGCCAACACTCCCACGCTCAAATTTGTTTTCCGAATTGCTGAGACATATTGACACACATAACAGCCTAAACACCGAAAACAATCTGTCAAACTGTGCTGACGCCAGTAGACACACACGCACTGACTGTTTGCTTTATGTAAACTGGAACCAAAGAAGATCTGCAAATTAAGTGACTATTTCTACAGCTAATCTGCTCAGTGTTCATTAAAATCACAAGATCTGAGTGGAAGGAACTGCAACAGATTTGAATGCTGTGGGAAACACTTCCTGTTAAAGGAACAATACGTGATTCAAGTCTTAACAAAGCAGGCACTGGATGTCTTGGCGTTCTAATTCCTGCCTGTGTTGTCTTTTCCTATTATCAAAAAGTTTGAAAAAGGCTTAAAGAGATTATGTTTTCTGGAGGCTTCTTTACAGCTTATGAGAAATAACCTTAAAATATCTGAACCCTTGAGAAATATATAAAGAGCCGTATTCACTTTTCCCATTTTGTCCTGTTACAGTCACAAACTTCACTGAATTTTGTTGGGATTTTATGTGATAGACCGTCACAAAGTAGTGCATATTTTTATAGGGACTGGAAAGTGATACATAGTTTTGAAGACTCTCAGCAAAAATCTCTCAAGTGTCATACATTTGTATTTTGCCCACTTTATTTTCATACCCCTAAAATAAACCCAGTGCAACCAGCTGCCTTCAACAATTATTAAATAAGTAAATAAAACAACATCCCAAGCTTTAAACTTTTCACAGGTCACGTTTCAGACCATCATCTGAAAATGGAAAGAGTATCGCACAACTCTGGACTTACAAAAACATGACCATCCACCTAAACTGACTGGCTAGGGAAGGGCAGCTTCAATCAGTGAAGAAGTCAAAAGGCCTAATGGTAACTCGGGAGGAGCTGCAGAGATCCACAGCTCAGGTGGGAGAATCTGAAAGAAAGCCATAGGAATGTCCTTTTGCAGTTTTACCAAAGCCATGTGGAGACAAAGTGGAACGTGGAAGAAGGTGGTCAGGTCAGATGAGACCAAAATGTAACTCTTTGGCCTACATGCAAAATGTTATGTGTGGTGGGAAACTAACACTACCCCTCACCCTGACAACACCATCCCACGTGGCCATCATGGTGGTCATCATACTGTGGGGATGTTTTTCTTCAGCAGGAAAACATAAACTAGTACGAGTTGCTGGGATGATGGCTGGAGCTATATGCAGCCCAATCCTCCAGTTGAACCTGTCTCATAATTGCAAAATAGATGGAAACTGATTCATGGTCTTCAAATTTGTTTTACAAGGAGAAACCTAAAAAGTTGTTGAACATGGTGGTGGCAGCATCATACTGTGGGATTTTGGTCAAAAATGATGTGAAGATGGATGGATCGGAATACAGGGAAGATGATTCTAGAAAGAAAACCTGTTTAAGACTGTAAAAGAGACTAGGGTGGAGGTCTTCCAGGAAGACAACGACCATATGAATCATAATGAAATGGTTTAGATCAAAGTCCAGACCTAAATATAATTGAGAACCTGTCACAAGACCTGAAAAGGTATGGTCACATACGCAATCCATCCAATGACACTGAGCTTAACCTATTTTTGCTAAGAAAAGTGGGCAAAGAAATGTCAGTCTCCAGATGTGCAAAGCTGGCAGAGATATACTCTAAATGATTTGTACCTGTAACTGAAGCAAAAGGTGGTTCTGAAAAATATTGAGTCAGGGGAGCTGAATAGAAATGCACACCAAACTTTTCATATTTGTTTTTCAGTAAAACATTTTGAAAGGCATGTAACTACAATTATGTGCTGCCTTAATGTTGGTTCTATCTCATAATATTTAACCCCCCTGTCAACCGGGTAGGTTCATCCATGCCTGCAGGGATTTTGAAAGTCCATTTCTGCAGCGGTAAGGAAACTGGAACATTCCACTCTTGATGCAATGTGATGAAGATATTTGCGTAAAAGTCAGGAGATAAAGAAAGCTTTGTTCTGTAAAGTCTGGCTGTCAGACACCATCTAAGCTGATGCCATAACACCACTCCTCCTCCACACCTCCACCAGCTAAGGCCGTGTCCCTCCACCCGGAGAGCTACCTGATGAGGCTTCAATAAGCCTGAATATGTCAGTAAAATGGAAAAAAGAACATTTACGGAAACTGGGAAAGCCTCTGCAGCAACATGAGCTCATAAGCAGAGGCACTGTGGGTGCACATGCAGACTAACTGGGCTGAGTTGTCTGCATGAATACAGATTGGCACAATGATAGAACAAGATTAGATGAGTCACTGCCTTTTCATGTAGCTCGTCAGGCTTTCTCAAGGTTTAAGGTCTGTCTCCAGGGAGCCTGCCAATGTGAATCTCCTTTTTTTTCCATTTTTTTAAAAGTCTCTTAAGCTAGCCTTCAGCGAAACTCCTGTTCTATAGTCATCTAACCCTGAATGCAATTCTCCTGTGCATTCATTGCAGCTGCTCAACAGCTGATTCTAATGGCTCCACGCTCATACAGGCTTTCAGTACATGATGTTCTTTTATGAGGCTGGGGATGTCTGGGGCCAAAATAGATTTAACCTTTCCAATATTACACACAACATGATCTACTAAGAGTTTAAATGAGCAGTTCAACCAACTGAGAGGATCTGATGTCCTTTGTCAAACTAATACAGTGTCACTTCCAAAGTAAGTCCATTGACAAAATCTATAAACTATCAGCTACAAAGAGTAAACAAATCAAATAAGACTAATTTAAATAGATCAACAACACTAAACTTACAAGTGGTTTCTTCAAATTAAACTCAAACTGCCACTTTAATAGCAACTGCTGTTTCAAAAATATTTCAACCCCTTCATGACAAGCATCTTTAGTACGTAGTAGTTATGACATGCTGCATATGTGATTCATAGCCAAACACCAGCGTCTCGCAGCAATTCAAGGGACTATGACGGCCACTCCAGTATGTTCCAGATTTTTTTCCAAAACCTCGCCTTGGTGGACTTTGAGATATGCCTGAGATCACTCTCCTGTTTGAAGGTACGATGACACCAAGCTTCAGCTTCTTCTATTCCTGATACTTGATTGAATCCATGCACTGTTGCCTTGCAACAAGGAGGTCCTGGGTTTGAATCTTGCCTCTGACCTTTTTTGTATGGATTTTACATGCTCAGTCCATGCATGTGTGGGTTCTCTCTGGGCAATTTTACATTGACCTTGGGTGTGAGTGTCTGTGTGGTTGTTTATCCAGTTTTTTTTCCCTGTATTGTCGTATAAGGACTGGCAAGGGTGTAGCCTGCATCTCATTTAGGCAGGGGCCTGGGGGAATTTTTTCTGAAAAAGAAAACAATGGACTCATTGGCGTTTCTAAATAATGATTGAACTTGCTGAAGACCAGGTAGTTTTTTAAGATGTCCTGATACTATGTTAAATACCAGAACTGAAAAAATGTGCACTTTCTTTTTGCTGTGGCTGTAGCAATACAGAGGTAAAACAGAATATATATTGGCAGCTGGATTACCAGGCAAACATGGACTTTATTTACATTATGTCATGTGTGTCATTTATTATGCATTATATTGGATAGGAAGGAAAATTATACATGCTATAATACATGCTTAAAAAGATTTAAAGAATTAACACTGCACATCGCTGTTGTGAAAATTTGCGGTGGCAGCACCATTACACTGTGGGGATGCTTTTATAAGTAAGGATGGAAAAACCTGCTACAGGCTTGAGACTTCACCCTAAACATACAGTCAAAGCTATTACAATGGTCCAGTCAAAGTCCAGCCACTGAATTATGACAACAATTAACTAGTCTGACTTGTTTTAAACCATTTTCAGTCCAATTGGAAATCAGTGGCAAGACTTGACAGCTGATGTTCACAGACACTCTACATTCAATTGGACTAATCTGGTAGCAGGTTTGCAAAAATGAATGGGCAAACATTTCTCTAGAAATGCTAAATTGGTTGAAATAATTGCAGCTGTAATACTGAAGAGCAGAGCACGCTTTGCAGATTTTTATTAAAACACTTTGAAAACACTGTATCTGTCTCCTTTCACTTTACAATTATGCATTAGTTTGCGTTGGCCTATCTCAAAATTCCTTTTAGGATTTATTGAAGTGTGACAAAATGTAAAATCAAAGGGTAGCGATACTTTCACAGGACTCTGTAATCAAACAATGCATAACTGATCCATGCTTAAATGTTTGAACTTGAAGGACAGCAGTTGATATATATAAGCGCTGCAAAAACCAAACAGACACACACACACACACGCACACACACACACGGATGTTTAGTTGCTCCTGATGATTCACTCATCTCCCCCTCACCCCCCTGCTATATTTGGAATTATCTCCAGGCTTCAGCTAAACACCAAATTGTGTGTGTGGGCGTGGGTGATGGGTGACAGGGTGTTGTTGGGACATGATTACATTCACAGCTGGGAACAACTGCTGCTGTGGCCATCATGCCGAGAGCGTGACATCAGCGCCTTCGCGTCAGCACTGGTGTTCTCCGCTTACTTGAGCAGTAGAATATTTATGGAGTCTGTAGGGATGCTGTGCAACTGAGCTCTATGTCCAGCATAGCAACAGCAACATGGGCTTCCTGTCTCGCTGACTAGAAGCAATAAAAATGATTCTGATTGCACTGCATGGGGGATTTTGAGCTAACAATCCTGATGTAGGCTTAAGTGCCAAAATAAATAACTGCCTTTTTCCAGTCTAAATTCCACCTTCATTTAAGAACAGAAGCACAGAGTGTTTTATATTTAACATCAGCTCTTACTCATTAGACCACAGGTTAACTCCATAGCTCTCAACAATAAGCACAGGCATCTACTTCCCACCTCCTGCTGCAATCCACTACTCACTGTCATTATTTCTTCAATCATGTTCTCTAATTACACGGCCATTTCTTCAAATCAAAATGTAAATTATTTTTTTAAGTGCCACAAAGATACTAAAGTTCCAATCAAAAAATACTGTTAAAAGCCTTCAGCTTATCTAAAACACTGCAGCAAGTCAAATGGTCAAATTTGTACAAGTGTACAAATGGTCATCCATTTGTAGATGTGTATACACACACATCAGACATTTTAATAAATAAATATATATATTCTAACATTTACCACTGTTAATTTAATATTTTATATTTTAACCTCCACTCAGCACCATTATGAAAACACTAAAAAACCCATATATAGAAAATTCCTCACACTCTCTTATTCCATGGCCTCTCCTGGAACCTTTAAATGGAGTCCAGACCCTCAGGGAAGCATTTGTCTAAACACCCTGGAGAGGACACAGAAAAGACAGGTGAGCAAACACAACCCAACAAGCAGCTTCTTTACACTCACACTATGTCAGACTTCACAAAAACACTTGCCTAAATTTTATTAAACAGTACACCTTGCTGTTCCAAGTAACTATTTTGTTCTCCTCGCAGGCAACGACCACACTTCTTAATGAGAAACAGCTGTTCAGGGCCTAGAAAAGGCTATGTGCTAATTATTAAACTACTCAATAAATATTTAATAAAAGATTAAAACTTCTTGTGTGCAAATGGTTATTGAAGTGTAAATCTTTTCTTAAAGTTCAGTGCTAAATAAAGTGCTAGTTAAAATGCTTTTAATAAAGTGCAAAAATACTCATAAAGTGCTATACAAGTTACCACAGTAAAAATGGTATCAGTTATGAAGTTCTCTTCATTACTGATACCTGTCCTGCGAATATGGTTGAGGAACAACCTCTCAAGAGTCTTCATTAGATGCAAGGTGACATGGGTTTACATTTAGTGAAATGCAACGTCATAAAAAGATAACACTCAAAACTGTGGCGGCTGCGATGAGGACTGTCACCTATGCATATCGCTGGGGCGCTTTATCCCTACGCCCCCGTCACGCCGCAACTTATTTTATCTTTGATATCAAAATTAGTTTGATCTCAAACATTTAAGAGTAACAAAAAAATAAAAATAAAACATGAAATCTATATGGGGTGACTCTTTTTATAACATTGTCAGGACACAAATTACTTTATGAAAGTGACTGTTCCTTTTAAAGCTTCAAATCATGAGTCACAATCCATGGTTCTAACCAGTAACATGGCTTTGTATCACAATTGGTAATTATTGTAAGCAAAATAGTAACAGGACTGAGGTGTGTGCAGCTCCACTCGTAAACATCAGTCGTAAAGCTTGATGACGTCAAAGCCACTTTTTTTCTTTTTTTGGTAATTGCTTGCTTATACAAGTATGCAGACACAAACCAGCACTTCCTCATGACAGGGTAATGTGTGAGGCTGGAACAATAGAGCTGTGTCGTGTTAGTGGAGAGCCAAGGAAGGAGCCACGCAAGTGTGCAAACATCTGAGACTAATGAGTGAAGAACAGTGTCCTCTGAAGCACCATGACCACAAACTAACGTGGCAAAGTAGAAAATCAACATCATCAATCTGGGAAAATGCCCAGGCTTACCATGGTTAGAAAAGCGGAGAGGGATGCAGATGTTGCAATAGCATTTCCACTTGTTCACTTGTTTCTTTATTATTTTAAGCTTTACATTTTGATTGGATACATAGTTGTTGACTTGAAGTCCAGAATCTGTCATCAGATTCCTGTGCTTGCAGGATTAATCTAGTAAACTGCTAATATGATCTCAGCACAAAAAGTAAGGAATTTTGTTTTACGTTGTTTTTTTCTTTGTTATGAAAATAGTTTTTAATAATCCTATAATGTTGAACAAACTTAGCCAGCAGAGAGCCACTTAGGGTAGGTCCCCGTCGCAGTCCTCCAGCACAGCCCGCGAAGCCGAGACTTCAGGCCAGCTGGATGATGGTACGTAGAAAATAACATAAAAATAAACACAACTCCGACTGAACAGAAAAATAAAACAATAAAATGTGGGTTACTGAACATAAGATCTTTCTCTTCAAAGACTTTGTTAGGTAATGACTTGATTTGCCTCACAGAAACCTGGCTACAACAAGAGGATTATGTTATTATAAATGGGTCAATTCATTTTAATTATTAACATTTTCATATTCTTCGAAATTCTGTGCGAGGAAGAGGCGTAGCAACCATTTTTCAGTTTGATTTATTGATTAGTCCCAGGCCAATCAATAGCTACAATTCTTTTTGTACCTGCAGTTTTCCTCATCCATATTGCAGAGCAATAAAACCACCTATGTTTGTTTTGTTTCGTCCACCAGGCCCTTATTCCCAATGTCACGATCAGTTCTCAGACTTCTTATCTGATTTAGTGTTAAATACTTATAAGGTCATTATAGTGGGGGATTTTAACGTTCATGTTGACACTGATAGTGACAGTGTAATTATGCCCTCTAATGCTGTCTAATGCTGTGCTCAGACCAAACGCGATTTGATTGTCAAAAAGGCGTCCAACGCCTCAAGTTGGACGCTTGTGCACTTGAACTCATCGTCAGACAATGCTGTAACAACTTTTAAAGAATTTGTTTTTTTCCACACTATCACAGAAAGCATAGTGGAGAGCAGCAATTTAATTTTTTTCCCTTTCACAAATTGATATACTTGTTCACAGTGTTACTTCCTCATTGCGTGTTGCATTAGACAATGTAGCTCCCTTGCAAAAGAGATGATTATTCATAGGAGGCTGGCTCCCTGGTTTAATTCAGAGTTGCATATTTTAAGCACAATGTTAGAAAACTGGAGAGAAAATGGCTCTCTACACACCCAAGGCAGTCATATTTAATCTGGAAAAATAGTCTACTGTTGTATAAAAGGAGGCTTCGCCAAGCTAGAAAAGCTTAAGTCCCGTCATTAATAGAGGAGAATAAGAATAATCGTCGATTTCTTTTTAGTGCAGTTGCCAAATTCAAAGCTCTGTTAAGCAATCCATTCCCTTAGTTTTCAGCAGAAATGACTTTATGGGATTCTATATACACAAAATCGATGCTGTTAAAAATATAATCATTCACATCCTCCCGGACATGATTACTTCATCCTTAAGAAGCGAGACAGCATTGGAGGTAACTGTAGAACCTGATCTGTGTTTGGACTGTTTTGATCCAGTTGAACTTTCTGAGTTATCTAAAATATCAGCTTAATCTAAATCATCAATCATCAATTGCTAATCAAGTGTGTGGACATTTACGCAGTAATGATCTGTTTAAAGAGTTTCACTCAGGTTTCAGAGCCCATAAAAGCCCTGAAACAGCACTGGTGAATGTCATTAACAGCACTGGTGAAAGTCTCATGCGGACTTGTATCTGAACTTGTCCTTCTAGATCTTAGTGCTACATTTGATACAGTCATCACAGTATTCTGTTAAAAAGGCTGGAATCGCACCAGGCTGGTTTAAATTACATTTGACTGACAGATTCCATATTGTTCATGTAAATAATAATTATTCTTTAAACTCTAGGGTTACTTTTGGAATACCATAGGGTTCGATGCTTAGGCCAGTTTTCATTACTATTTATGTGCTTCTAATAGATAAAATTATCAAGCAGCATGGGATAAATTTCCACTGTTATGCTCATGATACTCAGCTTTACTTATTCAGAAATCCTGATTAATCCAACCAGTTAGATAGACTACAGGCATGCCTTGAAGACATCAAAACCTGGACGACTTTAAATTTTCTGCTTCTATTTTCAGACAAGACAGATGTTTTGTCTTTGGACCAGAGTCCTTGAAACTCCTAAGTCAATGGAAAATGCATGGCATTAAATCAGTAAATTGGTAATAAATTAAAAAATCGTGTTATTTTTGACCAACACCAGCCCAGTCATTTAAATTTCATATCAAACAAGTTTCTAGGATTTCTTTCTTTCACCTCCCGAATATTGCCAAAATTGGAATATGTATCTTGTCCAGGAGTGACGCTGAAAAACTAGTCCATGCATTTGTTACTTCAAGGCTGGACTATTGTAATTCTTTACTATCAGGATGTCCACAAAATGCAGTAAAAAGCCTTCAGCTGCTCCAAAACGCTGCAGCAAGAGTTCTCATGAAAATTAAAAAGAGAGATCATATTTCTCCTATTTTAGCTTCCCTTTATTGGCTCCTTGTTAAATGCAGAATAGAATTTAAAACTCTCCGTCTCACATATAGAGCCCTTAATGATCTAGCTCCATCATACATCAGAGATCTGATTGCTCCATATGTTCCTTACAGAGCTTGTGGATCTTAGACTGCAAGTTTACTGGTGGTTCCTAGAGTTTCTAAAAGTAGAATGGGAGGCAGAACTTATCAGGCTCCTCTCCTGTGAAACTACCTCCCAGTTTTACTCCGTGAGGCAGACACCCTGTCTACTTTTAAGGCTAGGCTTAAAACTTTCCTTTTTGAGAAAGCTTATAGTTAGAATGGCTTAGGTTATCTCTGTAGTTATGCTGCTATAGGTTTAGGCTGCTGGAGGACAAAATAACCCCCTAACTCTGCAACATTCTCCTGATACTCTCCCATTTTGCATTGCGGTTTTTTCTCTTTATAGAGGCGGCACCTGACTCTTTATTTAAGTGTAACCCCTTCTTAGAAGGGGGCATCGGCTGAGCTACTGTTGCCAAAAATTTCATGCTCTCCTTCTATAGACGATACACTTGACCATGTCTTTGATTGTTTAACCCTGCCTCTCTCCTAGACAAAGCTATTAGCGGAGCTTTTATTATGACTAACAGTATGTGCTCTCTTTCATACTCTTGACTTGAAAACTGGCTGAGAGCTTAGCTGCGTTTCTCTCCTAGATGAAGCCACTAAAGGAGCTACTACTGCATTTAACATTGTACTTTTCTTTCACAGAGAAAGTACTCCTGGATCAGTGCTTCACAGTTCTTTTTGTGTGTATGCTCTGTGCTTTCAAACCCCAAGTTGGTCATGGCTGCTGGCCACTCACACTGAGCCTGGTTCTGCTAGAGGTTTCTTCCTGTTAGAGGGGAGTTTTCCTTTCCCCTGTCGCTACATGCTCATCCAGGAGGAGTGAATGCTGCAAGTCACTGACTCAATGTACTCTACTGGGTTTCCTTAGATAGAAAACATTTCAACCAGTTTGAATAATAAAGTGAATTTCACTACATTTTTAGATAACTAGGATCAATTGGAATGAATGTACTTGACTTGGAATCTGTATGATTTGATTGAATCAACTTTGTAAAGTGCCTTTATGTGATGTGTTGTGAATTTGCGCTATATAAATAAAACTGAATTGAATTTTATTGAAAATTTCACTGCCAGTTGCAAACAGCTTTTGGTGGAGGCAGTGTGATGAGGTAGGGCAACATCTCCCACATTGGAAAAACAAGGCTGGTCAAAACAAATGTGCAACCCACATTCTCAACCCTCCTGCGCCTGTACACCTAGAGGAGTCCTACTTAATCATGTCTTTTTCTTACAAATGTGGCACCAATTAGGGAGAAAGAAATAGGCTTTCTAAGACATTTTCCTACTCTTTGTGCAAAGTACTATCCACATATCGTTCAGTTCATCATGTTGTACACCACCTTATTAAGGTCCTCTTGACCTTTTCCATATTTTGTCACATTAAAACCACAAACTTCACTGTCTGTTACTGAGCTTTTATGTAATAGATTAAATCAAACTAGCATATTATTGTTAAGGGGTAGACAACGAATTCATGAATTTAAAACGTTTTGAATAATAAGAGTATAAAAATCGTGGTGTGGGTTTGTTTTCAGCCCCCATTTTATTCTGATACCCCTAAACAAAGCCCAGTGCAACCAACTTCCCTCAGAAGCCAGCAAATTAGTAAATTATGTCCATCTGTGCTTAATTTGATGTGAGTATAAATCCCTTCACACATCACAGTTATGCTTGGCTGTAAATGCTTAAGATGTGTGAATACTTTTGCCAGGCAGATAACAATTGAAGAAAAGCATTTTTTTTTTGGCAAAAGATAACTAAAATAGACCCTACACCCCAATGATGCATTCAAACCCATAGAGTGATATAGTGATATTTAAGATTTGGTTGGATAAAACCAGAAAACCCAGCCAGTCATTCCATATTATTGCAGCATACTTATGTCTATTGCTCTGTAACACCCCAGAGTGCCAGACAGAGGTGAAAATATTCAAGGACAAGTTCAGTTTTCACAAACTGATTACTGCTGTGTGAAATATTTGGTGCTTCTTTTTAAGTCATTATTTCATGTGGGAGGGAGACATGCCCCTAAACAATCACTTAAAGTATTCAGGACGAACAGCATGTGCAGTTTCCAGTCAGATGGATGTTCCTCTCTGCTACTGCGTGACAGTGCTGTGACATCAAACTTTAGACATTCTCACTCGGTGGAGCTTTGGCTTCTGCTTCCTCCCTTTTTCTGCTGCTCTGAGTTTTTCCTCTGCCCTCAGTCACCCCCTGTGTTCATAGCCATCAGCTTCACTTGTCACCCTGTGAGGAACAGTGCAGACATCACAGCCGTTATGCAATTCTATCACTAACTTCTGAGTGGGGGGAGATGCTTTTTTTAGCAACCGCTCAAAGACAATGCGTCATTCAAGCAGCACATCTGTCCTGAGAGAGAGTGCCAGGGTGTGTGTATGTCTGCACTGGAAATAAGCATACGTGAAGGACTTTGTCTGCTATATTTATACAGAAGATAGTGAGTAAGACTATGTTTTATAAAGGGCTACAGAGGATGGAGGAGAAATACTGCAGTAGCCCAAAGGCAACTTGATGATGAGCCTCTTGATTCCCACATAGAGAAGATAACCAAAAACAAATTCAGTGTTATAAAAATGTATTTGGCCCTCTAACAAGTCAGAAATTAAGTGGGATGAACCACATTTTTTTGAAAGCTGAGTTTATTTAATACCTGGCTTGAAAATCTAGACAGAAATAAGGTTTCATGATATTGCTAAAAATGAATATCCCCTGAACCTTTTCTCAAAGTAAATTTTCTCAAAGTAAAACGTTACATTAAGAACACAGTTTTATGAAAAAGATTAACACAAAGTAGCAAACAATTGTAAAATACAAAGGAAATGAAGCATAGTAGCATTTCTTTTAACCAATAAAATCCCAAAAGTATTTATCCTCCCTGAGTTAATACATTATAATACCCTCGTTTGCTCAATTATAGCTGAAAGCCTTTTGGGATATGTCTCTAGGGCAGGGGTGCCAAACTCAATCAATCAATCAAACTTTATTTGTTTAGCACTTTACAACAGTCACTACTGGGCCAAAGTTCTTTTCATTAGTGGAAGAATAAAAACACAAACTAGAAAAGAAACACATAAAAACAAACAACTTGACATTAGTAAAATCATGCAAAATTAAAAAGAAATAGAAGTGTCAGTGTTGTTATGTGGTAAAAGCATTTCCAACAAATATGTTTTTAACTTAGCTTTAAGCTTAAGAAAAATCATTGATGGTCCGCAATTCAGAAGGTAAGGAATTCCACAGCTTTGGACCAGCTGCAGCAAATGAACGGTCATCCCACTGTTTGGACTTTGACCTGAGGAATTTCAAAAGATGTTGGTCAGCAGACCGAAGAACTCTGACTGAACTATGTGCTTTTCTACTTCCGCCTCTCTGCCTGCTCAGACGCTTTTCTCCTAAGCTCCCTGCTTGCTTGCATTATTTTACTCCTAACTTTTTATCTCTTAGCCAAAATTACGTAAATATTGGACTAAAACTACTTCTTACCATCGACTCCCAAGGATTATTACTATTGTTATTTTTTTTCTAAAGGATTTTGATGTTTTTATAATCGAACTCGAAATAAGGACAAGTTGACGCCAGCTAATCAGCACAAAATGCCTCCCTTCACCACAGAGGACTTCGACAGACATTTACAGAAATTGGCTGTTTTGGAGATGAAAATCCATCGACTAAAAGTGAATGTGGAGGTGAATATGGGGTACAGCGAGGATTCAACTCTGTCTGTGATCCCAAACAGTGACAGCCAGTTCAATGACTCAGACGGCAAACAGAACACTGAGAATAAATCTACCGGCAGACCCCCCTGGCATGTTTTAGGCGCATGCCCAAAAAATCAAGGTGGACGACTCACTGGAAGATCTCAGCAATTAAATAAATTAGAATGGCCAGAATTACAGAGAAATGCCCCCGTTTCCTCTGGGAAAAAGGATACTTCGACAGCGAGCTGCTGTCACAACAACCGATAGGAGTGAGACAGCTGGAAATAATGGAATTCCCCTCCAGAACAGATTTGCCCCACTACAGAATTAAAACCAGGAAAATTATCCATCTTCTGAGAACAATAAAAGATTTGAGAACAACTTTCATTCTAAACAGTCTTCTCCTAAGCTGCCAGAGGAAAAGCGCCCCACTGGACCAAGAACCCTAATAGTGGGCAACACAGCTGTGGATGGGATTAAAAACTTCTGCAACAAGAAGTAATGATTGCAACCAGTAACGTGGTGTCCGATATCTTAGAGAATATTCTTGCAATCACAGAAAATCGCCCGTCTCTAGAAAACCTTATTATACACTGTGGAGCTATGGATGACGTGGCTAAAAAAAAATCTGAAGGATTGAAGGAGGATTTTACTCGTCTGCTGAATATTGTTGGAGGTCTCAATATCAAGGTGTTTGTTAGCGGACCCTTTGCACCGATTTTCTGTGGAGATGAGATTTTTTCGAGACTTCTGATGATTAATAAGTGGTTGAAAAAAGCATGTGCTACTACATCTGTGAACTTCATCTACAACTTCAATATTTTTTGGGAAAAAAGACAACTCTTCAAGCAAGATGGTTTCCGTTTGAACAAGCCGGGAGCCAGACGTCTCACATCTAATCTCTTCTATTCAGTAAATAATGTACCAGCAGCTTCGACCTTCAGCAGAGAACATGGAGTATCAACAACAATGATAACGCTGCCTCCAACAGCTCCAGCAGGAACAACCAGCCAGTTGGCTGAGAAAGAGAGGTCATCACAAAAGGTCTCCCTGTCGAAATCCACAGGAGAAGTGGACCCCCCCGTTATAACCCCTCCCCCCAAACCCAGACCCAGACAGACCCCCCGGTAAATCCCCCTCACCCCAGACCCCGACCCAGACCGCACAGAACTCTCCCATCTCTCCACTGAACCCGCTTTTTGCTTTACTGGATAAGATCGGGACCCAAACGGCTCTGACAACTTCTCCATTCAACACCCCCCGTGGCCGAGGCCCTGCTACTAAACAAACATCTTCGAAATGCCGCAGAGCCCCACCACCTCCTAATCTGTCTCCTCCTAATCAGGGCCTTCAAATCACTTCTCTGTGATACAGTCTGGGCCCCAGTGGTAACTCTATCAGAAATGAGCATGTCCAGGAAAAACGTGGGCCCCTAATAGGAGATAGTTGTAAAATCTCTGTGCTTATATGTGACAGAAAGAACAAAGCCAAAAGGATAAGAGACAGTAATAAACAATAAAAAAAGCCATAAACTGTCAGGTACAACCAGACACAGAGTTAATATCAGCAACTAAGTCATATAAACTGGCTTTATTGAACATTAGATCTCTGTCAGGAAAATCATTTTTATCAATGACTTCATTACTGACCACGATCTTGATTTTATGTTTTTAGCAGAAACATGGTTACATGAATTTAATGAAGCTCCTACTCTGATACAGTCGACTTCCGAACTACAATTTTCTTTGTGAGAGCAGACAGCAAAGAAAATGTGGAGGGGTGGCCACTTTGTTTAAAGATTTACTAAAGTGTAAAAAAAAGTATTTCTGGGCAAATTTGACTCTTTTGAATATTTGGCCTGGTCCGAACCATGTTCTTGAATATTTACAGGCCTCCTAAGTCCAAAACAAACTTTTTCAGTGATTTTAATCAGCTTTTATCTGTGATATGTGTTGATTATTTTGGCTGGAGCTCTGGGTAACGTCACTTCCTGTTTTCGCTATTGCACTTGGTGAATTGTTTGGTGTGTGAAGGCTCTCTCGTTTGATCTGATTTCTCTCCACTGTGATATCTCTTACTTGTTCTAATACATAAGCACATTAAAACACATACTTTCTGTTGCTGTATTTAACGTTTGGGGACTCTCCGTGTCTTACATGGTTTTATAGTAGTGGTAAGGGGTCGCTAGCTTAGTGTTAGCTTTAGCTCCACCATGGCTACCCGTTCTGCTGTTTCTCTCACCGAGTCTTCTCCTCTCTCCTGCTCTCTGTGTCAGATGTTCAGTTACTCCTCTGCCTCCTTTACTGATAATGGTACGTGTAATAAATGTAGCATTTTTGTAGCTTTGGCGAGGGTGTCGAAATTGGAGGCCCGGCTCCGTGCTGTTGAAAAACCAGCAGATAGCCGAGGCCCCTTAGCCAGCGCGGAGCCACCGAGGGTAGCTCCCCGTAGCAGTCCTCCAGCAGAGCCCGCGCAGCCGGGGCCTCAGGCCGGCTGGGTGACAGTACGTAGAAAGCATAGTCCTAGATCCCAGCCCACATGTCCCCACCAACCCGTCTGCATTTCTAACAGATTTGCCCCGCTCAGCGGCACACCCGCTGAGAAGCCAACTCTGGTAATTGGCAGCTCCAGAAACGTGGCAGTAGAGACACCAGCGACCATAGTCAAATGTCTGTCAGGGGCCAGAATGGGCGACATCAAATCCTACCTGAAACTGCTGGTTAAGGATAAGCGTACAGTAAGATTGTTATTCACGCTGGCGGTAATGACACCCGATTACGTCAATCGGAGGTCACCAAAGTTAGTGTTGCTTCGGTGTGTAAGTTTGCCAAAACAATGTCGGACTCCGTAATTTTCTCTGGTCCCCTCCCCGACTTAACCAGTGACGACATGTTTAGCTGCATGCTGTCATTTAACCGCTGGCTGTCTAGGTGGTGTCCAGAAAACAATGTGGGTTACATTGATAACTGGCGAACTTTTTGGGAAAAACCTGGTCTGATCCGGAGAGACGGCATCCATCCCACTTTGGATGGAGCAGGAATCTGGCCGAATTTATTAGTTCTCCAAAACCCTGACAACCCAGGGTTCAGACCAGGAAGCAGGGTCATAGTTTAACACTCCTCTCTGCAGCTTCGGTACTGCTACACACCCATTACCCTATTAAGACAGTGTCTCGCCCACGGCCAAAATCGAATAGATTAAAAAAAATCTTAAAGGAGGAAATCAGGAAAATGTCATAAAAATAAACACAACTCAGACTAAAAAGAAAAATAAAACAATTAAATGTGGCCTACTGAACATAAGATCTCTCTCTTCAAAGACATTGCTAGTTAGTGACCTGATTTGTGACAATCAGATTGATTTATTTTGCCTCACAGAAACCTGGCTGCAGCAAGAGGATTATGTTACTATAAATGAGTCAACTCCTACTAATTATTAAAATTTTCACATTTCTCGAAATACTGGGCAAGGAGGAGGAGTAGCAACCATCTTTCAGTCTGATTTATTGATTAGTCCCAGACCAATCAATAGCTACAACTTTTTTGAATATTTAATCCTTAGTTTCCCTCATCCAAATTGCAAAGCACTAAAACCACTTCTGTTTGTTGTTTTGTACCGTCCACCAGGCCCTTACTCTCAATTTTTAGTTCAGTTTTCAGACCTTTTATCTGATTTAGTGTTAAATACAGATAAAGTTATTATAGTGGGGGATTTTAAGCCTAAATATAATTCAATTCAATTCAGTTTATTTATATAGTGCCAATTCACAACACATGTCGTCTCAAGGCACTTCACAAAAGTCAGGTACATACATTCCAATTAATCTTGATCATTGAACAGTGCAGTCAGATTCTGTTATTTATTCAAATTGGATAAAAAGTTTTTCTGTTTAAGGAAACCCAGCAGATTGCATCCAGTCAGTGAGTTGCAGCATTCACTCCTCCCGGATGAGCATGTAGAGACAGTGGACAGTCACTGGCGCTGACTTTGCAGCAATCCCTCATACTGAGCATGCATGTAGCAACAGTGGAGAGGAAAAACTCCCTTTTAACAGGAAGAAACCTCCAGCAGAACCAGGCTCAATGTGAGCGGCCATCTGCCACGACCGACTGGGGGTTAGAGAAAACAGAGCAGAGACACAAAGAGAACCAAGAAACACTGATCCAGGAGTACTTTCTATGGGAAGGAAAAGGTAAATGTTAATGGATGTTGCTCCTTTAGTCGTTTCACCTAGAAATAAGGAACAGTTAAACTCTGAGCCAGTTTTCAAGTTTATATAGCCTATAATGCTATCTTAGACTCAATTGGCTTTGCCAAAACATTAACAAACCTACCCACCTTTGTCTTCATTCACTGGACCTTGTGCTGACATATGGCATTGAGTGTAAAGACATAACAATATTTTCTCATAACCCCTGTCCTGTTCCCATGTCTTAATAACCTTTGAGTTAATTTGACCGAGTACTCCACACCTGAAAAAAAATTTCATTATAGTAGATCATTATCAGACGATGCTGTAAAAACCCTTTTAAAGAATCTGTTCCATTTTTAATCCCCTATTATCACTGAAAAGCACAGTGGAGGGCAAAATTCTTTTTCTGCCCCTTCACAAATTGATTCTCTTGTTCAAGTTTTTACTTCATCATTGCATGGTGCATTAGAGAATGCAGCCCCCTTGATAAGAAAGGTAATTTTATAGGAGGGAGGCTCCTTGGTTTAAATTTAGATCTGCGTACTTTAAAGCACAATGTTAAAAAATTGGGAGAAAATGGCGCTCTACACAACTAAGGATTCCCCCTACTTTTCCGGAAAAAATAGCCTACTTGTTGTATAAAAAGACACTTCGCCAAGCCAGAAAAAGTTATTTTCATCATTAATAGAAGAGAAAAAATAATCCTAGGTTTTTCTTAGCACAGTTGCTAAACTTTACACAGAGTCATAGCTCTGTTGAGCCATCCATCCCTTAGCTCTTAGCAGTCATGACTTTATGGAATTCTTCTTAAAAAAACGTTTTAAAAAAAAAAAAATTTTGACATACTCCCAAAGATGATTACTTCATCCTCAGCAAGTGTGACAACATTGGGAAATAACTATAGAACCTGATCTGTGTTTGGACTGTTTTGATCCTGTGGAGCTTCCTGAGTTATCAGAAATATTAGCTTCATATTCAATTCAATTCAATTCAGTTTATTTATATAGCGCCAATTCACAACACATGTCGTCTCAAGGCACTTCACAAAGTCAGGTAAGCATTACAATTATCCAAATCACTGAACAGTGCAGTCAGATTCGTTTTTTATTCAAATTTGGAAAAAAAGTTTTTTATCTAAGGGAAAAACCCAGCAGTTTCATCCAGTCAGTGACTTGCAGCATTCACTCCTCCTGGATGAGCATGTAGGAAAAGGGGACAGTCACTGGCGTTGACTTTGCAGCAATCCCTCATACTGAGCATGCATGTAGCGACAGTGGAGAGAAAAACTCCCTTTTAACAAAAAAACCTCTTAGCAGAACCAGGCATTTGGGAGGGCCCATCTCCCACGACCGACTGGGGGTTAGAGAAAACAGAGCAGAGACACAAAGAGACAAAGAAGCACTGATCCAGGAGTCCTTTTTTTTGGGGAAAGGAAAAATTTAAAGTTAATGGATGTAGCTCCTTTAGTTGTTTTCACCCCAGAAAGAAAAAAACAGATAAACTCTGAGCCAGTTTTTAAGGTTAGAGTCTGAAAGAGAACATAGAGTTTTTACATAAAAGCTCCGTCAGTAGCTATGTCTAGGAGGAGAAAGGGTTAAACACTAAAAGACAGGGCCATTGGGGATCAGGGTAGAGGGTGAGCACCAAGTTGTTGCCAGCAGAAGCTCGACGATGCCCCTCTCCAGATAGTTGTCACAGGTAGACACAGAGTCAGGCCAGGTGTAGCTTCTAGGAAGAGAGAAGAGAGAGAAAAAAGTTAAAAGCTGAAAAAAACAGCAAATAATACAAAATTGAAGAGTAGTGGGAAAAGTAGCGAAGAGGGTCTAAACCTTTTAACTTGTATGTTAGACCCAATCTTAACCAAAATTATTTAAGGAAGTTTTCCCCCCTTCTCATTACCAGACCCATTTTAGATATGATTCATCTATTTTTAGTAAATGGATATGTACCACGGGTTTTTAAGGTAGCTGTATTTAAAACCCTTTTACTTAAGAACCTTTCGCTTGATCGAGATGACTTGAAAAATTACAGACCGATATCCAATTTCCATTCTTATCTAAAATTCTTGAGAAAATAGTTGCTAATCAAATGTGTGAGCATTTACCGCAATGACCTTTTTGAAAGTTTTCAGTCAGGCTTCAGAGCTCATCATAGCACTAAAAAGCTTTTGTGAAAGTCACTAATGATATTTTTTGGCCTCAGATAATGGACTTGTGTCTGCACTGGTTCTGTTAGATGTCAGTGCTGCATTTGATACAGTCGAACATAATATTTTTTTAAAAGGCGGAAATATGCTGTGGGGATCAGGGGGAAAGCACTAGGCTGGTTTAAATCTTATCTGTCTGACAGATTCCATTTTGTTCATGTAAATGATAAATCATCTTTAAACCCCCAGGGTTTAATTGTGGAGTACCACAGGATTCAGTACTTGTCCAAATTCTTTTTAGTATATACAGGGGTGGACAATAAAAACGAAACCCCTGTCATTTTAGGGGGGGAGATTTCATGGCTAAATTTGGACAAGCCTGGTAGCCAGTCTTCATTGATTGCACATTGCACCAGTAAGAGCAGAGTGTGAAGGTTCAATTAGGGGGGTAAGAGCCCAAGTTTTGTAAAAAATATTAAAATGCACAAAACTTTATTGGTGACATACCAGAGTTCAAAAGGGAAAAATTGTGGTGCACGTCTTGCTGGCGCATCTGTGACCAAACAGCAAGTTTTGTGATGTATCAAGAGCCACGGTATCCAGGGTAATGTCAGAAAAACCCCAAGAAGGACGAACACATCCAACAGGATTAACTGTGGACCAAAAGGGGAAGCTGTCTGAAAGGGATGTTCGGGGTAAACCCGGATTGTATCCAAAAAACATAAAACCCACGGCTGCCCAAATCACGGCAGAATTAAATGTGCACCTCAATTCCTGTTTCCACCAGAACTGTCCATCGGGAGCTCCCCAGGGTCAATATACACGGCCGGGCTGCTATAGCCAAACCTTTGGTCACTCATGCCAATGCCAAACATCGGTTTCAATGGTGCAAGGAGCGCAAATCTTGGGCTGTGGACAATGTGAAACATATATTGTTCTCTGATGAGTCCACCTTTACTGTTTTCCCCACATCCGGGAGAGTTACGGTGTGGAGAAGCCCCAAAGAAGCGTACCACCCAGACTGTTGCATGCCCAGAGTGAAGCATGGGGGTGGATCAGTGATGGTTTGGGCTGCCATATCATGGCATTCCCTTGGCCCAATACTTGTGCTAGATGGGTGCGTCACTGCCAAGGACTACCGAACCATTCTTCAGGGCCATGTGCATCCAATGGTTCAAACATTGTATCCTGAAGGCTGTGCCGTGTATCAGGATGACAATACACCAATACACACAGCAAGACTGGTGAAAGATTGGTTTGATGAACATGAACGTAAAGTTGAACATCTCCCGTGGCCTGCACAGTCACCAGATCTAAATATTATTGAGCCACTTTGGGGTGTTTTGGAGGAGCGAGTCAGGAAACGTTTTCCCCCACCAGTATCACGTAGTGACCTGGCCACTATCCTGCAAGAAAAATGGCTTAAAATCCCTCTGACCACTGTGCAGGACTTGTATATGTCATTCCCAAGACGAATTGACGCTGTATTGGCCGCAAAAGGAGGCCCTACACCGTACTAATAAATTATTGTGGTCTAAAACCAGGTGTTTCAGTTTCATTGTCCAACCCCTGTATATGCTTCCAATAGGTCAAATTATCAGGCAGCATAGGATACATTTTCACTGTTACACTGATGATACTCAGCTTTACTTATCCATGAATCCTGATGAGCCCAACCAGTTATATAGACTACAAGCATGTCTTGAAGACATAAAAACTTGGATGACCTAAATTTTCTGCTTTTAAATTCAGACAAGACAGAAGTTGTCGTCTTTGGACCGGAGTCTTTAAAAAAGAAACTGCTTAGTCAATCACTTAACCTGGATGGCATTAAATTGACCTCCAGTAATAATGTAAAAAACCTTGATGGTACTTTTGACCAGGACATGTCATTTAAATCCCATATTAAACAGGTTTCTAGGATTTCCTTCTTTCACCTCCGGAACATTGCCAAAATTAGAAATATCCTATCCAGGAGTGACGCTGAAAAACTAGTCCATGCATTTGTTACTTCAAGGCTGGACTATTGTAATTCTTTACTATCAGGATGTCCACAAAATGCAGTTAAAAGCCTTCAGCTGATTCAAAATGCTGCAGCAAGAGTTCTGATAAAAATTTAAAAGAGAGATCATATTTCTCCTATTTTAGCTTCCCTTCATTGGCTCCCTGTTAAATCCAGAATAGAATTTAAAATTGTCCTCCTCACATTTAAAGCCCTTAATGATCTAGCTCCATCATACATCAGAGATCTGATTATTCCATATGTTCCTAACAGGGCACTTTGTTCTCAGACTGCAGGTTTACTGGTGATTCCTAGAGTCTCTAGAAGTAGAATGGGAGGCAGATCCTTTAGTTATCAGGCTCCTCTCCTGTGGAACCAGCTCCCGGTTTTGGTCCGTGAGGCGGACACCCTGTCTACTTTTAAGGCTAGGCTTAAAATTTTCCTTTTTAATAAAGCTTATAGTTAGAGTGGCTTGGTTTATCAGGGAGGGAGCCTTCCTCCCTCCCTGTTGGATGGAGTAAGGGGGAGTCAGGTTTAGCCTAAATCGGCTCAGTTATGGTTGAGGTGCAAACACACCCTCCATTTCTGCTACCTGTATGGCCCCTTCTCTTTTCCAATGGTTATACTCAGTCTGACAGAGAGAGGTATCCCAATCCTTGTGGTTTTTAGCATAACAATGACCATCAGTGAGACCCGTTGTGGGGTGCCTTGAAACGAAATTGTTGAAAATAAGCGCCGTTTAACTAAATAATCTGAACAGAAACTTTCTGTGTAGTTATGCTGCTATGGGCTTAGGCTGCTGGAGGACATAATGACCACTTTCAACCTCTTCGCTACATTCTCACACTACTCTCCAATTTTGCATTATTTGCTATTATTTCAGCTTTTAACTTTGTTCTATCTCTTTTCTCTTCCTTGAAGCTCCACCTGGCCTGACTCTGTGTTTACCTGTGACACCTCTCTGGAGAGGGCCATCGTCCGAGCTTCTGCTTGCAACAACTTAATGCTCACCCTCTACCGGTGATCAACTTGGCCCTGTCTTTCGTTGTTTAACCCTTTCTCTCTCCTGGATATAGCAATTGACTGAGCTTTTACTGTAACTAACTCTTCAGACTCTAACCTTGAAAACTGGCTCAGAGTTTATATGTTCTTTCTTTCTAGGTGAAACGACTAAAGGAGCTACATCCATTAACATTTACTTTTCCTTCCCATAGAAAGTACTCCTGGTTCAGTGCTGCTCTGTTCTCTCTAACCCCCAGTAGGTCGTGGCAGATGGCCGCTCACACTGAGCCTGGTTCTGCTAGAGGTTTCTTCCTGTTAAAAGGGAGTTTTTCCTCTCCATTGTCGCCACATGCATACTCAGTATGAGGGATTGCTGCAAAGTCAACGGCAGTGTCTGTCCACTCTCTACATGCTCATCCGGGAGGAGTGAATGCTGCAAGTCACTGACTGGATGCAATCTGCTGGGTTTCCTTAGACAGAAAAACTTTTCATCCATATTGAATAAATAGCTAACTCTGACTGCACTGTTCAATAGTTAGGACTAATTGGAATGTATGTACCTGACTTTTGTGAAGTGCCTTGAGACAACATGTGTTGTGAATTGGCACTATATAAATAAAACTGAATTGAATTGAATTGAATAATGACTGTTTAATTATTGTGGGACACTTCAACATTCACATGGACAATCCTGAAGACATAAGTGCAATAGATATATGTGACACTCTTAGAAATGTTGGTTTGACTCAACATGTTAAACAGCAAACGCACAAACAGGGACATATTTTGGACTTGATCATCACAAAGGGTCTAAACATTTCCAAGGTGTCTGTCACTGATGTTGCCCTATCTGTCCACTTTTCTGTTATTTTTGAAAGCATCATCTCCAATTGCTCAGATAGCCAAAGAGACATTATAAGAAAACGCATCTTTAAGGACGGTGCTGCTGAAACATTTAACCAGATTTACTTTTCTACCTCCACTTTGCCCTGTAACACTGTAGATGAGCTGGTAGACAACTTTCATTCTAAAATCTCGGACATCATTGATTCAATTGGTCCAATTAAAGTGAAAGTCGTTTCTGGAAAGAAAATGTCTACGTGGAGAAGTGCTCCACCAGTCAGAAGTGAAAAACAGGAATGTCAAAAAGCTGAACGCAGGTTGCAAAAGACTGGACTCCAGGTTCACTATATTATCTATAAAGAGAGACTATAGAGAAATAACCTACAACTGAAAAATGCAAGGGAATCTTTCTTTTCTGAGATCATCAGCAAAAACATTAACTATGCTCGGGCATTATTTGCCACAGTCAACAGGTTAACAATCCCTCCTGTAACTGTATCATCTGAACTCTACTCTACTAGGGCCTGCAATGAATTTGCTAATTTCTTCACTGAAAAAACACAAAAGATCAGAGGGGCAGTCAGCACATCCACATCAACTCCAGTACCAAAGTTGTCTCCAACTATAACTGATTTTGACAAGATTTCCCAATTTCACCACATAAACTACAAAAACTTAGAAGAAATCGTACACCGACTAAGCTCTTCTTCCTGCTGTCTTGATGTTTTACCCACAGCTTTCCTTAAGAAAGCTTTGCCCGTAATAACATCTGATTTAACACAAATAATAAACACGTCCCATTTGTCAGGTGTTTTCCCCCAGGCCCTGAAAACAGCAATTATCAAACCTCTATTGAAAAAGAGCAACTTGGACAAGCTGCTACTACAGAACTACAGGCCTATATCAAACCTCCCCTTCATCAGCAAGATTATTGAACAGTTAAACAACTTCCTAACAATGACCAACCGCTTCGATGTCTTCCAGTCAGGCTTCTGTGCTCACCACAGTACAGAGACTGGTCCCTTCAAGGTGTTCAATGACATCCGCATAAATGCAGACTGTGGAAGAACCACAGTGCTGGTATTATTGGACCTTAGTGCAGCATTCGACACTGTTGATCACTCCATTTTATTAGAGCGCCTGGAAAACTGGGTCGGCCTTTCTGGTACAGCACTCAATTGGTTTAAATCTTACTTGAAGGACAGGGACTTTTTTGTGTCAGTAGGTAACTTTACATCAGAGACCGCAAAAATCACATGTGGCGTTCCCCAAGGGTCCATCTTAGGGCCCCTCCTATTCAATATCTACATGCTCCCCTAACTCAGATTATAATAAACAACAACGTAAGTTATCATAACTATACAGACGACACACAGCTATACATTACGATATCACCAGGTGACTATAAACCCATTCAAGCGCTGGGTAAATGATTAGAAGACATCAATGCTTGGATGTGCCAACATGTTCTTCAGCTGAATCAAAACAAAACTGAAGTAATAATCTTTGGACAAAAGGAAGAGTGTTTAAAAGTTAGCCCACAGCTTCAGTTAATACAGCTAGAAACCACCAGTCAGGCTTGAAACCTGGGTGTAGTGATGGACTCAGACCTGAACCTTCAGAGGCACATAAAGACAGTAACAAGGTTGGCCTTCTATCACCTAAAGAACATCTCCAGGATTAAAGGACTAATGTCTCAGTAGAACCTTGAAAAACTAATTCATGCATTCATCTTTAGTAGAACTGCGACGGTGTCTTCACATGTGCTGCCCGCGTCCTCACTAGAACTAAGAAAGTGCAGCACATCACCCCGGTTCTAAAGTCCTTACACTGGCTCCCTGTAGCTCAGAGAATAGACTTTAAAATACTTCTATAAATCACTGAATGGCTTAGCACCAAAATACATTACAGACTTGTTGTCAGTGCATCAACCACCCAGACCTCTCAGGTCTTCTGGCTCAAATATACTCTGAATACCCAGAACCAGAACCAAACATGGAGAAGCAGCTTTTAGTTCTTATGCTCCACTAATCTGGAATAAACTTCCAGAAAACTGTAAAACGCCGAAACCCTAAGTTGCTTTAAATCAAGATTAAAAACTTATTTGTTTAGAGTGGCCTTTGAATGTGTTATCTAAACATTATTAGTTACGTTTTCAGTCCAATTTTCCTTTCGTTTTCTTATCCATCATTCTATTCTCTTTATTTTTTTAATTACTGAGGTACATAATCTATGCATATCCATAGGTTTGAATGTACATTTAATGCAATTTAGGCTCAGTGGGATGGGTAGCTACAAGTGAGTGAGAAAAGTATGCAGAATTGAGACAGGAGAGAAGATTTTAAAGTAAACCAGGACAAAAAAATGGACAACGAAAATAGGGCTAGAGATAAACATAATCCATGAAAACAAGTGAAGCCAAACTAGACTTGCTAAAACTAACCCCTGACAGACCCCTTTGTTTCAAAGAACGAACCATTAATATAACTTCAGTTGACGTCCAGTGGTATGACTGTTTCAAGATGCACAACAAGGAGGCTCTGTCCAGACATCCATCGGTCCGATCGTTACTACTATCTATTTGTAGTCTGTGATCTTCTTCATCCATGACCACACAACTCTGATATTGTTTTGCTGGAGCTTGCTCTCCAGCTTCTCCTTGTACACCTCCTTGCTGTCTCTTATCTTCACTTTGAGTTGCTTCTCTATTCTCCTCAATAATTCCCTGTCTCCCTCTCTGAAGGCTCTTTTCTTATTGTAAAGTAGGTCCTTCAGGTCATTGGTAATCCAGGGTTTGTTATTGAGAAAGCATCACACCATTCTGGTGGGGATTGTGGGATCCACACAGAAGTTTATATAGTCGGTCACACACACAGTCATGGCATTGATGTCCTTTCCATGTGGCTGGCACAGTCTGTAGCCGTAAAGCAACCTTCGCAGGGCTTCAGCTTCCTGTGACCATCTTCTCACAGTTCTCTTTATTACAGGTTGCCTCTGAACTAGGGGCTTATATTTTGAACAGATAATAACAAGATTGTTATCTGATTTGCCTAGAGGAGGTCTTGCTTTAGAGATGAATGAGTCCTTGACATTTGACTTGACAAACCCTCCATTGAGGCTCAATGAAAACAAGTCTGCAGAAAATAGTGGGGTGTAATTTCTCCACAGGGATGTAAAAGACACACTGCCAGTTATCACAATAGCTTAAAAGCAGTTGATGCCACCAAGAGTTGCACAACCAATTATTGGGTTTAGGGGACAATTACTTTATCCACTTATGGTCAAGTTTGTTTGGATATTTTTTTCCTTAGTAAAATAATTATTTAAAAAAAAGATTTTTGCATTTCATCAGATTATCTTTGTCTGTTATTAACGTTAGTTTGATAATCTGAAACATTTATGAGTCACAAAGCAGACAAAAAATGGAAGAAAGCTGTTGGGGGGCAAATACTTCTTCACAGCACGGTTTGTCTTGAGTTACAAAACAAAACAAACAAACAAAGTGATTTAGTATGCAACTTCTGTTTCTCAAAAACAGATCCAAGCATATTACAAGAACATGAAGATAGCAAACCTGTCAAGTTTTTTTATTTCTTTCCAATTCCCAAAACCAGTCTTAGTCTTAGTGCTAATAGAAAGACTTCATTAGATAAGCCTATCGAATTTTGTAACTACCTAAGGTAGAAATGTGACTCAGCTGTTCATGAAGCCAGTGTAGTTTTAAACTAATGATTATGTACGTTATGGCTTCTAACCCTACTCACACCCACATATTGACTAATTTACGGCATCTGCTTCAAAAAGGCACACTTATATCTATTTCCATTTGCTACTGCGTAAGTAATTATCAAGTGTGAAATGCAAGATAAATTAATCTTTCTGAAGGTGTCAAGAGAGACGAGTTCATTATACAGCAGGGCCACATCACAAATAATTTACTCACCATTAGTGACCCTTTAGCCTCATTAGCAGTTTTCTCATTATTTGTTCTAAATCCATCCAAGATCTAAGATGGTTTTTAGACAAACAAATTCATGACTGACTCTTTAGTACCTCTGAAGGTTTAATACAGGGTGTTTCCACTGATTCTAGTTTAGAATAAATAATATATTCTAAATTATACTGTTTAAATCCGTTGATAGTGTGTTTTTGTGCTGAAGTTAGATATTTGTGGTTTTATGATGTTTGTTATCAGCATCATATTACAGTTTGTCAATGGTGTGTTTATATCCTTCTGGTTTATACAGCAGAATTTATTATCTTTGCCTGAGAGTTGTAATCAAATAAAACAGAGGAGCTCTGTTTGGTATTTGGGCGTCGTCAGGTGGAGACGCAACAGTCAAAGCTCAACAAGGGTATCTTCATGACACACAAATATCAGGTTCACCACAGGGATGTTGACAATTATTTGAATCCTTGTAGGATTTAGAGTGGTAAGTACAGCACAGACAGCCTTCCAACGTAACTCAACAGTAATGATACCAGAGCAGCAATAAGTAACACTGCAGGCAGAGAGGTTACCACAAATGCAGCAGCTCTGGTAGCTATGATAGAGGAGAACAAAAACTGGGAAAAAAAACACCACAGTGGAAACCAAATCTTTACTTGGTGTTTCTGTTAATCTATAAAATAGGTTTAGCACTGTGGCAGCACAACTAACCACTGCAGGAATTTAGAAAAGTAGCAGTTCAAAACTCCAATAAGCCAATGCTTCAATTAGTGGGAATCTTTGTCAGCTGCTTGTTTTTTATTACCATGTGGCAAACATTTTGGCAGATCACTATGGCATGTAGTGGGTTTGGTAGTTTTTAGAGTTGTTGTTCCTGAGGAAGTTGTTTTAATATTGACAAATAGTTGCCAACTTAATAGAAAATGGCAGGGTTCTTTCAAATTGAAGCACTAACTGGTGACATACACACGGGCCTCATCAGCATGTTCAAACTAGGTAGTTCTGCTGGAGGTTTGTTCTTATTAGAGGTTCCTCTCCACTGTTACCCTGTGCTTGCTCGGGATGTATTATATGTAGGTAGACAACTACTGACTAACTGGCACTGCCTCAGCTACTGAACCTTCCTATGTTTTATTACAATAGGATTGAATACTTTGCATTTGGATTTGTATATTAATTTGCCTGCATAGGAACTGAATTGTGGCATTATTGAATATTCTCTCACTTTGCAAAAAAAAAAAAATAAAAAAGGCTGGACTCTTACAAGAAGGCATGTTTAAGGCAACATGTAGGATGCTATTCATTTAGTGGACATTAAGCTGTTGACCAAAGAAAGATGGCCTAACAGGCTATTAAGCTAACTGACTACAAAGCTGGCAGCTTGTTAGCTTACACGTCCTCATCTTCTTCAGAGCTTTCCTCAGACTTTCTCTGAACCAAACACCCAAAAAAAAGCTACAGTGTTACTGTTTGCAGACATCCTGTTTTCTAAACAATTAAACAGGCAAGATTATTCCCCTAGGCCTGAATTAATTACAGACAGAACAGTCACTTCAAAAGACTTCATAGTTTTCATGACAAGAGACGTGGCACTATTTTCAGCGCTCACCAGATTTGATGACACATTGGCTGCTTCATAACCTTCAAAACTGCTTTTTATTTTCTGTTGTAGTTTCACAATTTCAACTAGGAATGTAAAGTAAACAGAATATACTCTAAAATGCTTTTCACCCATTCCTATGAGCTACACAGCAATGACTTTTTGTTGTTTTTGTTCAACCAAACTCTAGTTTTTTTTTTTTTTATCAACCAAACATTCCGTTTCGATTATGAATACAATATACCAAAAGTGACATGAATTAATAGATTGTGGTGAACATGATTAAGGTTTGGTTTTGATCAAATTTGGAATTAATTTTCACCTTAATTTCAGAACTGAACTTTCATGTTAACATTGAAAAATACTCTAAGCAGAATGTATTTTATTCAAGACAATGTTCTCCTTTGATTTTCAAAAAATACAATACTCCAAAGAAAAGAATGTCACTTTTTGACTTAATTGAAGGATTGTTACAAGTCCGTTAAAATAAATTCTAGCTTTTGACAATGGTAGAACATTCATCATTTGTTGAACATGTATAGCTATATCTAAAGAGGTTTTGGAGATGTATCAGGGTTTTCTTGTTATTTGGGGTTAAAACTAATTATTGTCAAATTATTATTCAGATCTTATTTGGTGCCGATACTGAACCCTAATTGGAAGGAATTGTGTTTGAATGACTTTGAATTTGATTGTATATTTGGGAATAAATTAGAGCTTTTTGTCTTTTAAAAGTGTATTAAGGTTATTTTTATTTTGAACTGGCCTTGTATAGACAACACCAAACTGAATAAAAATGGATTTTGTAAACCACTAGTACCATTCAGATCATTAAAATTAGTCAGATAAGGCAAAACAATTTTGATGGAATTAAGAAAAAGATGAAATGGCTTCCAAATGCTCAATTAATCAGCTTTGCCAAGGGGGTTTTCTGATCCTAATTAAAACGGACTTTGCTGAATCGGGGACCTAGTAGATCACAATTGAACAACGTCTAAAAATCTGGCAAACCCTTCTGAAATATTCACTGACTTCAAAACAAAGTTGTTGTGAAGATTTTTTGGAAAGGAATCCGTCCTAATTAATCATTATTTAGAAGAATGTTTAGCAAAACCAATGTACAGTCTGTAAAAGATTAACTGGCTAACAGAGACTCAACACAACATAGCTAAAGAGTTCAAGTCAGGGAAATGTTTTAAGGCACTTAAGTTGTAAATTTTTCTTCCCATCTCCCCAACCCTGAAAAATGCTGTCTGTGCTTTGTCCTCTGTGTGATGAAGAGATTCTGTGCCTCTGCCAGCCAATAAATAAATTAGAATTTGATTGTTGGCTCATTTAGCAGAATGGGGTTCTTGCTTAGCTGGGAGACAATTAGAGCCAATCAGCTATGAACATAGGTGCTTAATAAATCTTACTTCCCAGGACTGCAGAGCCCAGTCCCATGGCTCATTCCAGACTTACCCAAACAAGAACCACCCCCTCCTCCTTTTTCCCTTAAAGGAAGTGGGAATATTGATTTCGCTGTGTGATAATTATAGCTTTCATTTATAAAGCCCGCAAAACAAAACAGTCTCCTTTACAAGTCATTTCACCACAAGGACTTGTTTGTAAGTTGTTTCTCCTAAATACGATAAAGTGGGACTAATGAATGATAACATATTTGATTTGGAGCAGCTGATATCCAGATCAGCTATAGATGAACTTGTGCTGTTCACCTGATAAAAAAGATTATGAGTAACAAATCAGTGGTTCTCAATAAATAGATGCCTATATACACAGAGCTCTTATCACAAAGAGATACATTTGGTTTAATTTGGTTGTAGCCATAAATACAGACATCCAGATAAGTGTCAGATTAATAGCTGAGAGCTGTGGGCTCTAAAGAGAAAACATACATTTCTTTTTATACATAAAAACAGAAAATAAGAGCAACAATTGGTTTCAGTTTTTTCTGACTATATCTAGAATATGTGTACATTACTTAGAAAATGTTTTCATACCGCTTGAGCATTTTCACATGTTGTAACATTACAACCAGACACTTAAACATATTTTATTGGGCTTTGATGTGACAGATCAACTCAAAGTAGTGCATAATTGTAAAGTAGAAAGAAAATGACACCTGGTTTTCAATTTTTTACCACTAAACATTTTAAACGTGTGGTGTGCCTTCATCTTGAGACCCCTTTACTGGGATACCCCTAAATAGAATGCAATGTAACCGTGTGTCTTTGAACATCTTACAGATCACTGTTCAATCAATCATCTGAATATGGAAAGAGAATGGCATAGCTGCAAATCTTCTAAGAATATACCAAAACTAAAATGTTTGGCCTTCATGCAAAATCCTTTTATGGCGGAAAAGTAAAACTGCATGTTACCTTGAAGACACCGTCCCTATGGTGAAACATAATGGTGGCAGCATCATGCTCTGGAGATGTTTTTCTTCAGAAAAGACAGGGAAACTGATAATTAAAGTTACATTCAGCACTTACTTGGATGAATGCCTGTTTTCCAGGTATTCAATTCCTTTACTCCTCCAATCTGGAAAGTCTATTATATTATTTTTTTGTTGGATGCCAGGGTTGTTCCAGATGGGTGTGCGTCTGAATGGGATTACTGAAGACCCTGTCATTTTTAGATATTCCCACCATGCTGTCTGAGCAGGCCTGATATTGAGGCTTTTAAAGCATACATGTTGTTTTATATTTGGGCTAATAAATAGAAGGTCTAAAATAATAAAATAATAAAAAATAATAAATAAATAAATTAAATACAAATGAATAAATAAAAATAATAAAACAAATATTATTGCATAATGTCTGTTCAACATCTGGCCAGAGTTTATCTAGAGGACTATATTTAAACCATTCTAAGATATATTGTTGCCGATTAGCTAAGAAATCATAGTGAAAGTTAGGCAGATCTAGTCCTCCTTTTCCATCCACTTTGAAATTATATGCTTTATGCCTGTCTGTGAGATAAAGTCCGTAAATTCTACACTGAAGTTTGTGGTTGTAATGTACCAAAATGAAGAAAACTTTTCTATTTTGATTTAAAATGAGGCTACATCTGTGTTTTTATTCAGAGTGCTTGATATGCTCAAATTTATGGCTCTCAGTACGTAGAGTGAAACTGCTACACACTTTTTCTCAGTGTTGACCCGTTGATGTGTGGAGTAGCCGTGGTTCTGCTAGTGTCACTGACACCCACTCAGAGCAGCCAAATTTAGCCCCTAAGTCTGTGACGTGCAGTGCTAACGTCACACTTCTTAATGTTGCACACATGCAGCATAAGCATGGGAAAATGCTCCTGTTATATATGACAAGTGTATTTGTCTCCATGGATTATTACTTCTGTGAAACTGCCGACCATGTCAGTTAAATCTCACGCTATTTTCTTTTGCTTTGGCTGTTATATGTTAGATACAATTCTCTCTCTGTCCTAAGTGCAACCTAAAATAAATGCAGTGCAGTTTCTTTTGATTAGCGCATTATGTTTTTTGTTACAATTACTAAGTGATTTCTTGATTCTATTAACAATAGTGGCCATAACGTTTTCACTGTCACTACGTTTCACTACATTTTTACGATTATCTTCATTTAAAAATTGCTTTTCATTTTTAGTCAGGTTACTCGTACTCGTACTCGTACTCGTCGTCTTCCGCTTTAATAGGGACCGGGTCGCGGGGGCAGCAGACTCAGCAGAGACACCCAGAGGTCCCTCTCCCCAGACACCTCCTCCAGCTCCTCCGGGGGGACCCCAAGGCGTTCCAAGGCCAGCCGAGAGACATAGTCCCTCCAGCGTGTCCTGGGCCGTCCCCTGGGCCTCCTCCCGGTGGGACGTGCCTGGAACACCTCCCAAGGAAGGCGTCCAGGAGGCATCCGGTATAGATGCCCGAGCCACCTCAACTGGCTCCTCTCGATGTGGAGGAGCAGCGGCTCTACTCCGAGCCCCTCCCGAATGAGGGCACTCCCTTAGAGATAGGGTGAGGAGCTCGGCCACCATACGGAGGAAGCTCATTTCAGCCGCTTGTATCCGGGATCTCGTTCTTTCGGTCATGACCCAAAGTTCATGGCCATAGGTGAGGGTAGGAACGTAGAGTGACCGGTAAATCGAGAGCTTCGCTTTTCGGCTCAGCTCTCTCTTCACCACAACGGACCAGCAGAGTGCAGCCGCACCGATCCGTCTGTCGATCTCCCGCTCCATTCTTCCCTCACTCGTGAAAAAGTCCCCGAGATACTTGAACTCCTCCACTTGAGGCAGGAACTCCCCTCCAACCTGAAGAGGACAAGCCACCCTTTTCCGGTCGAGAACCATGGTCTTGGAGTTGAAAGAGCTGATCCTCATCCCAGCCGCTTCACACTCGGCTGCGAACCGCCCCAGCGCATGCTGTAGGTCTTGGCTAGAGGGGACCAGCAGGACCACGTCATCTGCAAAAAGAAGAGACTAAATCCACTGGTCCCCAAACCAGACCCCCTCCAGCCCTTGGCTGCGCCTAGAAATCCTGTCCATAAAAGTTATGAACAGGACCGGTGACAAAGGCCAGCCCTGCCGGAGTCCAACATGCACCAGGAACAGGTCCGACTTAGTGCCGGCAATGCGAACCAAACTCCTGCTCCGCTCGTACAGGGACCGGACCCTTTTCCGGTCGAGTACCATGACCTCTGACTTGGAGGAGCTGATCTTCAGGTTAGTCGGGTTGTCTTGGTCTAATATTAAACAACTTTTGAGGATCTGAAACTAACTATGACATAAAAAAACTGAAGAAATCTGGCAAATTCTATCACGATCCTGCTTCTATCCATTAACTGTATTATAGGAGAATATAATTATACAGTGTATTAAAAAAAACAATCTTGTTGTTTAGCTTCAGGTTTCAGCTTCTGTAAATTAGTATCATGGTCTGACAGGGCCTAGAAATAATTGGTTAACATGTTGACTTCAGCAGATGTCAATTATGTTTCTAAAATAACAATAAAGCTAACATTTAAACCAAACTTCCACAAATCAGATTTAGCTTCAGAATTCTATTCTATACTTATATGTTGCTAAGAAAGTAGTTGGGCAAAGGTGTTCACTGCTTATCCCTTTAGTCTGGAATCATTAACCTACCCTACTTTCATCAAAGAATATTGCTTTGTTTTAATTTTTTGTTGGTCTGAAGTTAAAATGACCCATTGTCCAAGTCTTTCCCTAATTCAAAATTGTAAATGTCTATTCAATGCTTAATCTCATAATTTTTATGACTTTCTCTCCCCAGGCGCCAAACTCAGCTACGGTCTCCATAAATTTAACCCCTTGCCTGTTTTAAATATCTGACCCTGCCACCATGTGTTTAGGAGGTTCAGGTTATTTTTTCCATGGCATCAGGTGATACAGACAGCTGGATTTGTGACTATTCATCTTCATCATGTGATAAGCTGATGGTGTCATGTCTGCCAAAGTAAAGGGTTTCTGGTGAGGAAGTAGGGATGGCATTATAAATGAAACACATTGGTTATATTTATTCTTAGGTGAGTCCCTAAAAAGAGGTTCACTAGCCTTCTGAAGTACTTTCTCAGTGTACTTTCATTCCAGATGAAGACAGAAAATTACCCATATAGTCACACTAAAAAATCTTTTCCCATCCACAGCTTGCAGATGCACAGTTTGCAGCATTGATATTTTTAAATGAAAAATCTTTATTTGTTGTTCAGCCAGGAGTTTTAGACTAAGTTGCAGTAAAAAAAATTATGTTGCAAATGTGGTTCAACATTCAGAGTTCACCACATCAAAAACCAAGACTTTGAAAATGTAGTCAAGATAGAGACAAGACTAAGACTTTGAAAATGTAGTCATTGTGGTCAATACTGGTCTTGAGTACCACAACTACCCTGTCACGACACAGTGTGACACTGGGCGTTCCACACCCTTTATCCCAATATATTCGATGTGACTTAATTTTCCATAAAATCCACTTAACATTCCTCACATTTAGACCTATGTAACACACGTTTTAAAACGCCAACAAAAACACTTGACAGGAATGTAACAACAGCTAGACAATAGAAAAACAAGTGGGTTCCTTAAAAATGACAAGACTTTTGAGATTATGAATCCCCAAACCTGCCTTAACACATGAAAGCCTTGCTATGCATTTCACACCATGCAACAACATTATTGGATTGCAGCAAATTTGTAAAACTCTCCACACTGTGCAGGTAGGCATGATATTCTCTTTATCTGTGTTTGGGGCTTTGTGTTCCGTTTACTTTCTCTGCACTGCTATGTTCTTTACTTGCTTTATTTCAGTTCATTCAGGTTTATTAAATTCATTGTGGTGGTTAGGTTTTTGTTATTTCCCTGGATTCCCTGGATGTTATATGTTTCAGTTTGTATTTCCTGATAGATCTGGGCCCGTTTCAGAAAGGAGGGTTACTGAGAACTAAGTTCTGGGGTAAGTATGTGCATACCCTGGGTTTTCGGTTTCAGAAAGCCAGGTAGCCATTACCCTGAGTAAAGTTACTCCGGAACTTACTCTGAGAACCAACCCTGCTCGGTAGCAGGGTTGGTTCTCGGGTTTTTAGTCTGTCCTACGTTTTCGCAAAGACCTGGCACAAGGAAAGTGTCAGAAATGGTGTGATCTTTTCAGGAGGAATCTGTAGACATTGGAGTGTCACTACTCCACAGAAATCTCTGTCAGGAGATGGTGATCAGAGCGCGATAAGACGTCTTATAATTTTGTGAATAAATATAAATATAATATAGATCCCCAGTCGCAGACTCAACAGACTAATAAAAGAGGAATTCCGAAGGACTGCAGGTATCAGTGAAAGCAATAATTTAGTCTGTATCACACTTTGAGAATCAAGCATTATCTATTCATATATTTCTGGGTTTCCAGGCATAATTGGCTGCATGTATTGCAGTTACATTTACTGCTGCTTCACTAGATGAGGGAGAATATGTTTTATTTGCTTTATGTTTTATATTATATTGCACAGATTTTCATCTGCTCAGCAAGTGTTTACATTGCTGCTGTCAGGTCACCAATATGACCTGACTATGCTGCAACTCTAATTTAATTAATATGAGTATGCTTTGTTAATAACCACACAGTATGCTGAAAAATACATTTCATTTATCCTGGGTTTTATTCTCATAGATCAAGATATGATCAAGATCACATGTGATGAAGCCCACATAATCAGCAATGTGGGATTGATCGATCGATCAGTCTGTCTGTCTGTCTGTCTAAATAATATTTTTTGTGATGTATCAAGAGCCACGGTATCCAGGGTAATGTCAGCATACCACCAAGAAGGACGAACCACATCCAACAGGATTAACTGTGGACCCAAGAGGAAGCTGTCTGAAAGGGATGTTCGGGGCTAACCGGGTTGTATCCAAAAAAATAAAACCCGGGCTGCCCCAAACACGGCAGAATTAAATGTGCACCTCAACTCTCCTGTTTCCACCAGAACTGTCCGTCAGGAGCTCCACGGGTCAATATACACGGCCCGGGTGCTATAGCCAAAACCTTTGGTCACTCATGCCAATGCCAAAAAATCGGTTTCAATGGTGCAAGGAGCGCAATTCTTGGGCTGGGGGACCCCCCAAAGTGAAAATGTATTGTTCTCTGATGAGTCCACCTTTACTGTTTTCCCACATCCGAGAGGGGTACAGTGTGGAGAAAACCCAAAGGAACATACCACCCCGACTGTTTGCATGCCCAGAGGGGAGCATGGGGGGGATCAGTGATGGGGGTTTTGGCTGCCATATCATGGATTTCCCCTTGGCCCAATACTTGTGCTAGATGGGCGTGTCACTGCCAAGGACTACCGAACCCTTTTTGAGGGGGGGAAAAAACCATGTGCATCCAATGGGTTTAAACATTGTATCCTGAAGGCGGGGGGGTGCCGTGTATCAGGATGGACAATGCACCAATACACACAGCAAGACTGGTGAAAAATTTGGTTTGATGAACATGGAAAGTGAAATTTAACAATCTCCCATGGCCTGCACAGTTTCCCAGATCTAAATTTATTGAGCCCCCCCTTTTGGGGGGTTTTTGGAGGAGCGAGTCAGGAAACGTGTTCCTCCACCAGTATCACGTAGTGACCGGCCACTATCCTGCAAGAAGAATGGCTTAAAATCCCTCTGACCACTGTGCAGGACTTGTATATGTCATTCCCAAGACGAATTGACGGTGTATTTGGGCCCCCAAAAGGAGGCCCTTTTACACCATACTAATAAATTATGTGGTCTAAAACCAGGTGTTTCAGTTTCATTGTCCAACCCCTGTATGTTTACTGTATTGACGAGACTATATAGTGCTTTTGGGAATGTGACCCAGGAGCAACATTTGGGCACTCTGGTCACGTCTTTGTTTAAACAGTCATATAACAGCCATATAAAAATACATTAAATTCACATTGTATCATGTTACAGCTCCTCCAAAGTTACTGTGGACCTGTTGACTGTTTGTCTGATTAATGTTCTGCTTGTCTGGTTGCTCAGTTTAGGCCTTTGTTGATTCGAACAAACTTTGGACGCCTTCACAGGACAGCTCTTTGCTCTAAAATCAGTTTTTTGCACTGGATATTATTTTTATTTGGGTTGGTCTATCACATAAAATCAATTTAAAGTGAAACAAAATAATGTAAAAAAGCTTGAGGATTATGAATATTATTACTATGTGTCCCATACGTAAAGGAAAACCCTGACAGCTGTACATGTGTCACTTGTGTTGACCCAGAGTCTTGCAGCGCCTCTTGTGTTTAGTATTCTGCAGGTATTCCAGTTGCTTGAGCTTCTAACTGGGAAAAACAACCATATGACAAGAACATCTATTTACAACTGGAGCCCTGCCATCCAGTTAATCAAATGGCAGGCAGTGGGCTTGCTAAAATTAAAAGGAGCCGCTTCAGCTTCCAAAATAAATACAAAGAGAGAATGAAGGGGAGGTTAGAAAGGAAACAACTGTGTTATAGGCTATGTAAGACTGATGAAGAAGGGTAGGTGGAGACTCATGGGGAGACAAATGTGAAATGTCACCACTGCTGACACACTGGTGACATTACCCCCAGATGAATTTATCAACAACAAGGGGGTTGATAAAGGTGCCCACTTATTTTTGGACATTGGCAGAGACACAGGGGTGAGGACTTTTGTGATGTCCTCTTCTCCAGCAAACTCAAGCAGAGCTTTGCAATAACAAAAACCCATACACACCCACATTCAGAGAACCCCTGAGGCTGGCATCGACACAGCCCTCAGGGTACAAATTAATTTGCTCACAATCCAACTCCCTGCAAACGTAATGAGATAGATAGTTGGTTTCTGCAAGTGTATTAGTTTCTGTGCACCTACAAGCATTTTTCTTCTGTTAATGATGGTTTAACTCTTGCATTAATGTTTTTTTTAAGTCATACCTGAGAAAAGGAGCTTATGAGAAAAGTACTGGTCTTCAAAAAGTTATCTAACCTGTAGCTTGAGGTTATAAATACTATGATGTTTATGTCAAAAAATATATTACAAATTTTAAAGTAAGTTTAAAACATCTCAAATTGAAGATGTTATTATTAGTAGGATATAAAGCTAATTTTTTTCTGATCAGGTTAAACCACAATGAATTGTTGCTTGGGCTCCACCAAAGCATGTAACACAGCTGGTATGTATGATGTCATGTACCAAGAATGTAAACAAATATAGGGGCCAAAACAGTTTCAGATATAGTCTGCCTTTTGTCTGGAAAAGCCTATATAAAGACATAGAGCAGATCTACCTGTGGGTGACACTAAGAGGACAGTATTAAGCCTGGTGTTTCTCTAGACTCCATATGTCGTCTTTGATAACATAAAAAATCCAACCAGGACTGAAGTTGGTCACAATGGCCAGTTGTCAAGTGGATAAGATTGAGAACTTTTTGGCTGCAAAGACTGCCTAAAGAGGGAAAAAACACAACGAACAAAGAGGACTATGAATGTCCACAAGAAGAGGATTATATTTTGGATAGAATGTTGACTAAGAAGCACATCATTGCCACCTATTGGACTGAACAGTAAAACTGTAGAAAGATTAGTCAAAAGCTGTTGCACAGCAGACCTTAAAAAAAATAAGGGTTTATATGCAGGGGAATGTTCCAATAGTTTCATTCACGTCTCCTGTTGCTTTGTCCTTCCTAAAAGCAGTTTCATTGCGTTTGAGATCACTGTCATGTTTAAAAAATCAGTTGTGTCCAGCTTTCAAGACTCTAGCTGTTGATTTGAAGAATCTGGAGGTAGTTCTCCTCCATAATTTTTTTTACCACATGCAATTCACTAGTTCCAATTACAGCAAAACAGACATACAGCATGATACCACATCCACCATGCTTGACAGATAATTAGATGTAAAAGTCTCACCTAGATGCCTGCGATCATACCATCAGACATTGTGACCCAGTAGCTTGCTCTTTGTCTTGAAGGTGTCAGTTTTCAAGAAGATGCTTCTTTCGTCTTTTGTTGTCACTTTTCAGTCCATGGTGATAGGAAACTTGCTTACCTATGGACAGCACTGCCGTTTCATTACGGTCTAAGTAATGACAGGCTTGAACCTGGGTGGGTCCTTGGGTAATCCTGAATATCTCAATTTCCTTTCATGTGAAGGAGACAATTGGGTTCTTCCTTTCATGTCTTGACAAAATGGTGACAGATCTGAATAAATTTTATTTACGTATAGTTGTTTGAAAAGATGATCTTGGACTCAGCAGTTGTTTAGAAATCGCTCCAAAAGACTCTCCCGACTTGTGTAAATTAATCAGTCAAAAGATAAATCAGTCATTCAAATAATCGATCAGTCAATCAATTAATCATAATCACTAGGGAAAGTTAATAAGAAGTGGTTTTATGGTCTTTATAGGTTGAGCTTAGCAGAGGCTGTTTTGCAGAATCTGCAATTTTTCACAACTGTTTGGGGTTGAAAAAAAAGAGGCACAAGGACATTCAGAAATTCCACATAAATGAGGAAAATATGCCAAGTTATCCCAAGGGTGTGTGTGAATGCATTCCTGTGATGATAATGCATGATAATGCATGGCAGCATGGAGGGATCCTTTTCTATGTCAATTCTAGTAATCACATTGATGACAAATAACAGTAATAATACTAATAGTTCTAACAAACTGAGTGGGAGAGATGCAGTACTTCCCTGAATACTGAACATCCTGCTAGATAGGATATTTTGTTGCAGCAAAGTCTTTTGAAGGATGGTGAGGTGTGAGTGGAAACACTGACCCAGTCAACCTGAGCCTGTGACCGTCCTTCTCCTCCTTGTCTCTGGTTTCCCTCCAGTTCACCTGAAACCGGCTGTCAGTCATTGCAACAACAGTAGCTCGCACATGCACAATCCCTGCATGTGCAGCCAGCGAGAAGGCTGCTTCATTCATTCCACCCAGACTGTAACCTCCACCTCTGTCACATCCTCTTTCCTCCCAAACATCAGGATCAGCTTACTTGTTGTTTTCTAGTCTGCTCCACTCTTAAACATGGCCTTTTCTACCTCTACAGCAGCAATAGAATCAACAACATATGATGAGACAAAGAACTTCTACATTCTACATGCAATGATAAACAAATTGTTTTGTGTCTGAGTACTGGACCTCTGACCTTTCTCAAAGTTCTTAAAGCGTTTTATTTATGAGGGAATTGTTTCATTTAGAATGACCTAAAGAAGCTTAAGTATCCTATTTATTTACAGCTTCAGTCAAGTCTGTCCTCTGCAACTGACATGCTTGTTCTAAAATAATGTGGTGGCATTGTAATTGCTCTGAGACTGTTTCTAAAGCAGCATAAACTGAGCCGTGCTAAAATCTCTGCCTTGGCAACACGAGCTTACAAAATCTACCAAAGCCCTAGAAAAGGCTTTGTGACTCCAGTGAACCACAGTTAAAACCGTTTTCCACATCTGCAGAAAACATGGAACAGTGATGAATCTTGTCACAAGTGGGCAGCCTACCAAAATTACTCCAAGAGTGCATTAATAACTCACCCAGGAGGTCAAAAAAGAACTAAGAACATCTAAAGAAATGCAGACCTCGCTTGCCTCAGTTAGGGTCAGTGTTCTAGATTCAACAATAACAAAGAGACTGGGAAAAATGGCATCATTGGGAGAGTTACAAAACCAGTACTGAACTAAAAGAAAACAAAGCCACCTCTCAGATATCCTGTGTACTGAGGACAGAAAAGTGGAGTGCTTTTGAGGTTCTGGGTCCCATTACAACTGGCACACATCATACATCATACATCATACAAACGTTATCTACTTTGTATTACATGCTTATAACCTTTCTGATATTTTCAAATATTGCTAGCTTCATAGCATCATTGCTTAAGTCATATGTTGGCTTATTGTAACAGTAATAAAAATATAATGTGCTGGCTGAAATTTGAGTTTTTTCCTGTTTTCCAAAAACGTTCAAATATGACTTAGGCAATTATGCTATGAGGCTAACAATATTCTGAATTGTCCATTAAAGCTATATGAGCAACAAACACGCAAAAACATTTAATTCATCACTTAACCACCCTTCATGATTCAATCAAATTCATTGTTTTAAACTTGACCATTGCTGAAAAGTTCAATAGGTATGCACACTTTTACAAGGCACTATGGTACTTTTGCTGGCCAGCCTCAGAACTTTTAACAATAAATCCTATTGCCTCATATGCACACAATCCCACATCAATTTGCTGAAAGGCAATGTGTAAATCAACATCTTGCCCAAGGACATGTGGGACACGGTGGAATCAGCAGCCCAACTAACAACCTCCCAGCTGCAAGACAACTGCTCTTCTCTACTGATCCAAAGCCATTCTAAGTGTTTACATGAGAGAAGCACGGAATTTAATAGCTGCTAAGACCCTATTCTACACACATCAGCTGTGTACGGACCTGTTTAATGCAACTGCTGGCAGTGAATAGCAGTGAGGGTTAGTAGGGAAGTAGCCTGAGCACATGAGCTGTTTACTTCAGGCTGAGCTCAGCAGAAGGATTAAATTAGGAGCAGTGAGAGCCAGAGTGGGGCTAATTGGGAGAGACAGGACCCAGTCAGTGTCTCTGGGTCCAGCTGACTGCAGTAACACAGCCAGTTCCTCTCACAGCCTCCTAACTTTCACTTAAGTGATGGTGACTGAATGTCGCTGAGACACTGTTTGTCTTTTTGTCCTTTAAATACAGCACGCACCTTTTCAAAATCAATTCAGTTTATTTACATAGTGCCAATTCACAACACGTTGTCTCAAGGCACTTCACAAAAGTCAGGTACATACATTCCAATTAATCCTAACCATTGAACAGTGCAGTCAGATTCAGTTTTTCTCTCTAAGGAAACCCAGGAGATTGCATCGAGTCAGTGACTTGCACCATTCACTCCTCCTGGATGAGCTTGTAGAGACAGTGGACAGTCACTGGCGTTGACTTTGCAGCAATCCCTCATACTGAGCGTGCATGTAGCGACAGTGGAGAGGAAAAACTCCCTTTTAACAGGAAGAAACCTCTAGCAGAACCAGGCTCAGTGTGAGCGGCCATCTGCCACGACCGACTGGGGGTTCTGCCTCCCATTCTACTTCTAGAGACTCTAGGAACCACCAGTAAACCTGCAGTCTGAGAACGAAGTGCCCTGTTAGGAACATATGGAACAATCAGATCTCTGATGTATGATGGAGTTAGATCATTAAGGGCTTTATATGTGAGGAGGACAATTTTAAATTCTATTCTGGATTTAACAGGGAGCCAATGAAGGGAAGCTAAAATAGGAGAAATATGATCTCTCTTTTTAATTTTTATCAGAACTCTTGCTGCAGCATTTTGAATCAGCTGAAGGCTTTTAACTGCATTTTCTGGACATCCTGATAGTGAAGAATTACAATAGTCCAGCCTTGAAGTAACAAATGCATGGACTAGTTTTTCAGCATCAATCCTGGACAGGATATTTCTAATTTTGGCAATGTTACGGAGGTGAAAGAAGGAAATCCTAGAAACCTGTTTAATATGGGATTTAAATAACATGTCCTGGTCAAAAATAACTCCAAGGTTTTTTACTTTATTACCGGAGGTCAATTTAATGCCATCCAGGTTAAGTGATTGACTAAGCAGTTTCTTTTTAAAGACTCCGGTCCAAAGATGACAACTTCTGTCTTGTCTGAATTTAGAAGAAGAAAATTTAAAGTCATCCACGTTTTTATGTCTTCAAGACATCCTTGTAGTCTATCTAACTGGTTGGGCTCATCAGGATTCATGGATAAGTAAAGCTGAGTATCATCAGCGTAACAGTGAAAATTTATCCTGTGCTGCCTAAAAATTTTACCTATTGGAAGCATATATATAATAAAGAGAATTGGCCCAAGTACTGAACCCTGTGGTACTCCACAATTAACCCTGGAGTTTGAAGATGATTTATTATTTACATGAACAAACTGGAATCTGTCAGACAAATAAGATTTAAACCAGCCTAGCGCTGTTCCCCTGATCCCTACAGCATATTCCAGCCTTTCTAAGAGAATATTATGGTCGACTGTATCAAATGCAGCACTGACATCTAACAGAACCAGTACAGACACAAGTCCATTATCTGAGGCCATAAGAATATCATTAGTGACTTTCAGCAGAGCTGTTTCAGTGCTATGATGAGCTCTGAAGCCTGACTGAAACTCTTCAAACAGGTCATTGCTGTGTAAATGCTCACACATTTGATTAGCAACTATTTTCTCAAGAATTTTAGATAAGAATGGAAGATTGAATATAGGTCTGTAATTTTTTAGGTCATCTCGATCAAGCGAAGGTTTCTTAAGTGGAGGTTTAATTACAGCTACCTTAAAAGCTTGTGGTACATATCCATTTACTAAGGATAGAATAATCGTATCTAAAATGGGGCTGGTAATCAGAGGGAACAATTTCTTAAATAATTTGGTTGAGATTGGGTCTAACATACAAGTTAAAGGTTTAGATGAAGCTAATATTTCTGATAACTCAGGAAGCTCCACGGGATCAAAACAGTCCAAACACAGATCAGGTTCTACAGTTACTTCCAATGTTGTCTCACTTGCTGAGGATGAAGTAATCATCATCTGGAGTATGTCAAATATTTTATTTTTAATAGAATCAATTTTATTTAAGAAGAATCCCATAAAGTCATGACTGCTGAGAGCTAAGGGAATGGATGGCTCAACAGAGCTATGACTCTGTGTAAGTTTAGCAACTGTACTAAAGAGAAACCTAGGATTATTCTTGTTCTCTTCTATTAATGATGAGAAATAAGCTGTTCTGGGTTGGCGAAGTGTCTTTTTATACAACAGTAGGCTATTTTTCCAGATTAAGTAGGAATCCTCTAGTTGTGTAGAGCGCCATTTTCTCTCCAATTTTCAACAATTGTGCTTTAAAGTACGCAGATCTAAATTAAACCAAGGAGCCTGCCTCCTATGAATAATTGCCTTCTTTTTCAAGGGGGCTGCATTGTCTAATGCACCACGCAATGATCAAGTAACACTATGAGGAAATTAAAAGTGGAACAGATTCTTTAAAGGTTGTTACAGCATTTTCTGATAATGATCTATGTAATGAAATTTTCTTTCCGGTGTGGAGTACTCGGTTAAATTAAAATTAAAAGGTTATAAACAAATTGTCAGACAGAACAGGGTCATGAGAAAATATTGTTATGTCTTTACACTCAATACCATATGTCAGCACAAGGTCCAGAGAATGAAGACAAAGGTGGGTAGGTTTGTTTTGAGCAAAGCCAATTGAGTCCAAGATAGCACTAAAGACACTTTCAGTGTCGACATGAATGTTAAAATCCCCCACTATAATAATCTTATCTTTATTTAACACTAAATCAGATAAAAGGTCTGAAAACTGATCTAAAAATTGAGAGTAAGGGCCTGGTGGACGGTACAAAACAACAAACAGAAGTGGTTTTAGTGCTTCACAATTTGGATGAGGAAAACTAAGGATTAAATATTCAAGAGTTGTAGCTATTGATTGGTCTGGGACTAATCAATAAACCAGACTGAAAGATGGTTGCTACTCCTCCTCCTCGCCCAGTATTTCGAGGAATGTGAAAATTTAAATAATTAGTAGTAGTTGACTCATTTATAGTAACATAATCCTCTTGCTGCAGCCAGGTTTCTGTGAGGCAAAATAAATCAATCTGATTGTCACACATCAGGTCACTAACTAGCAAAGTCTTTGAAGAGAGATATCTTATGTTCAGTAGGCCACATTTAATTGTTTTATTTTTATTTTCAGTCTGAGTTGTGTTTTTTTTTTATGAGATTTTCATGATGTCCTCCTTTTTCATTATTTTTTAATCTATTCAATTTTGGCCGTGGGCGAGACACTGTCTTAATAGGGTAATGGGTGGGTAGCAGTACAGAAGCTGCAGAGAGGAGTGTTAAACTACGACCCTGCTTCCTGGTTGTCAGAGTTTTGGAAACTAATAAATTCGGCCAGATTCCTAGAAAGAAGAGCTGCTCCATCCAAAGTGGGATGGATGCTGTCTCTCCGGATCAGACCAGGTTTTCCCCAAAATGTTCGCCAATTATCAACGTAACCCACATCGTTTTCTGGACACCACCTAGACAGCCAGCGGTTGAATGACAGCATGCGTCTAAACATGTCGTCACTGGTCAGATCAGGGAGGGGACCAGAGAAAATTACGGAGTCCGACATTGTTTTGGCAAACTTACACATCGAACATTCAATTGACGTAACCGGGTGTCATTACCACCAGCGTGAATAACAATCTTACTGTATTTACGCTTATCCTTAGCCATCAGTTTCAGGTAGGATTTGATGTCGCCCGTTCTGGCCCCTGGCAGACATTTGACTATGGTCACTGGTGTCTCTAGTGCCACGTTTCTGACTATGGAGCTGCCAATTACCAGAGTTGGCTTCTCAGCGGGTGTGTCGCTGAGCAGGGAAAATCTTTTAGAAATGCAGACGGGTTGGTGGTGACCTGTGGGCTGGGATCTAGGACTATGCTTTCTATGTACCGTCACCCAGCTGGCCTGAGGCCCTGGCTGCGCAGGCTCTGCTGAAGGACTGCTACGGGGAGCTACCCTTGGTGGCTCCGTGCTGGCTAAGGGGCCTCGCCTTCAAACCTACAAAAATGCTACAGTTATTACACGTAAAATTATCACTAAAGGAGGCAGAGGAGTAACTGAACATCTGACACAGAGAGCAGGAGAGAGGAGGAGACTCAGAGAGATAAACAGCAGAACGGGTAGCCATGGTGGAGTTAAAGCTAACGCTAAGCTAGCGACCCCTTATCACTACTAGAAAGACCATGTAAGACACGAAGAGTTCCCAAACGTTAAATGCAGCAACAGAAAGTATGTGTTTTAACGTGCTTATGTATTATAACAAGCAAGAGATATCACAGTAGAGAGAAATCAGATCAAACGAGAAAGCCTTCACACACCAAACAATCCACCGAGTGCAACAGTGAAAACAGGAAGTGACAAATACGCCTTACCACGCCTTCAGAGCATCCAACTCCTGATGCACATGATGTTTCAATAGCAATCCTTCTTGCTTTGTATTGAACATTTTCAACTTCTAAATATTATTTTCAATATAGTTGAGTCACCTCAAGAAAACTTTATACTTAAATCATTTATTATTTTTCCTACAAATCAGGCTTTAACAGTCTCACAGATTCAACAATGTCCATCACTAACATGTCAGTGGTATGGTATACAGTGGTACAATGATATATAGTCATATTCAACACATTAGAAAAGCTTTTGAAGCTCATTTGTTAGATAAAAGTACTTTTTAGAAATAGCAACCTTTGAAGTGCCTGTGACATCAAATTTTCATAATAAATCCAATTACATTTATGGAAAGGAAGCATTGATAAAATATTTTAAAAAGTAAATTCATGGTACTAAAATGAACAGTTGTTGAGATACATATATGATCAGAAATTTCTCTAAAAAGACATTTACAGACCACTCCTTTGTGATTTTGTTGCGCTCTTTTATGACGTAGAAGGGGAACCCCGGCATGTGAACTGACTGCTGCTACAATGGCCAGCAACAGAGACAGCAGCGAAGAAGCTGATATTTCTTTAGATATATTTCAGTCACCGTAAGAGAGACGCAACAGAGTCAGGAGAAGAAAGTAAGCTTTCATCAGATGGTAGGGCACAAGTGCTGCGGCGTGCAGACGGTCATCTAATTCGACCAGAGTCTATTTTTCTCGGATGCCGGAACGCGGCCGGAGTCAAGCTGCATGAATCATACCGCACCACCAGGAAACAGAACGAGCACAACCTCCAGATTTTCAAAATAATTCACTAAAGACAGACTTGATCTGTCTATACACATATATTTATATATAGCAAAAATAAAGCAGTTTAACTGGTTTAACTTCAGCAGAATGAATTGTTTTGGACTTGCTACATTGCTTCATTTATCACTGAATTTCTGCAGGTGAATTTTTGCAAGCGAATTTCTGCAGGTGAATTTTTTCAGGCAAATTCTTGCAGGTGAATTTTTGCTGGCAAATTTTAAGTACAAAAAAAAGTCACATACATAATTGCACAGAATAAAAATTCAGTGTTATAAATTCAAAGTCTAAAAAATGTCTGATTCTAATGAGACTATTTTACTTCCATAGAAAAGCTCCTCTTCTCTCTCTCTACACAAATGACTGCACCTCAACAGACCCCTCTGTGAAACTCCTGAAGTTTGCAGATGACACCACTGTTATTGGACTTATCCAGGACAGTGATGAATCTGCATATATAGAGAGATGATGGTGGACCTTCAGAGAAAACCAACCCCACATACCCTTCTCACCATTGTCAGCAACACTGTGTCTGCTGTGGACCACTTTCGGTTGCTAGGAACCACCATCTCTCGAAACCTGAGATGGTTCTCACACATAGACAGTGTTCGGAAGAAGGCCCAGCAGAGACTATACTTCGTGAGGCAACTAAAGAAGTACAACCTTCCACCGGAGCTGCTGTCATCTTCTACACTGCCATCATTCAGTCTGTCCTATCTTTCTCCATCTCAGTGTGGTTTGGCTCATCCACAAAACAGGACATATCCAGACTGCAACAAACAATCATGGCTGCAGACAGAATCATCAGGGCTAACGTCTAAAAATTATATATAATTTTATATAATTTTTAGACAAACAAAAGTAAAAAGTGCTGGGTCCATATCTATTGTTAATTTGTATCTTTAAGTATTAGTCATGCACTCCACAAACTTGACCTGTATAAAAGACTTGCAAGAATAAAAGATATTTCTAAAAATAAAGCCATCTTAAATGTTAATATGGAAGAAGGTGCTCTGATCACATGAGAACAAAAATAAATCTTTTTGAAATATAAATGCAAATATTAACTCTCACCATCCTGAAAAACATGGCAGTAACAACATCATGCTGTGGAGATGCTTTTCTCTGGCAGAGACAGGGAAGCTGGTCAGATCTGATGGGAAGATAGATGGAGCTAAATACAGTGCAATCCTTAAAGAAAACCTGTTAGAGGTTGCTTGTTACAGGGGTGGATATTCATGTTCCAACAGCCAAAGCAACAATTGGAAAGTTTAGACCAATACATACTCATGTGTTAGAATGGACCAGTCAGAGAACGGATCTAAATCCAGTTGAGATTTTGTGCCAAGATTGCTTTACTTTTTGTTTACTTTTCATTACGTTTCACACAGGAAGGTCAGTAGTGGTGCACCACCTCCTACTGCCCTTTTCATACAAATATTGCAGCAGTTAAAAGGTTCATAAAACAGCATTAATATAAACCATGATTACATTTTGGAGACTAAAGTTGCTACAAGACAGAGGCTCTGCTTTGGCCTTAGCCCGCCCTAGACAAACAGTAAGCTTGAGCCTCCAGGACCAACTAACTTAGATCCATACTAAATGAAGAAGTTATGAGAAGTACTGCTGGTAAGGTACAGACTTTTAAAACTGTTGTAGCAGAACTTCATTTAAGAAATTCTGAACTATCCTTTTAAAGCATAAGTTTTTTCCCCTTTATTCCTTTCCCACATGTAACCTAAACTTGCTCCTCTTGTTTACATGTTGGTGCAGAATCCTAATGTGCCGCTGTCCTGTGTGAGAACTAGGAAGTAGGACCTGAATGTGATCATTAATTTCAAGCAACAATGCCAGCCATACGGAGTGGGCATGGCTTTGCATAAAGAAATCGGGAAAGAATGAAGCAAACATCTTTCACAAGCAAAGCCTGCCAGGGGGAGGGGGACTCTGCTGTAATGTGCAACATAACAGATCAGGCAACAAATTACACATTAACAAAATAGCATTGTGTGAAAGAAGAAGGAGCGGAAGGAGGGAAGGAAAAGGGGTGCTATGACCTGGAGCTGGTCAGTTCTGTTTGATGTGTTAATCATCCAGGTTGAACGGCAATTTTTCACACACTGGATGATTCCAGACACAAGACAAAAACAAACATGAGCAGCTCAAAACTCTCCAGCAAGAGAGGCAGATGATGCAAACAATCCACTTTCTTACCACAGGTGGGATTAAAGCCCTGACACCAACCCTTATGCAATCCCGGGGAGCTCTACCTGGAGAGAATTCAGAGTCAGTATGGAAACAAATCATTCCCCAGCTAAGGGGTTGAGGTTCAATTAGATGCACTGCCTCGAACGGGCCAGATAGAATTCAATTATGTAAAGAACAAGTTACGGTTGAAAGATGGAAATAAACAAGGTGCTCTGATGTTTTATTCATCCCACACCACAAAATGCCTTCTGCATTAAACAAGAGCAGCAGCCAGCTCTGCCTTCGGAGTCTAGAGGCTTAATTTTTTTGCTGTTTGCCTTTAGGTTGTCACACTGAAGAAGAAGCAATTTTCATATTAGCATAAGTTTGCTTCAAGAAGCTAACAAAACTTAATGATAACTAGGACATGATAACACTGGGGTTTCTAAGAAAAGACACCAAAATTATACAAAATACAGCAGATTAATTACTGTATGCAAAGATCTTTGAAAAATAAATCAGTCAAATAATTACGCTGACACTACAACAGTAGGAGAAGACGCCTAAGAAGTCAGTGTAACTTGTTAAGCAGTAATATTCCTCCAGCAGCAAGTGTCAAATCTCCATGGTAACAGATGTTGTACTGGACAGTGGGTGGTGATAGTGGTTGGTGGTAGTCTCCACCACATCCACTACTGCATCAACAACATTAGGATACAGGTTTTGCGGCAGACCCACCATTTCTCTTGTAGTTCCAGCTAGATTCAGGAACCACTGTCATGGAGATGGTCAAAAACAAAAACACAGCAGTCTCTTCCTTGCAAATGTGCATAATGTGTGTGGACTTAAATATACCTTCCTGTTATCCATATTTTGAACATTAGCAGGAAAAACCAGTGATGTAGTTGTTTCATACAAGTCCGCTCTAAGCCATGCTCAGCCAATGGTTCTGCTGCCCAGCCTTCATCTCCAAGCACACCACATTCCATGCATCCTCACTTGGCTGATTTATCCATCTGGATGGAACATGGCATCAGCAGCCATTCACGCTGCCTCATCCTTTCATACACCATCGAAGACCACCCTTACCTCCCCTGAACACAGAAAGAAGCCCAACATCCAAGGCTCAATAGGAGGAGATACTTCTGGAAGCCAAAACATGTCATTCACCTTATAAGTTAAATCCATACCCTTTTACAGATGGTTTACTTATAATAACCATTGTGTTCACCATATAAGCCTATAGTTGCTGCAGGATTTCTTGTTACTTTCAGGCTCTGAAGTAAGGTTGTAATACTTTCCAGCCAGAAAGTATGTTTTAGTCACTTTGAGATCCAGCCTAGTTGGCTTACCTCTAAAGATGGACATCAGACCAGCTGCTCATTCATGCCCAAGGTGATCCAAAGAAGTCCACAGGCTTTATGCAAATCTGCTTCAGAGTGGCATTATTAAAATACAGCAAGGATGAGTTACAACTAGACTGAGATTCACACAGAAAAAACAACACATTTTTCCAGTGAAAATATTTTACACAAAATATAAGGTATAATCCAACTGCTTTTATTTAATACAGAACAGAAACAATTATTCCTACTTGTAAAGAAATATAACAATATATTGACTATTAAAGTTACAATATAGTGATATACAGCAGCTATTTATTGTTAGTTTTGTTTTTGATACATAGATTAAAGCAAACCCATGTTATAAAAGCTACATTTAGTTAGTAGAGTTATCTTAATAACAGCGATGGATGATGCTCTTTTAGTTCTCACACCTTAAGTGTCAATGTTTTTCATGACTCGAAATATATTTAAACAGTCTTTGTTTTAAGTGAAGATGAGCTGTAGTACCTTGTTTCAGCCAACTGAAAGAAGTGTGCAGCAAAGTGTAAGGGAGGCACAGCATTGTGCTACCCTATGCCCCATACAGTCTGAGAAAACATCAGTCATTCTGGCACTTTTTTCTGACCTCTTATTAAAAGGCATTTAAACCACTGGAACAACATGGCAGAAAATGTTAGTGATTTGGAAACCATATTGGAAACTGTAAATTTTTAAACCTCTGGCATACCTTGATGCTGCTACAAACAGTTACAAACAAGCAGTTTCAGACAGTTTCAATGCTAATTACAGAAAGTTTAAAGAGTGAAAGAGGTAAACACAATAGTAAAATCAATGCCAATGGAACCATTAGTTGAAGTGTTTAGTAGAGTGTTATCAATCCAGTTATAAAAACCACACTTCAAGAGTTTTTGTCAGCCAGAGAAACAGAAATCCAGCTCATTGTCCCAACTGTGGTGTCCTTTCCCTGAGCATGGTGTGTGCTGAGCCTCACAGCCTGTGGCATCAGTTTAGCATGCAGAGAAGAAGCTCTGCAAACGCCCACCACCAATGAATCATACACACACACACACACACACACACACACACACATACGCACAGCATTTAATCTCACCCGCATCACTGACAACTCATTTGTTTTACACTCCATAAAGGCGTGAAGTGCATTGCATCAATAACAAATACAATCACTTTGCTGAGAGCGGCAGATAAAATACAATCGCTCACAAATGAACACAAATGTTAATAAATGATGTGTTCTTTGTGTTGTAAATTCTCATGTTTGTACATACTGACAGTATGAATGCATGCAGTTTGGCCTGAGCTGTCAGTAGCAGCAAGGAAGTAGCTAAGGTATGCTGTTGGTGTTTCCCAGAACAGCTAAACAAACATCCAGCAATAACCTCAAGTTCCTGCACAGCACTGAGCAGGTTCATCGAGTCACAAACTGAAAAAAGATGAAACGCACTGGCAATGAGATTTTGTTGTTGCTTAGGTGAATAGATAGGTTTCCTTGTCAGCTGCTCCATTGTGACTGTAGGGGTTTTCCATATGTTTACTGTCTTTATTATAGATTGATACCGATCAAAACAGTGGATAGAGCATCACCTGGCTACATAAGTTCTGTCTATGTGTTGAATGATGGCTAATGAAAGCCAAACCAAACCTAAATGTTCCAGACTCCTTCAACCTGTTTCAGTTCACCTTTTGATAGCTTTGGCAAATAATGATCAGCCCCTTGTCAATTCCTCCTTTCACAAATTGCTACCCCTATTTCAGACCCACACATTGCCGCTTTGACCCAACCCACCACCATTGTGTGTCCATAAATAAACCATTCCGTACTCATGCACTTAACTAAACCATATATGATTATTTCTTTTGATAGTGAGGCATTCTGATAAGCTTAGAAGAAAAATATTGAATAAAATGCATTATTAAATGATTGCAGTAATCAGATGTTGTTGTGCAAAGGTAAAGTAAATTGCATGCTTTTCTCTTGACCGTGTCAGTCATTTTAACCTGTCATCATTTTATACCTTTGTAGCTCTATACCACGGAATGCTTTGTATCAACCCTTTGTCAATTCATAAATAACAGGGGGTCATTTTGTACTGGCTGTGATAACCTATGATTTGTGGTTATTGTTCCATAAAAATAAGAATAAAAAAAATTGTTCCATTTTTACTTACTGTAAAAAAAGTAGTTATATGACTCCACTTAATACAGGTAGAAAACGGAATGGGGATGGGATAAAATGGCAATGCAAAGGTATAAAAAAGGGTATAAATTGGTAAAGGGGTAAAATTACCCAGAGCTGTTGCAATGAACTAGTCCCATGTTTTTGTTTATGTAATAATGGATGAATACCGAAAGACTAAACAAAACCTAAATGTTCTTTAACCTGTTTCAGTTCTCCTTTTGATTGCTTTGACTGTTATGGAGGATCGGCCTCTGGTCAGTTTGTTTAGCAGTTTATTTCTCACGGTGGTTGAGTATTTTCAAAATCTCAAGAGCTAAATAATTATAAAAATGCTCAAATATCACAAATACTTCGATTAAACCAGACATGATGTGCAAAGATATAATTTTTTGCTGCAATTACCCATCCTTACCTCCTTTTTGCCAGTTCTATCCAACCAACTACTATTTTGTACTCGTGTCTTTGGCAAAGTATTGCGTTAAACCCCAGGAAGGAATAATCTTAGAAATGCTCAAATATCACATATACTTCAATGAAATCAGAGAATACATAATTTTAAGCTATTTTCTATTGAATGTTTAAGTTGTTTTGCCTTTTCACCATTTTGTTAATTTTGCAGCTCTGATGACTTAGTAGCCAACATGTTAAAGTTTGTAATGGATCCATTTTCTACGGGACATTTTGTACCAACCATGCAGGGGGACATTTCCTACCTTTCCAGGTATATCATTCCAAAAATACAGGCAGAAAATGGAAATGGGTAGGGTTAAATTGGCAATGCATACAAATTAGGGGTATGAATTGGCAAAGGGAGCAAATTTATCCAGAGATGTTTAAATCACCTGCTTACATGTATTTTGTTAATGTGGTGATGGATGACTATTGAAAGACTAAGCTAAGGCCAAAATTTGAGAGTCATTTAAAAGTGTCTCAGTTCACCTTTCACCAAATTCATCTTTAAAAGTTTAAGCTCTTAATGAAGATCAGTTCCTGGTCAATTTGCTCCTTCTTCAATTTGTGCCTCCATTTAGTACCTTTGCATTGCCATTTTGACTCAGCCTATTAGCACCTTGTAAACAAACTGTTTTGTACCGTAGACCTAACTATAGTGTGTAAAGTGTGTTTCTTTCTACAGTTTATTATCAAAGTACTATAGATAAGCTGTTTTGATAAGCTCTAGAAATAAATAATCATCAAGTCTCATATAGAGAATATTATTATTAGATATCCTTTTATGTTTCCTGTTACCTTTGACTGCCTCAGGGCATTATTTATTGGCAGTGTCTCATTTCCTACCCACCGGAAGGGCTATTTTTACCTGCTTTGACAACCACCTTTAAAATAAAGTTCTATGCTGTCCTGGGTGTTTACTGTAAGAAAATGTGTCTCATGTGAACAACATCTACCAGCAGAAGGTCACACAGATTTCTTTAACTTTAATCAGGGGTTGTAATCTGTCATAATTCAGAAGGGTCAACCGGACCAAACCAGGATCAGAACCAAAACAAATGGAAAGTGGATGTAATACACAGTCCTCAAAAAATGATTTGCAGTTCAATCACATTATAAGAAGGAAACTTTGTATTTCCACAATAAATAGAATTACTTAACTACAAAGAATGGAACTAATATGCATTGGTTTAATCACATGGATTGTTGGGTACAAACTGGAAGTAGGAAGGGACTAAATGTTAATGCACAGGTACAAGTTGGTAAAAGGCTGAACTGACCTGGAGATATCTGATCCCTATTCGATTCCTATAAAATATGACCCCTGATCAAATCAACATAACCCTTAGTATCCTCCTGCTGGTAAATAATATTAATGGGACTCAGGGACCCCATTTCCTTACAACATACTAGATTAGCTTGGTGAAAATGTCCACAAGACATGTACAGAGTGACACGTGGGCAGAACGAAATGTCCTGAGACTGTGATTCCTTTTTGTACCTAAAGTTGAATAAAAATTTAAATACCAAATTATTGGCAGTTTGTTGTGTAGTTTGTGACTTTTCTTTCTTTAAAACCCGTTATAATCAATATACCATTAAGTTGGTTAATATTCTTTTATATTCTTGGACTTTTTTAGTGGAATAAATGTGAAAAATGTTGACCTTATTGGACTATTAAGAATAAAAGATCATAAATTAAAAATGTCTTTGCATTAATTATTAATTGAGGTGTAACAACATCCCCTGTCAAGGAATCTTGCAGTAACAAAACTCCACAATATTTCTGATATAAACTCCGGATATGAAGGTGTATGCTTTTAGCGTGACATCACATTCCTAAGTTTGAGGCCCTTATTTTGAAGTACGACAGGAAGTAGTTCTTGCGTTATTGTGCAGTTGAGTGATGGAGATGACTGATTCTTGTCCTCCCCTCGTTTGTTAATTGTTTGTGTGGTGACATTCTGAGTACTCGGTAGAAAACAGAAGCTGTGACAGAGTGACAGACAAAATATGGACAGTTTGTAAGCACTGTGAGAATACTAAGCTGGCTAACCATTGTCATTGCTTTTAATGCCTTTTTGTTTTTAGGATCACCTTTAATTGAGACAAGCATTGTTAATGAATGATGACTGACTGAACCTTTCTTCACTAATTGCAGATTTGCAGTCAGGGAAACCTTGGATGTTAAGTTTCCCCAAAAAATATTGCCCAAATCTCATTTCATGAACCCAACATTGTGTATCATCTTGTCTTATGAACTGGATGTAATGTTACACTCATATTTATTACTTATACCTGCCATGCGCCAGGTAGTCAACTCTAAGATTTAAAATTAAACCTCACCTAAAAACCTCTGAAGCGCATTCTGTGTGAAAAGGTTAAAAGAACAGAAAACACAAACTGTCGTCTTGATTTTTGCACTCATTAAACAGACAGAGCTGCAGGTTAAGCGCTGCCCATACAGTGGGTAGGGGCCTTGGGTTATGATTGAAATCCAGCGGATGACAGAATCATGAGAGGACTGACCTTCTCTTCCTTCACTGCCCTCAGAACCTCAAAGACATCCGATCGGTCACACCTGCTAATAATTTATTGGCTCATGAATGAGAACAACACACACACACATGCACACACAGATAAAGGAAGACGGCAACGAGCTGCAAGAGACACTCTTTTGTATATGGAAAGATGAAAGGTAATACCTCCTGACACTGACTCCTGCTGTGTACACTGATCACAAAAGAAGGGTGACAGTGAGGAGGAGGATGTTGAGGGTGGGTTACAGACGTACAAGCACATCACACCATGAGTCCCAGTCAGTAGCTACGTCTCATCTCACCTGGCCCTCATGTCCGGGCTGATGTACAGATGGAACCCCATCCACTTCATTACATGGCAGGGCAGATGTCAGCAGCTGTACATTCCCTCTGAAAGCCACGCCAGCAGAATGTAACTTCATTGATTTGCTGTTGCAGAAGCTGAAGGCTATTAAAAAAACTAGAAAATATCGGTGGCCCTGTGAAAAGGCCAACTCACAGCAGGAGAAAGGAAAATAGCAGCTGCTTGATGTAAATAGTTGATATGCAACATGATGTCAGCAGGCTGATGAAAAGCCAACTGCTGATGAGGATGAGTGGTGTGTACACAGAGCAGGAGCAGACATGTGGGTCCCTAAGCAGCCTGGGAAGTATGGAGTTTGATTTAAGTATGTTATATCTAGAAAAGTGGGGCACGGTGGCGCAGTTGGTAGCACTGTTGCCTTGCAGCAAGAAGGTCCTGGGTTCGATTCCCGGCCCGGGGTCTTTCTGCATGGAGTTTGCATGTTCTCCCCGTGCATGCGTGGGTTCTCACCGGGTACTCCGGCTTCCTCCCACAGTCCAAAGATATGCCTGTTAGGTTAATTGGTCACTCTAAATTGCATTTAGGTGTATGAATGTGTGTTGCCCTGCGATGAACTGGCAACCTGTCCAGGGTGTACCCCGCCTCTTGCCCATAGACTGCTGGAGATAGGCACCAGCTCCCCCGCGACCCACTATGGAATAAGCGGTAGAAAATGACTGACTGATATCTAGAAAAGTAAAGAAAAAGGAAGTAAAGTTTGGAAATATGTACTTTCAGCCATACTTCCTATTACATTGTCTAAAGTTCTTGTTAATCCATTCTTTCATCAATTTTTCAATCCATCCATCCAAATAGACAAAAAACTGAAGACATTTGAGTCTAGAAAGATATCAAATTGGAAACGTGGAGAAAACCCAAGAAATATTCCCACTACCACTGTACAACAGAATTATACTGTGCTTATTTGAAATGCCATTCACATTTTTTCTGGTGCACGACTCTGGTCTTTCTCTCTGATGATTTAGCAATGTCTCTGTCGTTAAATAACACGTCTAAACCTTACCTTTACCCAACGAGGATACCTTTCTCCGCCTGACGTTAAACGACTTCTTTTACTCAGTCTGGCACTCAGGGTTTCAATCCCCCACCCCCACCCCACCCCTGCTCAAACATTACATTCTTCTTCTCTTCCCTCCCTGTGCTGTGTTCTAACATCTATCTCTGATCTTTTATGCTTCTTGTCCTCCTCTCCCTCCATCAAATGTTAGTCTGGATCTGCTCGCCCACTAGCAATGACTGGGCGGCGCTTTGAACCCAAGGATGAAAGAACAGCTTCTGTAATGAGAGTTTTAATACCAAGAAACTGTTTAGTTCCTACACACACATACGCACACCACCACACTTGCATACCAGCCTCTTGGTGAGGAAAATTTAATAGCGATTCTCTGCGAGCAGCCCAGCTGCATTTCTAATGGGGGCTATTTTGAAATTCTGCTGCTGCATGAAAGTTGCAATTACGTGGTTATGCAATTTCAAAGTAACAGTCTCCCTTTTCAGAATACAGGACTCCAAATGAACAACCCACACATGCTTCTTCGCAGAGAGTGTAACATAATAAAAAAGACTACGCACACATTAGGTGGGACAAAGTGCTCCGTCATCACAGATGCTAATATTGTACTTCAAGCACGGACAGTGGAATGCACAAGGAGTACACTTATATTCAATAAATTAGAAAATGCATTCTGATAAGGCTCATGTGTCAGATTAAAAGTGACTTTTGAAAACAACAACCTTTAAGCAGGTATTAAACATACTTTTCATTAAACCGGCATTTCTGTATGAAGAATGTGTTTTCTATTGGTCTGATGTAATATTCTAGTTCTAAATGTTATGTTTTCATTAGCTGTAAGGCAAGGCAAGTCTATTTATAAGTTTATTTATAAGTTTATTTGTATAGCACATTTCAGTAGCAAGACAATTCAAAGTGCTGTACATGAAAAAGTATAAGACATAAAAGGAAAAGTACATTACAGTGACATAAAGGTAATTAAATAATTAATGAGCACAAATAAAGATAATAAAATTAATAATTAAAATAATAAGATGACAATAAAAAAAATGAAAAATGATAAAATGATTGATAAGAAAATGAAAGAAAACTGGACTGAAAACGTAACTAATAATGTTTAGATAACACATTCAAAGGCTGCTCTAAACAAATAAGTTTTTAATCTTGATTTGAAGCAACTTGGGGTTTCAGCGTTTTTACAGTTTTCTGGGAGTTTATTCCAGATTAGTGGAGCATAAGACCTAAAAGCTGCTTCTCCATTTTTGGTTCTGGTTCTGGGTATGCAGAGTAGATTTGACCAAGAAGACCTGAGAGGTCTGGGTGGTTGATTCACTGACAACAAGTCTGTAATGTATTTTGGTGCTAAGCCATTCAGTGATTTATAGACTAACAGAAGTATTTTAAAGTCTATTCTCTGAGCTACAGGGAGCCAGTGTAGGGACTTCAGAACCGGGGTGATGTGCTCCACTTTCTTGGGTCTAGTGAGGACGCGGGCAGCAGCATTCTGGATCAACTGCAGCTGTCTGATCGACTTTTTAGGCAGACCTGTGAAGACACCGTTGCAGTAATCAATTCTACTAAAGATGAAGGCATGAATTAGTTTTTCAAGACATTAGTCCTTTAATCCTGGAGATGTTCTTTAGGTGATAGAAGGCTGACCTTGTTACTGTCTTTATGTGCCTCTGAAGGTTCAGGTCTGACTCCATCACTACACCCAGGTTTCAAGCCGGACTGGTGGTTTCTAGCTGTATTAACTGAAGCTGTGGGCTAACTTTTAAACACTCTTCCTTTGGCCCAAAAAAAGTTATTACTTCAGTTTTGTTTTGATTCAGCTGAAGAAAATTTTGGCAAATCCATGTATTGATTTCTTTAAAGCATTTACCAAGTGCTTGAATGGGTTCATAGTCACCTGGTGACATTGTAATGTATAGCTGTGTATCGTTTTCATTTTTACAGCATGATAACCTATGTTGTTGTTTATTATAATCTGAGTTAGGGGGAGCATGTACATGTTGATTAGGAGGGGCCCTACGATGGATCCTTGGGGAACACCACGTGATTTTTGTGGTCTCTGATGTAAAGTTACCTACTGACACAAAAAAGTCCCTTTCCTCCAAGTATGATTTAAACCAATTGAGTGCTGTACCAGAAAGGCCGACCCAGTTTTCCAGGCGCTCTAATAAAATGGAGTGATCAACAGTGTCGAATGCTGCACTAAGGTCCAATAATACCAGCACTGTGGTTCTTCCACAGTCTGCATTTATACGGATGTCATTGAACACCTTGACAAGAGCAGTCTTTGTACTGTGGTGAGCACAAAACCCTGACTGGAAGACATCGAAGCGGCTGGTCATTGTTAGGAAGTTGTTTAACTGTTGAAACACAGCTTTTTCAATAATCTCACTGATGAATTGGAGTTTTGAGATAGGCCTGTAGTTCTGTAGTAGCAGCTTGTCCTGTAAGTGACAAATCATCATAATTAACAGAAATAAAGGTTTGAAAACATTAATCTGTGTGTGATGAATCTACATATTGTGTTTCATTTCATTAAGTTATTGAAAAAAGGAACTTTTCAATAATATTCTAATTTATCGATTATGACTGTATATACATATATATATATATTTCCGAACATCATTGCCACCAAACACATTCCAATTCAAACCCATGTCCTTTGGCTGAAGTTTAGAGATCTAAATGGAAGAAAGAAAGAAAGAAAGAAAGAAAGAAAGAAAGAAAGAAAGAAAGAAAGAAAGAAAGAAAGAAAGAAAGAAAGAAAGAAAGAAAGAAAGAAAGGCGGGGCAAATAGTTAAAAAGGAGAAGAGATAAGAATAGTGAAGAGAAAGAAGGATAAAGAGAATAAAAGACAACACCCTACAAGTCTGCTTCTCCAGCCTTGCAGAAAGAGAGAGAATAAAAAAAAAACATAGGTACAAATAACACATATATAAAAACAATGCTACTGATAGCACAGGATTAATACAGGATGTATTTAGTGTCAACCGCAGCTCAATATAGAGTATATCTGTATATCTGTAATTCAGTGTACCTGTAAATATGTAATCCTTTGAACTATTCCTCTGACTGCAGATATCGGCAGGTTCAGCTGAGAAGTTATTTTCTTTTAGCCATTTCCTGACTCATAAAGATTAATACATCAGCTTTACTTGAATGACATGTTCTCCAGTCTTACCCGATTTGTAGAGTGGCTAAAATGGGCATCACAAAAACAGGATGTTGTGGATTACTAATTAAAAGTTCCTAGACATTCTGAATAATCTCAAAACAAAAGGAAAAATAACTGACCGTGTCTTCTGAGTATTCTGATATCCGTAAATAAAATTCGGTCCAACCAACTGCTTTAAGAAGTCATGTAGTTAGTAATTAGAATCCTCTAGTGCATAAGTTGACATTTTGCTAATTGCAATTGGAAGGTTGTTGGTTAGATTCCAGCTTCCTTCTATCACATCCATATTGGTGTATGAATGTGTGTATGACTAGAAAAGCTCTATATAAATAAATTCAGTCCATTTACCATTTATTATGTTTACACTCTTTTTCCACATGGTTTTATCAGACGTTGTCAAATGTGCTCAAAACATTTTGGAAAACAGCACTTTTTATTACAAAAGTCCAAACTATAATCAACACCTACGCCTGTAGAACTTCCAACACCATGCTTATGTGTTTTGGAAGGAACTAATTAAAACCACATGGGAGGAACAGCGAACATCAGCCTTGAAGGTGTGTCTAAACTATTCAGGGGAATGCAGGTAGCACACAAATGCTCAGAGAACAAAACCATTGCTCTCAATCAGAGGTTTCATGTCACTGTGAGCAAACAAAGGATAAAGGCGGAGGCCGCATTCTTTTCTAGTTGTTCCCATGCAGGTCCGATAAGAAGCTAAAGCATGACACAAGGAAACATCTTTGCGTGTCTGAAGGCTCAAAGTCCACCTATTATCATTTTTAGTGACATCATGATGTGTTGAATGTGTTTCTCCAATACAAAAAGCTGAATTATTTAGCATTCTTAAAAGCATTTTAGCAGATTTTGTTTTTCAAATTCAATTCAGTTTATATACATAGTGCCAACTCACAACACATGTCTCAAGGCACTTTACAATATCCAGAAGAGCTGCAATCCTAAAAAAGAAATGTAATTGGTCAATATTGGTGTGAGTATAGTAATGAAAGCTCCATCGACCCAAAGAGCACTGATCTAAGGCTGATGCTCCTCCAGCTGACAGATTACTCAGCAGTCCTGGCTCTTAAGGAGTCCTAAAAACAGCACAGATGTGAATCTTCCCATTCCACCTTGACCTTTTACTGGATACCGCATCCCGCATCAGAATGCCATTTACTCTCCCGGCTGGTGAAATATTTAAACAGTGGGAAAAGGCTGCTTAATGTGCAGCAAGGAACTCTCAACTTGTCTCTTTACTGAGGTAAAAAGATAATATGGCAGGAGCTTGAGCTGAATGCGCTGCAGCTATTTTGATGTGGACGATTAATGAAACATGACGACAGTGTGATGGGACCTCAGCATGGTCAAACAAAGATGATCTTGGCAAACTCTTCTCATTTATGATTTACAGTGTCTGCAGTCAAAACTTCAGCTGCCCTATCTGATCCATTCCAAGAGCAAACATTAAATATGTTCATCTTTTACAGCTTTCACTCCTGTTCTCTGTGGAGCTGCCTCTTATCTTTTGTTTTATTAAACAGGGACAGCAAATGCAAGAGAATAGCGTCTTGCAAAAGTATTTTTATATTTAGTTTAACAATCACCAACTCCAATGTATTTTATTAGATTTTATGTGATAGACCTTCTGCTTCACTTTCTACATACATAAATTGAGATTTTTGTCCATTCTTCCTGATTTTCAAAATAGCTCAATCTCAGACAGATTTGAGGGAGAGCTTCTGTGAACATTAATCGTCAATTTTCGACACAGATGCAGCTTAATGGAAGGTGAACCTACATACCAGCCTTATGTATTTTGCTTCCTTATTTGCTTATTATATAGCTTTTTTCCCGTATGGCTTTCTTCTTGCAACTCTTCAGTTAAATGCGGGACTTTTGGAGTACATCACTAACAGTTAGCCAAGAGTCATGTTGACACATTGTCTGAGCTGTGGAGTCTCTTGACTGTTCTTCTAACTAATGCTGTCTGAGTGCGGCAGTTTAGGTGGACGGCCATGTTCTAGTAAGTTAGCAGTTGTGCCATACATTTGTTCGGCTCTGTGGGATGTTTAAAGTTTGCATATCATTTTAGAACCTAACTCTGCTTTAAATTTTCTCTATAACTTTCTCCCTGACCTGTCTGCTGTCTGCCTTGGTCTTCTTAACTGAAATACCTTACCTGCAACAGATTGCTCTCTTAGCACCTTCAAACTGTAGTAAAAGTGGAGCACAAGGCAAAAAGATTTCTACAATCTTAATGGCACTTACATTAACAACGGTTAATGTAAGTGCCATTTTATTAAACTTTAAACTGTCACATTTGCTTTAGATGGGCATTTACACAGTGGTCTTAAGAGATTTCCAAATGGAAAACCACCGTAGGTCATCTTCCATTTTATTTTTATGGTTCTATGCCCAAATACGCTCAGCAAAATCTGTCTAATCGTATGTGTTTTACGTAAAAGATCAGTGTTACCAACCGCAATCCACCACAGTCTTTAGTTTGAGCAACATCTGTGATTATGTTGATGAGTATAATAAAATGTGGTACAGGCTTTGGGAATATAAAATAACAATCAGATGAAATGCTATCACAATGAAGGGTTAAGATGGTAAAAAAGTCCCTTTGTCTTGGCCCACACAGACTAGCTGCTAGCTTCAGCCTATATAGTAAAAACAAACCTGTATTAACACAAACTGTGGATGCAAAGATATCTATCTATTGTAGATCAGATATCAGCTGTTTATACCCTCTAAAAATAACTTCCCTGAAAAAATCACATCCCTTTAAGATCAGAGATAGGTAGGAAAAATTGTTTGAGCTCACCTAGAAGTCAACATGAGCCGCATGGTGGCTCCTGTGGTTGTTACCGTTGGCTCATATTTCTAAAATCCTGGGTTTATTCCTGATATTGCATTGTCCTCACAACGTCCCAAAATATGCACATTTACTTAATTAGCTATTGTGCATATTTCAATTAGCAATGAATGTGAGTCTGTTTTTATTGAATGAATATGATACATGTAAAATGTTTGAATGTCAAGATGTCAATCCTGAAATTATAACTCTCACTGGTAAACTTATAGATTGTGATAGTTCTGATAATAGAGAAAGAGGTCCAGATCTAGATGCAATTAAAAAAACCCACACTGACTTGAATGTTTATGCTGTGAGCTAATAAAATCCAACCAAACATCTGGTAATCACAGTTGATGATTTAACACAGGGTGGGGATTGTATTTTCAAGTGCTTTTCCCTTTTTTTCTGGTTAGCTGTAAACTCCATGCAGAAAGACCCCCAGTCAGGATTTGAACCCATGTCTTTTTCCACCTAGTTTCAACCTACTTTCCTCCCACAATCCAACGACATGCATGTTAGGTTAACTGATCTCTCTAAACACGTATGAGTGACATAAAAACAGAAACGGAAGAAATCTGGAAGGAGACAGATATTTTTTCATGATGGTATAAAGACCATGATGACAGAAGATGTATGCTACATCTGACTCTCTGACAAGCCAATCTGATTTTCTCTTTTAGAAAGCAAGGATAGAAAATACCAGGATATTTTACCTTATTTAAACAAAGCTGCTGTTCATACTCTGACAATCTTAAGGATTGTTTTAACTTAATGATTCATGAAATTTTAAGGAGTGATGACATCATCAAATTCTTACCAAGAAAGCTCTTTGTGAAAGCGAAGGATAAAACAGATGCAATAAGGTTGTTTCTATTTACAGTTCTGTGTCAATTAAAAAAAACTAGAGCATCAGGAAACCTCATTTGGAAGATTTGTTTTTTTTCCCAAATAGGCCACAGCGTCAGTGTCAGAAACAGCCTGTTCCAGACACATCACAGAGCTCCGAAACGCCAACTGAGCTACTTCCAAACACTTTATCATTTTAACTCTTCTCTTATGTCTTAATGCTGGGTTTAACGACAGCAACCATGTGTTTGTGTCCTATCAGTCTCCTGACAGGAGAACAACAAAGAGTTTGCACTGTTGTAGTAACCTTGTAGGTCCTCCTTACAGAAACCATCCTTCTTCTCTGACTCTGCATCACTTTCACGGTGTGGGAGAAAAAGTTCAGAGAGGCTGAAACAACTGTGGCCTTATCTCTGTGGTGCAGAGGCAATAGTGCACTAACATCCACACACTGAGGCACAGATTAGAGGTGGCTGTGCCTGGGTTTCCTATTATTAGAGGAGAGTTTTATGGTCGGGGAGAGCTGCAGGGAATCACTGAGATTAAATTACACAGACGGGGAACATCAAATACCAGGGAAATTTCCAAGGCTCTGCGGAGAATGATGGGACCCGGATGAGCTGGGAATAGGGAAGGTAGTTGAGATGGGTAGGAGGGTGTATTACCACAAAGCTATCTCCACGTAGCTTGGTTGTCTTCAAACAACCGGAGCCATGAAAATTATACATATCTGCCTGGTCGCAGCTAAAAAACTGTCTAGCCTGCTACTTTTTAAGGTGCCTTGAAAAAGTATGGGATGCTATGTGATAGACTCACACAAAATAGGGCATAATTTTAATGCCCGCACAACGTTTTGATTAACAAAAACTATAAAGGCTTGGGATTTCTTTGGCCCTCTGTAATGTTCACTAGAGACCTAATCGCACCTTTCTACAATTTAGTGCTGGGAAGGTAGCTCTCAATGGTTTTTAGGAGGTGGAAATTGGATTCTTGGGATTTGTGAGAGAAAATTGAAACATAGGATGTAGGGAGCTATAAAAGTGAAGCAAGACGTACAAATAGGACAGTTTGGTTATTAGAGGGTTCTTTACTATTAACAAACAAGTATGTTTTATTTTTTTGTTGGAAAAAATATTAAACCATAAACATAAGTGTAGAGAGATGTAGAGAGCTGTTCACCATAACATCACAATGGTGTACAAAAACAACCTTATGTAGGATCAGGTAGTGGAAAGTCGTATCACACTAACAGTAGTGCAAATAGAGGTGTGCTACATTGTCATGTTGCTAATCCGACTTACTTTGCCAGTGACAAATATATCAGCGTTGCGTCATGTCTATTTACATATAGTGATGGAATTGAGAGGCACAGAAATAGGGAGTTGCTTCAAACTGAGAAATTTAAAGATAAGTTCATAGCTGGGCTGCACGGTGGTGAATGGTTAGCACTGTTGCCTTTCAGCAACAAATTCCTTGGTTTGACTCCTGGCCTCCTGTCTTTCTGCATGGAGTGTGCATGTTCTCCCCGTGCATCTCTGGGTACACTGGTTTCTTTCCACAGTTAGGTGAACTGCTGTCTCTTAATTGTGAATGGGTGTGTGTGCATGGTTGTTTGTCCTATGTTGCCCTGCGATGTACTGGTGACCTGTCCAAGGTGTACCCCGCCTCTCTCCCATTGACCGCTGGAGGTAGGCATCGGATCCCCTGCAACCTGGTACGGAAGAAGTTGGTATAGAAAATGCATGGATGTTTACAGCTTTTTAAGTGAGGTTGAGTAGAATACTTATAAGCAGTCACTATCTTATCTGCTGTTAACAGCTGTCCCATGGTAAACATTTTATTGTGTATTCTAGCAAAGTGATGTTCAGAATGGGGTTCTGCTTAAAAGATTTTTTTTGCCATCTAGAATAAAAAAAAACTCAAAAAACTGTCACACTGTTTCCTATGTTGCTATGTTTCTTATTATATTAAAAAGCACATGTTGAACTGGTCTAAATGAAAGAAATCATAGGGAAATCATAAGGATCTGTCTGTTACGTTTGTGTTTGTTTACTTTTTGCTCAGCCAGGTGCTATTCTGTTCATTTCTGGTTCTTTAGATTCCTTCTGGTTAGTTTTGTTGTTTTTATTGTGTTCTGGTGTTGGATCCGTTTTGTTATCTTCTGATAGATCTGGTTCTTGTTTATGTTCTTAGTCTGGTCATTGTTTTCTTGCATTCTGGTCACCTCCATGCTCTCCTTGCTCATTTGTGTTAATTAGTCACTCCCTCTGTCTCCCTGCAGCCCTGGTCCAGCCCTGGTTCAAACATGTGCCCTATTGCTCCTGATTACCTTCTCTCCCAGTTCATTGGTTCTCACTTTACTTCCCTCAGTTTCTAAGTTCTCTGGTTTGCATTGTTCTCCACTGGTTCCTTCTGCTAACACCTTGCTACCTACCCTGTGTCTTTGCCCTGGTCCAGTCCTGAGTTCTTCCATGTGTTAGGACTTGAGCAACGTAGGACCACAGGATGCAGACGAGCAGGAAGATTGACGGTAGGTGAAAAAAATGTTATTAACAAAAACTCACTCACAGGAAGAGGCTGGAACAAAACAACAAACCAACAGGCAAGACAGGCATGGCATGATCCAAACAAGACATGAGCATGATCTGAAAATGATTCCGCAAGGAATAAACAGAACGGAGGTGTATATATGGAACGTGAACCAGGTGAAGAAAGGAGCCAGATTAGCTTGGAGCAGGTGAACTGAATAAAGTTAATTGACAGGATAACCAAACGTGGCTGAAGCAAAACAGAGACCCTTGAACACAAACTAACAGAATCTAGAAAAACATGAAACAATAGCATAACCAGATCCGAAAACCAAGCTTGACAAAACATGAACAAGACGACAAAACTAAAGCTTAACCAGAAGCATCACTAACAAGAATAATAATAATAATAATGATAATAATAATAATAAACAGAAGAACGATTCAAAAACTGAATTGTGAAACGGACCAACAAAACCCAAAAACACCCACAAATCATAACAGAACCCAGAAGCCAGAATGAGGACAAAACTCTCAGTGGCGTGAACAGAAGCTGAGGCGTCGCCTGGACCCTCAGTGGCGTGAGCAGAGGCTGAGGCGTCGCCGAGACCCTCAGTGGTGTGAGCAGTGGCTGAGGCGTCGCCGAGACCTTCAGTGACTTCAGCCAAGGCGCACCTCTTACGACGTCCTCTGCGGCGTGTGGAGGAGGTTGAGGCGGACTTAGGGTCAGGCTTCATCCCAGGCTGTGGTGTGTCAGGCTGAGGTGTGTCAGGCTGTGGCGTGTCATGTTGTGCGTCAGGCATGGGTTCCGTGAGCACCCCCCAGAGGAAAACAAGAAGGTGCTCAGGACCTGGTCGTGGAGGCAGCCCGCCAACGGGCCCCTCCGGAAACTCTGCAGCAGGCTGTAGACCTGCGTGGACTGCTGAACAGCAGCTGCACACCGGAGACATGGCGTGAACTGTGCTGCGTCAGCAGCGATCAGGAAGCCTGACGTGGACTGCTCTGCAGCTGCAGCAGAAGCACTCTGGAGACCTTGCGTGGCCTGCGCTGCAGCATCATCGCTCTGGAGATATGACGTGGACTGAGCAGCAGAAGCACTCTGGAGACCTTGCGTGGCCTGCTCTGCAGCATCATCGCTCTGGAGACATGACGTGGACTGAGCTGCAGAAGCTCTCTGGAGATCTGACGTGGGCTGGGCTGCAGCAGCGCTCTTGTGGCTTGGTGTGGGTGAAGGTGGACGGCAGTAAAACTGCCTTACTGCCGTTTCATAATCCTCCTCCATCTGATTGATTTTCTCCATCAGCTCAGGAGAGGAATACGGGAGACTGGTCTTTCTAAAGCTCTTTATTTGGCGAGCATAAAACCTTAATAGCTGCTCCAGCTCGTCGGGTGTTGCCTCAGAACACCGGGCTGGAGCGAGCGAAGACGGCATGGGCGGAGGTGCAGCGAGCCTGGAAGACAGTGCAGTGGCGGACGAAGATGCGGGCTTTCTTGTCGCAGCCCCCACGTCGGCTGGCAGGGAAACCACCTCCTCGCCAGCCGAACCACAGGAAGGTGCTCCGCGCCGATGTTTCTTCCGGCGGGAGGAGGGCAAGGGCTTCACTGCCTTATGAAGGGGAGGAGAAGAAGAACAGCGATGAAGGGGACCTGTCCCCGGACATGGAATCGGTTTTCTTTTTTTTTCTAGGTCCACTTAGAGCTTAATCTCAACACTTTGAAGATCTTGGACAGTTATTCATTGCTTGAACCACTGTCAGATTTTTGAGTTTGTGTTGTCTGCAAAGGAAGAAATTCTCTGTCAAAAGATGTACTTTTCTTAACTCCTCTATGAGAATTCTTCACTGATTCACCAACATATATCCCAAGTGTGGCACTTTTTTTTTCCGGGGAAACATGAAACAATTTTCGTTTCCAATCCTTCCTATTTGAAAGCTGCAGATAAAGAAATACAAAGGTTTGATACACAACTCCTTCAACATCAGATAGGCCTTGCCAATTCTTGGCATTGTGCTTCTTCTATGTGAACATAAGGATTATCGCAGTAAGCTGCACATTTCTTTGGTTGGAGCTTGTGTGACCATACAGCTAAGTGCTGTAGAAACATGCCCCAACATGTCTGTGTTTGAAGGGAAGTCAATGACATGAGCACAAAATGTACTGAAAGATTTTCTTGTTTTGATTAAAATAGGTAATTTTGACACCAACCACTGACAACATGTAACTTACAGTGTAATCTAAAAAAATATGAATTCTAATACAGAGCCTTGCGAAAGTATTCTAAAAGTGTTTAATGTTTTTCATCTTTTCTCACTTTAAAAGCACACGTTTTAGTTGATTTTATTGACATTTTTGTAGTTAAACCAATATATCCCTAAATAAAATTCACTGTACCACCTGTTTTTAATATTATTTCTGCATAAATGCAATTATTCTATTAAGGCCTCTGAGGTTTATTAGAGAGCATAATCAGAATCAGAATCAGCTTTATTGCCAAGTTTGTACAGACAAAGAATTTTACTCCAGTACACTTTGCTCTCAGTAAAAGATTTATATATATATAAATGGAAATAAAAAATATCTTTTAAATGTGCACTTATACACAAGTGACTTTACAAGAGAGGATAATGTGGGATCAGTCCAAGTATGCATGGTGTTGTTGTGGAACTCTGTCAAGTGTTCATCAGAGAAACAGCCCATAATGACCAAAAAACAGCAAAGAGTTAAAGGAGAAAAATGTGGAGAGTTTCAAGCAGGGTTAGGTTATAAAACAATATCCAAGTTTTGAACATCTCCCTAGCGCAAAAACTTTTAATCAAAAAATGGGAGTTTTTTTCGAAATTGCCGTGTTTCTATCAAGCGTTTTTTTAGTTTTTTTCGTAATTACAATTTGGGTAATTTGATGGTCAATGAAGACGCAACTCTGTTCAATCCATCATCTGGAAAACAGAAAGAAAAACTAACTGGCCAAGCTGAATCTGTGAACTGAACAATTAGTTGTGCACTCCACATACTGCATGCAAGAGTGTCAAGAAGAAAGTCAGTCAGTAATTTTCTACCGCTTATTCCATAGTGGGTCGCGGGGGAGCTGGTGCCTATCTCCAGCAGTCTATGGGCAAGAGGCAGGGTACCATCGCAGAGCAATACACAAACAACCATGCACACACTCATTCACACACCTAAGGGCAATTTAGAGTGACCAATTAACCTAACAGGCATGTCTTTGGACTGTGGGAGGAAGCCGGAGTACCCGGTGAGAACCCATGCATGCACCGGGAGAACATGCAAACTCCATGCAGAAAGACGCCCGGCCGGCAATCGAACCTAGGACCTTCTTGCTGCAAGGCAACAGTGCTACCAACTGCGCCATCGTGCAGCCCTCAAGAAGAAACTCACTGTTAAAAAGAAAATCAATGAGTTCCGTTTGCTGTGTCTGAAGCTTAGCTAAAAAAAAAAGTCGACTTTCTGGCCTACGTACAAAATACTATTTGTGTTCGAAAACTAACACTGCACATCACCATTAGCACACCATCCTAATGTCTTAGCACTTTGTTGGCATCATCCTGCTGTGGGTATACTTTTCTACAGAAGGACCGTGACAGATGACCCCAAACAGAAAAGCAGAGCTACAATAGGTTTTTTCTAGATCAATGCAGAAATGTGTATTTGAATGGCCCAGTCAGACCTAAATCTAATAGAGAATATGTGCACCGAAAACAATGTGCATCAAATCTGACTAAGCTAGGCCAATTTTGCAAGGAGGAACATGTATAAACTTCAGTCTCCAGCAGTGTAAAGCTGATGGAAACGTACCCCAGAGGCCCTGCAGCTGCACATGCAGCGAAAAGTGGTTGTACAAAATATTGAGTTGGGGGGCTGAATATAAATGCAAACCACACTGTTCAGAATAAAAAAAATAGGAAACCATGTATTTTCATTCCACTTCACCATTAGTAACTACTTTGTGTTGGTCTATCACATACAATCCCAGTAAAATATATTGAAGCTCTTGGTCATAACAAGACAAAATGTGGAAAAAATCAAGGGCTATGATATGATTTTGCAAAGTTCTGTATGAGGTCAGTAACAAACCCCATGACAGACTCTTTTTCTCAAATTGATGGAACCAAGTCATCGCTCTGACAGTAGATTGTACCCCCACTCTCTCACCAATACTCTTGTTTTTCAATCATTATCTGTGTATGAGCCAATACTTGAGAGACCCTGAAGTGTTTTCACAATCTCCCACATCCTAATAAAACAAACTTATCCCTGTAGCAGGTTTTCTCCTGTCTTTGGTGAATTGCTCAAGCCTAATTCAAAAGCTCCTGCACACCTTTCTGCTTCAGCAAGCCATTATCGGCATAAAAAGGTGATGGAAATGTGTTGTCATGGCTACATGACTTGCCATTTATGAAGCCTAAAAAAACATCTCTGTATCTAGCTTCTTTGTCACACTTTTCTTTTGCCAACCTGCCTGCTTTTCCAGCTTCTCTTCATACCTTCGTCATAATATGACTACACCTTCATGACCCAGCCAAGCTCCTCAAAATGGTTTTCAGTCCTCTCAGGGCGCTACGTCACAGCAGGTTATGATGTTGGTGAGAGCAGAAGGAGCCGTTCCATGCTGCGTAGCATACAAGTAGTCCCTCCTGTGTAGTCAGCCACGATGTGCTGGTGGGAGGAAGGGAGGCGAGGATTCTCCTGTGATGACGCAGAAACGCTCAAGGTCTATTTTTAAACCTATTCAAGTGTGCAACACCCTTTCGGTACAGCAACCTTCAACTGTGCCTTCAGACCAAAACAAACAAGAGAGAGAGGGAGAGAGAGAGTGTACTGGCAGCAGTAAACTCAGCTCTATACCTTCCTCTCTAGCTTATAAAGCTGCAATGAAATATGGATTATGAGTCCATATAGTTGAGATGTGGTGCTCTTATGCTGAATGATAGTCTGGCTCAGAAAAAGAATAGGGTCGACCAGATGATCCCCAGTAAAATGAGTTGGCAGCTGTTGAAAGCGGCAGCTGACTGAGGTTCTGTGCTGGCCAAACACAACACAGCCTGATTTCATTAAGACCTCAGCTCCAGGTTTATCAGCAAATAACACAGAGAGGATGAGACTCCTTTCATATCCTCTTTATCTTCTCCTCTCTCTGTTTTATTGTCTCATTCAGGGAAATGCTGAGCTCTCTTTGACATGCAGAGTGCTTCGTGCTCACACGTAGGCTCGTATCTCTGGCCCAAGGGCCTCTGAAATGTCACTGCTTCAGTCAGCAGCTCGGGAACAGGTGCTGCCCTCAGTTTCAAACAATGACAGCAACAGCACTGATCACAGGCTGGGAATAGAATAGTTGATCAAGGTCACAAGCTACAGTTCAGGTCAGAAGTTTACATACACCCCTTATGATGTCTGAGGTTGGAAATGCTCCCTGCCATCACCCTAATTTGCTCCTTCCACAGATTACCACATTCTGGCTGGGCCACTCCAAATGATTAATATTACATCTAGTAATATTACATCTAGAAAAAAACATGATGGTAAAATTTAAACATTACGTTAAACATACACCTCCCAGGGATGTGAATAAATTTGGAATAAATTTTTCATTGAATGTCCAGCCTAAGGCTAAGGAACAGAAAAAAAATCAGAATCAGCTTAATTGCCAAGTTTGTACAGACAAACTAGAAATTTGACCCCAGTACAATTTGCTCTCGGTGAGGATTTTTTTTTGTATATGTAATAGTGAAAATAAAGAATATCTTTTTAAATGTACATATATACTCCTGACAACAGAAAATAATGTGCCCGTTATTTTTATGTCTAAAATGCATGGTGTTGTTCGGGAACTCTGACTGTCAAGTGTTCAACAGAGAAACAGCCTGGGGGAGGACCTGTATAAGTCCTGGATAGAGGTGTAGCAGGATGAAGCCTGCCGCAGGATTGAGGACACTTGGCATCTAATTACCGCATAATGGGTGTGAGCATAAAGGGAGAGTCTCTCACCTGCTTTCTTTATGCCTGCATTTGGTTGCACTTCAGCAGGAAGGTCGCTTGGTTAGCTTGCATGGTCCAAAACTCTAACATCAGTAAGTAATGTTTCTCCTCCTGTATAAGAGCTGCAATTTTAGTTGGTTAACTCAAATTGTTTGAATTTAGAAACTGCCTGAGGTCTCCTGCTTGGTACTGGGGTGTGGTTGTAAATTATCCTCCCCAGTTCAGCTTGGCAACATAAAACGGGTATGTATTATTTTATTGCACCCATGCAGTTCAATAGCACAAAATGACAACTATCTATATACAGAAAGTATTGGCAAGCGTATCCGCCTGCTGTTGGGCCGGAAGGGGCTCTTTGGTCGGGGTGGAGTCGTCCAGCTCTGGTAGGTGACCATGGCTTCCTCTACCTTCTGCCATTTTCTGAAATCACCTATTAATCTGTAATTTAATTTCAGACATAAAGCTGCTGCAGCTCGCTGGAGACACTGCTGCTTTGTTTTTGTTTTTGTTGTTTAAATTTGTTTATGGGTTACTCCATTGTTCCATGTGGCCTCCGGCCTTTCCGCGGGTAGCAGCCTGGGCTTTTCAGATTACATAATTAAAACATGTTTTTTTTAATGCTTGGATATGTCAGAGGCTAGGGGTAACCTCCTTTTCGCATTTCAGGTCTAAATTGTGGGGTTGTTCTTTTCTGTTAGTGTTTGCTTTGTTTAATCCTATTCTTTTGTCTCCAGGCTGAGAGCTGAAGGCGGTGGGGGGGCATCCAGGGAACTGGACCTGTGTACAGTGCGCATGACCGGTGTTGGGATTTGTTCATGATCGAGTGTTTGTTCACTAGTGCTTGGGGTGATTTATTTGGATTTATTTATTTGATTTAGGAACCAGTTCCCCATACTTAGATTGCCCTTCCCCTGCTGGTAGGCCCCAGTCTTGTGTACTTCCCTTCCTATTGTGGCTTTTGGAATATTAATTGTCTTTTAACACATGGAACAATAAAATGTGACTATTTTTTGTGGAATAAAGTCTTGCTCTCCTTGGCTACGAACCTTAAGTGCCTTATTGGCGATTTATTTCCTTGGGCACAATTCCCAAGGTGGCGTTGTTGACATCCGGTGGTTACTCTGCTTTGAGGGGCAGAGTATCAGACTCGTACCCTAGTGTTGCCACAGAGGGAAGGTCAGTCCTGATGATTCTCTCTGCAGACCTGATTGTTCGTTGCAGTCTGGACCTGTCCTGTTTTGTGGATGAGCCAAACCACACTGAGATGGAGGAAGACAGGACAGACTGAATTATGGAAGTGTAGAAGATGACCTGCAGCTCCTGTGGAAGGTTGTTCTTCTTGAGTTGCCTCCCGAAGCACAGTCTCTGCTGGGCCTTCTTCCAAACATAGTCTATGTGTGAGGACCACCTCAGGTTCAGAGAAATTGTGGTTTCTAGGAACCAGAGGTGGTCCACAGTAGATACAGTGTTGTTGAGGATGGTGAGGGGGGTATGTGGGGGTGGTGTTCTCCGAAAGTCCACCATCATCTCCACAGTCTTGAGTGGGTTAAGTTCCAGGTGGTTCTGACCACACCAGTGTACCAGCTGATCCACCTCCTGTCTGTATGCAAACTCATCACTGTCCTGGATCAGTCCAATTACAGTGGTGTCATCTGCAAACTCCAGGAATTTCACAGACGGGTCTGCTGAGGTGCAGTCATTTGTGTAGAGGGAGAAGAGAAGTGGGGAGAGAACACACTCCTCGGGGCTGCTGGTGCTGATGGTTCTTGTGCGGGAGAAGATGCTCCCCAGTCTCACTTGCTGCTGCCAGTCCTTCAGGAAGCTGGTGATTCACTGAGGCTGGAGGCCAGGACTTTGTGCTGGAAGAGCTTCTGGTGGAGGATGTGTGGGTTGATAGTGTTGAAGGCTGAGCTGAAGTCCACAAACAGGATCCTGGTATACATCCCTGGGTGGTCAAGGTGCAGCATGAAATGTAGTCCCAAATTGACCGCATCCTCTGCCAACCTGTTTGCTCGGTAGGCAAACTGCAGGGGATCCAGCAGGGGGCCTGTGATGTCCTTCAGGTGCTTCAACACCAGTCACTCAAAGGATTTCATGACCACAGACGTCAGGGCAACAGGCCTGCAGTCATTTAATCCTGTGATGGTGGGTTTCTTGGGTACTGGGATGATGGTGGAGTGTTTGAAGCAGGAGGGAACCTCACACAGCTCCAGTGACTTGTTGAAGATCTCAGTGAAGATGGGGGCCAGTAGGTCGGCGCAGGCTTTCATGCATGTCTGGGAGACATTATCAGGTCCTAAAGCCCTCTATTTTTTCAGGCGCTGAAAGACCCTTTTAAAATCTTCCTCTGAGATCCTTAGTGCAGGCAGGGGATCTGAAGGTAGGGGGGTGGTTGGTGTATGGCAAGAAACAGAAACCTTTTCTTCCGAAAAAAATAAAACATCCAGACCTGGTTAGATTCTCATTAAACCTTGTGGGAGAATGTCTTATGGTCTGACAAAACCAAACTTGAGCTTTAGGCCTTAATTCCAAAAGGTATATGTAACATGAAGAGAACTCTGAACATCACAAAGAACACAGTGAAACATGGGGGTGGCAGCATCATGATCTGTGGTTAGTCTTCCTCAGATGGAACTGGGTTATTTTGGATGCAATAATGAATAGGTCTACATAGCAATCAGTTTGCACTCAATATCTCCAGGTGGCTGCTAGAAAGTTAAAGATGAATAGGGTTTTTATTCTAAATATTAGTGTGATATCAGTGATAATATCAGAGTGAGTCCAAGCATGCATGGAAAACTAAAACAAAAGAATTAAGTATTGGAATGGCCAAGCCAAAGCCCAGAGCAAAATCTGACCGAGAATCTGTGGGGTCACCTGTGCACACAAGAGATCTGCACAGCCTGAAAGATTTTGAGAACTTTTGCACAGTGTGGGCAAATATTGTCAATTCAAGATGTGGCAAAAGATGCTTTTGCAAATGTTTGGGTGTGCACAATTATGCAACTGGTTATTACAACTCTTGCACCTCCTTTCAACTGTTGAATTGTAGAGGACAAATATTTCTTTATATGTGTTAAAGATGTAAAAGAAAAGATGGAAAGATTTTTGGGTCGTATCTGCACAAAGATTTGTCAAAACAATCTTTCTAACAGTTATTTCTAAAAGTTCCATATAAACATTGTATTGTTTCTGGAAATGTCTTCTGGCGCATGCTATAGTAACTTTTAAAAGATTTTTTGGATGTGCAACTAACGCCACCAATGTGTGTTGCCCAAGTAATGTATTGTACAGTATTGTAAGTTCATGGTGCAACAAAACATAGGCTACAATTTATTCAATCATGACTCTGAAGACACAACCTTTAGGATTAGAATATTATATTAGACCATTAAAAAAAGATTTTATACAGAAATGTGAGCTTAATGAAAAGTATGATTAATACCTGCGTTGTTATTTTTACTTTTTTTTTTACTTTTATTCAGACAAATTAGTATAATTGGGATACATATTCTAATTTATTATGTATGGATTTAGGGCACAAGCATGATGATCATATCATATCTATTTACCAGCATGAGTGATTGTTTTTTCAAACTCTCAGCCTGTTCCTTTAAATCTAAACTTTGCACTTGCACTTTGTACACAATCAGGTACACTATAAATACAAGTCTGAGCTTTATCTGCTTCTGTAACTATTGCTCACAACATGAAAATTCCTATTACCTGCCGCATTCTCCCTGGCAGAGAAATGCACATGAAAACAAAAACAAGTCCAACAAGCTGAGTGTGTGATGTTGTTTGGTGTAGTAGGAACACAGTATGATGTGGACGTGTGAGTAAGTAAGTGGGGCGCATGTGTGGAGTTTTCTCTTTGAAGCAGAAGGAGAGAGCGCGCTGTCTGCAGAACAGACAAGATGGAGTCACAGCACGGCAACACCTCATACCCTGGGAGTCTCCCAGCTGGTGTGACTCCAGACCATCTGTGGAACTGTTTATCGCAGGGAGCTGAGGTGGTCATGTGGAACTCGGGGTGCATGTGCCAACCAGTGTTTGGTGTGTTCTGCAAAGTGTTTTGCACTCTGACAGCAAAGCATTGCACTTGTATACATATGATAAAACATCCATCTGAGCTATAGTAAGGGCTGAAATATATCATTTGGTGCAGGCTGATGTAGTAAACCACTTGCATGGATAGTTAAGAGTTCCAGAGATGCAAAAACTGACTAGGTAAGCAGTTTTGACCCTTCACTGAGTCTCAATTTAGTACACTGGAATGCTGACAATAATCCTGGAAATATAAGAGTTATAAGGGCACAGAGTATTTCTGCACAAAAGGACTGACACTGCTGGGTCTGGAAGTGAAATAGTTTTTTTAGTGTGACTACGACTTACAAGGATGGAATCACAACAACCAAAATAAAAAACAACAAAATATTTACAAGAAATGGACAAACTGTGCAAAAACAGCAGGATGCAAACACTTATTCAGTTTGAATTTGTGGGGATAACGCATTTGTGCACCTGGGATGCAGCAGCCTTTCACTGAAGGAAAGGGGTGAGAAACATTGTCCAACGGTCATATCATTTTTGCTAGAGTTCATTCTGTCTCCCACCACCTGCACTGGGTCGAGGGGACATCCTAGGACAGAGCTGGCTTCCTAATGAACGCATCTAACCGCTTCCTCTCAGCTGTTGATACACTGGGATGGGATATAATGGGAAATTTGTCATTTACAATTCAATGGAACAACAAACAAATTTGTTAGAAAGGAGTGCTGAGTGCTAAATCTGTATCAGAAAAATACGTCAAGTATTATTTTGAGTGTGTGTGTGTGTGCCCTTTTTGTATTTTTTTAAAATATTTTCTTTAATGCATTTTCTTTCACATGGATTGTACAGGAAAATGTTGCATAAAAATGTTTTGAATTGCTCTATCTAACTTGGCCTTTCAAAAGGAGTTTGTACACTTTTGGGAGCCACTGTAAATGTGTTTGGGGTTCCTAAGCAGTCCTGAAAGGTCTAAAAAGGTAGTTAATATTTTTTAGTGCTTCCCAGGTCAGGATACTTATAGGGCAAAGAAGACAGAATGTGAAAATGCTTGTGTTCTATGCAGCGAAACTCAATATTTCTATCAATACGTGTCTGAAACAATTGTATTGCTTATGATTATATGACTGCATATGGTTTTTAACATATTTTTCGGCACTAGAGGCCTTTATTTTTCATTTTTTTGACAGTAGGCAGACAGGAAAGAGGGGCAGACATTTGGCAAAGGTCACCGGGTCCAAGACTCAAACCCAGGATGGCTGCATCGAGGACTATAACCTCTATACATGGTTGCACGCTTAACCCCTACGCCACCAGCGCTGCACCTGACAGCATTTGGTTTATTACTGCAGTAGTACTGTATGTTAGAAATGTGGCATCCATATTGGATTTTGAAGGGTTCATTAAAATAAAAAAATAAGAATTTAGAAATCCAGTTACTCTGTTCTTAAACACCGCTGTTTTTTTTTTAGGATGGTGTTTAGAAATCCTGCTTATAACAGTGTAACACCTACTTTCAGGACATTTATAAAGACAGAGTAGATTTTTGGTCTACATTGTAGTTAGCATTCAAAAACAATTTACTTAATATGCATTTTTTGAGTTTGTATGGTAATATTCTAACAGTAACAGGACATGAAGAACTGATTTTTATTTGAAAAAAAATTGTATGCAGTCGTCCTTTTTCTTCCACTTTGCACTTATGCATCACTATGTGTTGGTCTATCACATAAAATCCCAATAAATGGTATGAATACTTCTGGAATGTGTTGAGCCTTTTAATAAACACCATTTTCTTAAAGAAAAAAGCATTTTCTGGCATCTGATCGTCTGAGAAACCTCTGGAATTTAAACCCATTGAACTTGTCAGGCTAAAAACACAAACCTCAATGTACTTTGTGAGCGGTTGTGCATGATTACATGGGACAAAGCAACACAAAGCAGTTTATATCTGTGAAATGGCAGGAAAAGGGCATATGGTTTTCCCCTATTTAAAAAAAAATGTGCCCTGTGTTTGAATTTAGTCCCCTTTGTTTTGATATGCAGAAATAAAATCAGTGCAACAAATTGCCTTCCTACCTCGAGCTGGTTTAACTTTAATGCTTGGTTTTGTGGTTCTTCTGCCTCACTGAAGGGCAACACATGGAATCACTGCACATTTCTTTGGGTGGAGCACACCTTGTATGACTATACAGCTAAGGTGCTGTGTAAAAACATGTCCCAACATATTTGTGTTCCGAGGGAAGTCAATACGACTCACCGAAAGTTGTTTTGATTAAAACTTGTGATTTCGAAAATCAAGGATTTGCAAACAGAACACAATGTACAAAACACATTGAAAATGTCAAACGTAATTGCTGTTACAGAGTGCCTTGCAAGTTTTCAAACTACTTGAATTGTTTTCAAAATTTGTCACATTACAAATACACAGTTCAATGTATTTTCTTGGGATTTCATGAGTTAGATCAAGACAAAGTAGACTATAATCCAGAAGTTACAAATCTAAAACATGTTCTTTACATATGTGTATCTGATGCCCTTAAATAAAATTCAGTGCAACAAATCCAGCTAAACAACATCTCAAATACTGAACAACTCACAGAGATCAATCCATCTGCAAAGCAGCTAAGACATGGCCATTTACATAATCTGACAAACCCGGAGAGCAGAGCATTAATCAGAGAAGCAGACAAGCAGGCCCATGGTAACTCTGGAGGAGCTGTAGAGATCCACGGATCAGCTGAGGGGGCAGCTGTTAATTATGCCCGCCACGAATTAGGCCCCTTCAAAGAAAACTTAAGAGAGCCCTAAATGGAATTAAAAATCTGTGGTAAAACTTAAAGTTTGACTCCAATCTGTCTAAGTTTAAACCATTTTGCAAACAGGCATAAATTTGAGACTAAATGTACAAAGCTGGTTAGAGCCATTCCCCAAAATACTTGCAGTTGTAAGTAGAGCAAAATGTGATTTTATAATGCATTGACTCAGGGCTGCTGAAGGCAAATGCACAGCACACGTTTTTGATTTTTATTTGTTGCATTTAAAACTGTGCTACTTTTTTGGTGGTTTATCAGATCAACGTCCAATAAAATATCCTCAGGTTTGTGGTTGTGACAAATAATGAGGTTCCAGGTTAGAGTTGGCATCTTAGTTTGCATTATTTGACACAGAGCTATAAACAATTTATTTTCACTGTCAAACGTTGAAATCAGGCCAATTAACAAGTCCTCTTTGGTGACTCACTGCCAACCCCCGACCAACGCTCAACTTGCTCCAAGGTAATTTCCTCTTGACTTTAAAATCTAAAGTATTTGTCTCAGCCAACACTGAAATCCTGCTATTTATCTGCCTTATACATCAGCAGAAAAATATGTTATGAAGCTATGTAATGCTTTGTCCTGGGCAGAACAGCTGAAAGTTGGATTTTTATTGCCTCATTTAGACATTTTAACCAGCGATTCCCCAGGTTCAAAGTTTGGAGCACACAAACTAATGGATGCCTGGTATCAAAGCCAGTTGATGGGCTCATGACACAACTGCAGCTCCCATCATGCACCTCATCTGTTCATGCACTGGATCAGCCATTGCAAAACTCAGTTAATTAATAACAGGAGTCAGGATGTAAACGATAATGAAAAAACAAAAAGTCCACTTCAACAGGATCATGTTCAACTGCAGTTTATTTTATTAAAAAGACCAGGGTGCAAATATGAAATTAAAAAAAATAAAAGATAAGCATATCATTTTTAAGCATTTAATACAAACTTAACAATATAAACTATTTCAGTCCCTCTTGACATGTAAGACACTGACTCAAAATACTTTGTTATATCGTATTTTTTCTTCATCAAGTATTGCACAATGTAGGTACAAAATTAATATTCATACAGGTACATTTGTTGTCCATAGTATAGCAAAAATCTTCAACCTCTTAACAGAAAATACAATTCATCTTTCAGAAAAAGCAAATATCCCTACACTTCAATTCCACCACGAAAGGTATACTTTGTACACAATCTTCTGAATAGTTTTTTTTTTGTCCTTTTTCAAAGATGGATTTCATTAACAATTATCCTTAAAAAAGAAAAATAAGGAAAAGCTGCTGCAGCCATCACAGATCACTGGAGTAGTAAAAAGATATAAATGCAACAGCATGTCATAGAAACAATATATACTCTGATATCTTACAAACTCTGTACTAAATTAAATTATACAATTAGAAAAAGACCAAGTAACCCCACTAAGTAGTGCCAATTTATAAAAATCAGCCTTGTCTTACCACCTGTAAAATACTGTAAGAGGCCAAAACTTGAAGCTTGTATTTTTTCATTCTTTTTTGGAGTAGTTCCTCAAAGTAAAAAACTGAAAGAGAAAAAAAATAATAATAATTGTGCTTGGTTGGCAAAAAGGAAAAAGAAAAACAATGATGCATGTTGAATTCAAGCTTGGATGTGTTTGTACAACAAGCTTTTAGTAAAAACAAACTCAAAGGGGCACAGTAAAAAAAAAAAAAACAAAAAAAAAACACCCCCTTGGGCACATGCACTTCACTGGTTACACAGCTAAATCCTTCAGTCCGGCTGCTAAGTGTGCGTTTTTGTTTTTCCTTCTCTTTGAGCCACCGTCATTCATAAATAGCATATTTAATGATGAGCTTAGTTAGCCATGACAGGCTGGAACTGCTGGTTAGAATACTGGATATTGCTCAGACTGAAGTTGAGCCCATCCATGAGCGACTTGTCGTTGAGGCTTCCGTAGGCCGAGAACATGTCAAAGGCATTGTTGTATTGCAGAGGGCCGAGCCCAAGGGAGCCCTCCCCAGAGAACACTCCGGGGCTGGACTGGCCCTGCAGGCTGGGGAACACAAACTCCTTGGCGTTGGGAGACAGAGCAGAGGCCTTCTGCTGCTGACCCAAGCCCAGCCCATACAGCGAGTGCATGGAGGTGGACATGGCTTTCTGCTTCAGTAGAGTGTTGACATTCAGACCCAGGTTATTGGTGGGAGAGGTGCGAGCCACCTTGGTGCTACTGCCGCTGGTGCTATTGTTGCTGCGGCCACTGCTCTTCATCTTAGTCGAGCCGAACTTCGTGGCAGCAAAGGTGGCAGTAGTGAAGGTTAAGGGCTGGGTAGAGCGTGGCATGAAAGATGGGCTCACGGCAGCAGACTGCCCAAAGGGGGGAGAGGGGGAGCTTGATTCTGAGGAAGCCCCAACAGGGTCGCTGATTGGCATGAAGACCTGGGCCTCTGGGTTAAAGCTGTTCTTGATCTCCTTGTCCAGCTCAGACCCGTTCTCGTTGTTATCATCCACGTACAACACCTTGACCGGTCCCTTCTCCCCAATCTGGTAAGAAACTTCAAATGGGTCAATCCAAACGCTAAGGTCCTGAGGGAGGTTATTACGGACATCTTCAATGTCCAGCCCACTCTCTTTGGCTGCCTGCTCCACCACAGGATCCACCTTCTCCCCTACGTGGATGCACCTGAACCCTGAACCTTTGTATGGCTTATCCGGATACCAGTGGCCTTCATATTTTCTCTTGAGCTGCCTCTCAAGCTCTTCACCAAAGATATTCACACGCCGTCTCGGGAGCTTGTTGTATAAATAGGAAATAATAAAATTGAGTGCTACTTGAATCTCAAGCTGCATAGCTGCTTCAACCACCAGGACTTTCTTTGACCGTCAGTGTTGCTTTTACTGAGAGTTGCAAACCTCCAAAGCACCCGTGATCAGTTGGGAACTTGCTGATGAAAATCAATATCCTCCTGAGAGAGTTTGGTTGAAAATCCTGAAATGGAACGAAAAAGAACAAATTAAGAACATGTCAGGAACAAGTGTTTCGTTTGTATAGAATTTGGCAAAGACTGATTTCCACGTCTACCTACACCAAGGATATGAAAAGTTTGTTTCAAAACTGCAAACTTTATTTGTCAAACCATTCCTACAGGCTTTTCAAAGTAATAACAGAAAAAGTGTTTGAGTGACTGGAGTTCTCTGGATGTATGGAGCATACAGGAAACAATTCTCCTCCAACCCCACGTATTGCTGCACACTGCTGATTAGCTGGGTGAAAGAAAACGCCTACAGTTTCACCCTCTTACAAGAAAGACAAGTTCAACTGTATGGAAACAGTTTCAGACTGAGAAACATGGACAGTCACGGTGTGGAAATTACAGAAGCTACACCCAATCACTCCTTTTAAGGCAACACCGTTTTGAAAATACAGGTAGCAAGCTACCAGCAGCATATCTGTTAAGCAGCCAACAATCAAAACAGCTGTAATACTGCCGGTAGGTGGCGATGTCATTGACATAAACTACATCAAAATGCAAAAGAAGAACATTCTGCGCCGGTTAAGTCAATGCTAAAGCTATTACACCCAAAAAAAATAAAAAACTTACGTTTTCTTCAGCTTACATTCAAATTTTAATGGAAACTAAGTTAGCAAAAAGCAAAACTAATGTTGAAGAAGAAAAACAGCATCAGCGTTTTAGAAATCCAGGGCCAAGTGCAAGGTGAAACTGGTGATATGGTTTTTAAATTATCTCCAGATATTCAGTCCAAGCACATACACCAGACACCCTAAAAACCTCAGTTGGTCACCAAAAACATTCAGCATGTTGACGGAAGGTGCAAACAGAGCAGAAAAGTTTTGATAAATATTCATTTTAGTGTGGATCGGGTCTTGGCTTGTTATTCTTGTGTTACTCTATAAAAAGTAGAGCAGCAAAAAGGGATAATATTTAGCAGAATAAACACCTGAGAACTATCAAAACATGTCTTTATGCATCAGAACAACAAATGCTATAGTAAGCATTACTATACCTGTAATATTCAATTTTTTTGCAGCCATAGGACGTAACGGAGGTTTCTGCACATACCCTGATATTTTTACTCAAGGTGATCACAAAGAGATTCTAACATCCAGCCATGCCTATTTACTCTCGGTGGCCAGAAATGCAGCATTGCTGCAGCTGGGCTTTACAATAATCAGGAGCTATAAATAAACGCAGTCCACTGATTCAGAGATGGTGTCAGCAGTGCGTGTTCCCCAGCGGTTTAATGTGACAGATAAACGCTCCTGTGGCTGACCTCTGTGAGGACAGGTGCCAACAGTCAGGGGGATTTGCGGCCACACGGACACCTTCAGCTAGCCCACCCAGCTAGTAGGCGAAAGGTGTTTTTTGGGGGGTTTTTTTATATCTCCCACCGGGCTGTTCCTGTGTTTTCTCGCGCGGCTTTGCTACAGTTGGAGGAGCACGTAGGAGCTCGCGACATGAATTGCAATTACATAATCATTATTCGGGATCCAGACATGACCGTTAAAATAGTCTCTTCATTGCAAAAAGACACTTTTAGAAAGAAAAAAAAAATACAAGCCGAGCTGCTTTATCGACACTATCCGCCCGTCAGTGATGGGCGGATAGCGTTCGCCTGCCAACTTAAAGAAGGGTGTGAACACCAACGTAGCAAGCTAACCAGCTAGCCTTCAGGAGCTGTTAATGTTTAGCTCGATCAGCTGCGCTTAAATACAACCACAGAGAGAGCAAAGGGCTCACGTCCCTGTCATGTGAACAGAAGAAAAAATAAAGGGCTTTAACTTGAATTGACAGCCAGCGTGACCGAAAGGAAGATAAGTAGCATTTTAATAAGCTAGCTGGTTAAGGGATATTCGACAACTGTCCCTTTCGAGAAGCAATTAGCTAAACAATGGGTGACCTGTTCCCACAGAAATAAGTATTAAGATAAGGCAACGTTAATATTTACTTACATAGAAATTCACAGCAGGCCCTTTCTTGCTCAACAGTCCCGCTCCAGGAGATTTTCAACTTTGCGCAGCACTTTTGCAGCTCTACGAATCAAATAGAAAACTGTTATCGATGTTGTATTTCAGTCAGATCCAGGCGTTTTGTGTCTGTGGGTTAAAGGATAAATACGTGGTACAGGCTTCCACAAGCTTACTCCCCACAGCCTGGGAGTTTTTACAACTCTGCCCTTTATAACTTGGGCTGGTTTGTTTTTATATAGTAGTCCTCCGCCACGGACACCGAGGAGGTGGTGATGTGGCTCACACAGGACGGTTCCCAGATACACGCTCCTATTGGTCGGACCCTGGTTCGTCATTGTCAGCCCCCTCTAAACTACAGCTCTGATTGGATCACCCTGTGTTCAGTCAACGGTAGGTTTCTATTTACGGTAGTAGTTTGCGTTTCAAGCGTTTTGGACTACTTTACTAGAACAAATTTTAAAATGTGTATTTTAAAGCTTCTGGGCAAACTGAGATGACACACCTCCTCATAAAACGAAAACACCATTGATTGAAAAACGTGCGGCAAGACTTGATATTCTGATTTTATGTTGAATTTTCTTTGATTAGATTTTATGGTCAGCAGTACTTGACAACAACGACTTCATAAGAACTCCGTAGTGATTATGTTGAGTATGCTGATTAATTGGGGTTGTACAAAATATACGTAAGTGAAATTAACTCAATATTAACTCAATATTAGCTCCACTGTGTTCACTTTAGGGTTAAACAGATATCCGCTGTGGCGGAAGGATACACCTGTCACTTGTGTCCCTTGCTCCTTCCAATGAGATTTTGATGTTCCTTGAGCCAGCTGTAAATTTGCGTCTGAACCTTTCTTAACAGCCTTCTCTTAGTATGGGTGCCGTTCTTTGAGACAGCTGTATTTCCAGCACATTTTGAACAGCGTGTACCTCAGCAATGCTATCAGCGAATTCTCTATAATTTATCTCTTGTAAAAAACACACACACATTGTAGCGTGTCTGTGTACTGACTCTTGGTTCTAAGCAGTTGTGCAGTGCATAGGTGTATGTTCTCCCTCGTCAGGCCCAATGTGTATGACGCCACAGCCTGTTCTTACCTAACATGGGCTCTTTGCTCTGTTTGCACAACAAATCCTACACCACGTGTATTATACATCTGTGACGGAGCTGGCAGAACAAGAGAGGAGGAAGATGACAAGAAAGACAGAGGCCCCTGAAAGCAAAAAGATATGTTTTTTTTTTTTATCATGCTTGTTATTTAAAGGGATAGTCCAGAATTTTTGAAAAGGGGTTCAGATAAAATCTTAAAAGCGGTTATCTTACATGATATATATAGCTTTCTTTAAATCTTTATTTAGTTTAAATCCAGATCAGCTAGTCCCAGACACTAAGGCTAATGGGTAAGTCTGAGAGGGGCCAAGACTTCTAAGGTCTTAAAACAATTCTAATCCCCAACATATTGTAATGGTTAAAGCACTATTTTATGAACTATTAAACTTTAAGCTTTCATGTTTGCATTGGGCAATTATTTGCACAAAAGCAATGATTATTTACACATAAATAGAGGTAGGAGGTCATGCGATGCCAAAAAGCTTCCTCAGAGAGACGTGTACCGGGAATGAAACATACAAAGCTTTTCTGGTTAGAGTAACTGTTTGATATATCACAAAACAATCTAAAAATCGGATGTATTATAGTGAATGCTATTTTATGCTCTCTGTCGATATCTTCATTTGGTACAAATTCTTATTTGGACCTGGAGGCTGACGTCATACCTACAGAGCTGTGTGCAGGTTGTTTTTTCAAGGGTATGACCGGCAGGTGCAGACTCTACAGCTTATCACTCCAGTGATGCACTTCCTAAATCCTAGTGTCTGTGCGGAGATCACCTACCCAGATCTCTTTTCAATGCTCCACCATTTGTCAGATCCTACCTGGAAAGAAAGGACAAAACATCAATGGACAATCAAACACCTGCCAACCTCAGCTCTGTGGATGGACTCACCTCCCCCTGTAACTCCAACCATCTCTGCATCAGTGAGTTCCACTCATTAATATCAGCCCATTTCACATCATCTCTTGAAAGCAAATCTAACCACTTACTTCTCCTAGCGTCTTCCTGGAACCCGGTCCCAAGAACCTGCCAAACATAGTTTGTGTACATACTTGCAATAAATCCTTTGACATAACATCTGCATTTCTGGTCAGAGTTACTGGTATAAAATTGAAGTGATATAAAATGGGAAGGTACCATAGTGCTTTAAGTCAGTACTGTGTCATTGACGGTGTGTTGACATCATCATTTAGTATAAATCCAAATTAGCTGTTTATGGAGGCTGAAGCTTATGACTACTCTGAGAGTTTCCAGGACCAAAACTGACTTTATACCAATGCCATTTTATGCCATAATATTTAAACATATCTATTTACAGAGGAGCTGATGATTATTTAGAAAGGAAATCAAAGTAGAAGAAAATATGTAAAAAAAGTCCTAAGTATTTTGTCTTTTTAAATACATGATCTGCCAATAAAGTGGCACTGCATGCAGTCAGATCTCATACTACTTTAGCTTGAGCAAACATATTCTCTTTTTCTGAATGCCAAGATATTGGATTTTTGTCTTTCGTGTTGACGGCGATGATGATGGCGCTGTTATGGGCTGTCCAGCAGGTGCATGCATGGTGGCGCTGACTGGTAGGAATAGACTCATAGGTCTGTCTTTCCTGGCAATTTTTTTTTGGTGGAAGTAGGGGGTGATGCAAGTAGTTCTGTAGGAAACATCATTTGCACTCGAAAATCATGGTAATGGAATTAAACTACCAGACCATGTGGTTTTTATAACAACTTGGCTCCTAATGATTGCTGAGGATCTTTGATGATAAAACCAAGCCATTCCAGTCTTCACAACGATTTACATGTGTTTTATTGTTGCCAAGTTTTCCACTAATCTACTCAGCTTTCTCATTTATAGCCCTTGTGCTTTACAGCAGCTGCACAGCATTCAAGGAGAACTTTACTTAGAAATTTGAATACTCCCCCGCCACCCCTCCCCCTCCAAAAAAACCCAAAAATCTGATTCGTCTTAAACACTCACTGAAAACTGAACCTTTAAAGCATTTCAAGCCAAGGTAACTATCAGGAACTTTCCATATCCCTTTACTGTTGCATTAGGTATCAGGATTACAATGGTGTCTCATGTCACCTTATGCACGCTGACTGGCGGCTTTAGCATACATTGGATATGTCATTCTAAAGTCCCCCAAAACAGAACACATAACTGGATTTCATGCATGGATAATTTAATGAAAGCATTGACACTTCTAAACAGAACTAGTTTGAAAAGGATCACCGAACAACACCTTGCAGGTTTCCGTCTTTTAATAGTAAAAGGATTGTATTTTTTGATGTGTGTTACACAACTAATGTGTGTTCCCTTATGCTGTGACCCTAAATGTTATACATGCTTTATACTCAGCACGTGTTTTCATGTAGTGAGATCATTGCAGGCACACCACCTCCTACCAAAAGAAACATAATTACTTTTTAAAGGTTAAAAACATAAAACAACTCTGTACTGTGTATGTAAAATGTTAAGCATTTAGAGTCTTTGTAATGGTTAACACACATTGGCACTGTAAGACGCGTCAAAAAATACAATCCTTTTTCTATTAAAAAAACCACACTGGCCCAGTCCGGCTGATGGCAGGTACTTCAAGGTCCATCAATCCTTTTGAACCTGTTCTTTTCCATTTTATCAGAACCACCACTGCTTCTAAATACTGTAAATACACAGTAAAAATACTGAATTTATAAAGTGTTTTTCCAGTCATAATGACCACTCAAAGCGCTATACACTAGAACCAAAATCAGCTAATCGCACTCACTAATGCGCACACATTCATACAATGATACTGTTGTGGCAGGAGGAAGCTGGAATCAAACACACAACCTTCCAATTGCAATTGCTCTACTCACTAAACCACAGTCGCCCACAGTGACTCTAACAGTTACTCTGACTGGAAATGCTTTACATGTTTCGTTCTCTGTAAGGGTTTCAGACCAGAAGATTATTGGAGGCACACTTTTTCCTACTTCCATTTGCCATGGGAATTATCATTTGCCTCTGAGCAAATAACTGCTCAGTATAAATATGACAATGGTTAAAAGGTCTTGAAATAGTGTTTACATAAACCTCTGTGATGCTTTGGAGACTGAAGTTGGTTTAAGACTTCAGAGGTCTGCTGTGACCTGAGACTTGATTTGTACTGAATAAATACACCAAGAGCAATGTCCTCTGCAAGTAAGATATTAACTGTTTATAACTCCTAACTGTACCTCATTTCAAAGCTATTTTTGCCATTTCTCCCTACCCAATGTTTGCACATCTCTAAAATAATGCACACACATGAACTCATATGTGTGCATTTAGGTGGCTATCAGTGTTGAGAACCACAACCCAGATCCATGAAAAGAGGGTTATAAATGTAGTCAGATCTTAGCTAGAGGGCTGCAGATATCAGGATGCTGCAGGCACAATAGAGACTTCTTCCATTCTCCAGATTGAGTCTTAGCAGGGGTGAGAGATGAGTTCTCCCCACCAACTAGGAGCCTGGGTGATGGATGACCCTAGCACAAGCTAAACACACCGTAGGGGCCTTGGAGGTACTCCAAGGCCACTAGAGAAGGGCTTTATTGCACTCAATACAAAGAAAGCATGTGACTATGACCAAATGTTCAGATATGTTTAAGCAAAAACCTTCAGGTCAGCAGCAAACATTTTAAACAGTTTCATTAGAAAGACCTAGGAGGTTACCAGTCATTAAGCTAGTAGGTGTTAGTCTTGGAGTTACAGAGGTGGAATAATTGTCTCAGAATGCAATTAAAACAATGACTTAATTGTTGTTCGCTTACAAAGGAAATCTTGGCTGGTGAAGAGTAAACACAGCTAATGAAACGAGATGTTTTACCATGACTCAGAAATTTTGTAGTAATGTCAGTCCACAGATATTTTTCTGTCCCTCTTTGCAAATCTTTGCTAAATGCTATTTTTTCTTTGTTGTTTAACTGTACAGATGCACAAAACCCTCAGTTAAACAAAAATACCAATACACTAATTCATTTCACAATATACAAAGTTTTCAGGTGCACTGCTATTTCTGCTTTGTGCAGAGTTAATGACATCACAAGAGGCACAGAAACAAACTCTTCAGACAGCAATAGAAAACATGGCTGACAAGTGACTTTTAGTTTGTGGATCATGAAGCATTGAAGCTGCATTTCCATTGGAAGGGGTTCAATTCATGCTTTTGGGCCAGAGTGTGACTTTAATGACCCACATACTGTCGTGGATGGTTAGGTTAAAGTAAATGGGGACTATGAATGAGAGAAATCTGTTTTCCTGCTTGAATTTCTATCTGATTGGTTTCTGAATGCCGAGCAATGGGATTTTTTGTCCTTACGTCTTCCCTCTGCTGTTGACGGGAATGATGATGGCACTGTTATAGGCTGTCCAGCAGGGGAATGCAGGTGGGGCTGACTGGTAGGAATGGGCTCATTATAAGTCTGTCTGCCTGGAAAATATTTTTAGCGGAAGTTTAAGGTGATGCAGCAGTTCTGTGTTTTTTTTTTTGACAACTAGGCTCAAAATGATCGCTGCAGATCTCTGATGATAAAATATAGCCATTCCAGTCTTCACAAATAACTTTCATGTGTTTTATGTTTGCCAAATCTTCCAGAAATCTACTCAGCTCAGGGGTCATTTGGTTAAAAACTTGAATAACACCCCGATCTGTTGCCTCATATGATGCCACAAGAGGCATTTGCATGTGGAAGTTTGTTTTTTTGAAGGTAGATTTTGTCTTGATTAAAAATAGTTCACAACAAAATAGAAAAACAAATAGAAAGGCTGACCATGACATGTTGTACTTCAAGTGACAAACGATCTAAAGTGAGTTTGGCTGATTTTACACTAAAGTCTGTCTAGTAGCTTTAAATTTCCCAGAGTGGTGGTGAGATTGTTTAATTTTGATATAACACCACAAGATCCATCTCTTGGATTTACTGTTTTTGCAACAGTTTTCAGGCATGCTGAATTAACAGAACTGGCATGAGAACACTGCTTGGTGCTGCATTCATTTTTTTGGATTACTGACTAACAGAGAAATAGATCCCTTTTCTTTTGGCTGGACTTCAAAGTTGAAATGGCTTTCACTCCCTGCGGGCCCTGCTTTATAATCTTGAGCTCTGAAATTTTCACCTGGAGAAAGAAGAAGCAGGAAGGTTTTTATTACCCTTTCCAATTTTAAGTAATGGCAGCTCCTACCTTTAAGTTGGTTGTGTCTTTCTGTAGAAGATGAACAAGTGTAATATAAACACAGACCAGAAATAAATAGGCTACCATGACAAATACTTGCTCTCATCTTCCCAGCAGTTGTTTATTAAACCCTGTGCCCTTCTGAAGACAGAGTCTCTTAATCTGAATTTTTCATATATAAGTGTTTCCACTGACCTCTGGCCAAGTGCAGCATCACAAATCTGGATGTATGCTGCAGTCGGTAACAAACATAACACGGTATGTTCATTTTATTGCAGCACGATCAATATTCTGTTCTTGTTAACAGTGCATTACTTTACTGGTAGTGTGGATGGTGTCACGTGAGGATTATCAACCAAATCTGCTACGCCCTTCAGTTGTTCCCAGTGTTATACTGGATTCTTAGCTCATGGTTTTATTTTATGACCTGCTTCTATTATCAGTCAGGTTATTTATTAACATGAAAAACTGCCTTCTCTATACAAGCAATACCCATTGAACTGGAACAGCTTTTGTCACATTAGAGCCACTAACTTGAATGTATGTTGATTTAGTTTTGGCAAACATTCACCTTTTAGCAGGACATTGAACCTAAACACACAACCAGAGCTGTTATGTACTGGTTTACAGCAAAGCAGGTCATCATCTATGAAATAACAAAATGTTTCATTTTAAGCGAAATAAGTCCTTGCTAAAACCTCTAAACCTTAAGGGTCTGAAGGAACCAAACATAAACTTTTTGATAAAAATCCAAAATTTTTGTTTGGCACATAAACACAGTGCATCACCAAAAGAACACCCTAGCCACAGTTAAATATGATGATGGCAGCAACATGCTCTGGGGTTACTTTCCTTCAGATAGAACTACATTGTTTATCAAAGTGGGTGAAATTATGAAAAGTTTAAACACAAAACATTCAGCTAACAAAACAAAAAAGCTGAAAATGAATAGGGATTCATGGCCAGTCTAAGCATACATCAAAATCAACTAAAGCATAAGAAAAGCTTTTGGAATGACCTAGCCTAACTTGTTTTTGGATGGAGAAATTTCTGTTAGATACAGTGCAACAATATCATTCAAGTCAAGATGTGGGGGGGCTGATAGACTTATACCATAGAGTAGTAATAGTTTAAAGGGTGTAAGAAAGTATACTTCTGCAACTAGGTTGTTGGAGGTTTTATTATTAATGTTATGTTTTTTTACTTTTTCCCTGAAATAGATTTGTTTGATTTTCACTCAAACTGTGCAGGATGAAGGTTGGGAAATCAATTTTTGTGATCGTATATTTGTACATCACAATAATTTGACTGGAGGATTTACATTTTATATTCACTGTATTTGCAGCTTCACCCCTGCAGACCTTGTTTTAACTTTTACTTCCTCTAAACTGGCTAGTCTGGTTGTCTTCTGCACTCTGCCGGTGGCGGTGCTGTGACCAACCTGGACAGGCTGATCCCAGGATTTCACTCGAAATCAGTAGTAGCAGCACGTAGTTTGTATAAACACCTTTCTGGAGAGGGGCATCGTCCGAGCTTCTGCTGGCAACAACTTAATGCTCACCCTCTACCGATGATCCACATGGCCCTGTCTTTTAGTGTTTAACCCTTTCTCTCTCCTAGACATGGCGATTGACTGAGCTTTTACTGTAACTAAATATATTGTGCTCTCTTTCAGATCTACTGAAAATGAAAACTGGCTCAGAGTTTATATACTTCTTTCTTTCTAGGTGAAAATGACTAAAAGGAGATCATCCACTAACATTTACTTTTCATGTCCCAAGAAGTACTCCTGGATCAGTGATTCTTTGTTCTCTTTGTGTCTCTGCTCTGTTCTCTCTACCCCCCGTCGTCGTGGCAGATGGCCGCTCACACTGAGCCTGGTTCTGCTGGAGGTTCTCTTCTGTTAAAAAGGGAGTTTTTCCTCTCCACTGTCGCTACATGCATGCTTAGTATGAGGGATTGCTGCAAAGTCAATGCCAGTGACTCTACATGCTCATCCGGGAGGAGTGAATGCTGCAAGTCACTGACTGGATGCAATCTGCTGGGTTTCCTTAGACAGAAAAACTTTTTATCCAATTTGAATAAATAACAGAATCTGACTGCCACTGTTCAATAATTAGATTAATTGGAATGTATGTACCTGACTTTTGTGAAGTGCCTTGAGACAACATGTGTTGTGAATTGGCGCTATATAAATAAAACTGAATTGAAATGAATTGAATTGAATTGAATCATCCTACGAAACAGAAATCTGATCTTTGTACATTTTGTTAAAATGTTAACCATTTATTATGCAAATGGGTATAATCTGATATTCTGTAACACGATATTTGGCCGGATGACATAGCTGCATATCATCTGTGAGTAATCAGATAACTTCATGGTAAGGGGTGAATAAGCTTACCATAGTCAGTAGCTTCTAAAGTGATATAGGATTAGCTTGCATAGAGCAAATGAAGGTGTAAAATGAAATTCAAATATATGTTAATATTCGTGCAATAATTCCAGCTTTCATGTAATAAAAACCTAATTTTAAACCATACTGGCTAAATAGCAAAACAAAAATATTTAATAGGGGGAGAGTTTATTATAATGTTAAGTCTAAGGGTTTCAAGACTATAGTGAATGGGTTTTAACAGAAATCCAAAATGTTTAATATGTTTCAAAGCACGAAATCACAAGCAAAACCTTTATTTGTAAAGTATGAAATAAAATAATAGAAACTGAGATGAATCTCTGAGAAAATATAGATTTAAAAGTAAACTAAGCTGCAGTCAATATCAGTGCAGCCCTGTTCATTCTCTCTGCAAACACAAGGTTCCCCATGGCCGGCTTTTGTAACAACTTGTCTGTGCAAATACTGAATTGCTATACCACCCGACTAAATGGGATTGTGGGTAGAAGAAAAAAAATGACTGCACTGTTTTTGAAACGCAGGCGTGAAACAGCATTCACAATTGGTCTGTAGTGATGGCAACATGATTATGCTGCGGTCTGGAAGATTTTAAGCAAATGCAGTATTTTTCCTCTAAACTTAAAGAATAGGTGGTCTGTAAAACAAGTGTTAATGCTGATAATGACTTATTGACAGCTGTAATTTTTATACAAAAAGACTGTAGCAAGGTTTAGAAAATGAGCTGGGATACATTCTGTCTTTCTTGGTATGATTTTTCTGCTTCGTTTTGAGACGTTTAAAGATGCTACAGCAAGCAGGAAGGGTGACCAAATGAGGTCTTTTTTCTCACCACTGCCAGGAATGTCATTAACATAAGCAGTGGTGATATCTGAGTTCACAGAGACATTCATACAATGCATTGCAAAGGTATTCAAGACATTTTGTTGGGGCTTTACATGAAAGAGCATCAGACTCCCTCGAGTCAATTCTTAGAAGAGAACCACATTTCGCTGCAATTACAGTCTTTTGAGGTGTTTCTCTACCAGCTTTCCACATCTAAAGACAGATCTTTACCCATTCCTCTTTGCAAAAGCTCAAGCTTAGTCAGAATGGATTGGAGATCATCTATGAACATCAGTGTTCTGGTCTTTCCACAAATACTCAGTTAGATTTAGGTCTGGATTTTGACTAGGTCATTGTAACAAATCCAAACCATTCTGAGCAACCATTCTTGCTGTATACTTAGGGTTTTTTGTCCTGCTGGAAGGTGAGCCTCCACACTAGTCTTATTTGTTTTGCGGTCTGTAACGGATTTTCTTTCAAGATTGCTCTGTATTTCACTCTATCCATCTTCTGGTCAGTTCTAACCAACTGTCCTGTCCCTGCTGAAAAAAAGCCTCTCCAATGCACGATGCTGCAAACATCTTATTTCATCATACGGATGGTTTGCTAAGGATACAACTATTTACAACTATTCACTACTAGAATTGGTAAATAATATAAATTTTCTCAAAAAATATATTGAAGTGGTTGTTGTTGTGTTGTTTAATTGTTATTAATACTTTTGCACTAGCATTTCACTGTGAGCCTGCGTCGGAGCTTATGTTTACCGAGGGGAGGGGGGTTTTATAAGAAATACTGTGCAGAGTCATGCCATGTTGCTCCCAGCAGTTTCATATTTGAGCCAGGCACTCTGACCCCTGGAAAGATTCATATTGAGCCATCTGGAGAAGGAGGAAGGTTACACAATATGGGATCAGCTGTGCTCCTCCTGTTTAAAAACCATTCTGCCCAGCTATTTGGTTTCATGTCAGAGGATTATGTTTAGTATGTCTGCTGCTGTGTCATGAATCAGACAGCAGAACAGAGTGGAGATGCATTAAGCCTAATAGCAACGCCATGGCACGGAGACAAGATCACTCAGTATTTTTGCTGCTGTCCCCAGCTCACACGGCACATAGCAAAGCTGCGCCCTTGCAGTCAGATCGACTTTTTGTAAAATTCAATTACGCTCTGAAATGAACAGCCAACACTTGTGGATAGAATGGGTCTTAGAGTGAGAGCCATCCACTGCTGTAGAAATTTGTCACATATCTATGAATACTGAATGGGTTGTGCTACAGTTGGCAGGCTGTCCCCGTCACTGGGATAAGTATTTTTGCCCCCCTCCTCTTCTCATCTTCCAATTGGATGGCAACCTTCTCCCCCGCACCCGCTGTACAATCCTTAAAACAGATTTCTGTCCTCTCCTCTCCTTTGTGGGGGTGAATTCTTCTCTTGGCAGGCGCTGCAGTGGATGATGTCAGATTATGTGAACATCATGCATCATCATGAAAAGATATTAATGGAAACATTTGCATGTTGACACTTGAAGGCAAACTCAAAACATGTTTTTTTTTTCACATTACTGTATGCAGAGCTGGAGTTTGTATAAAAGAGTAGCCTCTATTGAGAAGCCCAAAATGATGTCAGTGTAGCCATGGCAACGATTCTTACACATTAGCCCATGTTCTTGACGCAGTTTGAGTAGCACTCAAGCACTACTTTTCTGACAAATGTCAGAACTCATTTCTTAACTGGCAATAACGTTTTTTTTTTAGTTGCTAGTGGTTTAAAAAGTCGAGCAGGAAGCGTAATTTACATGAGCCACATTGCTAATGACCTATTGGGAATTCAGGAGGCACTCTCTGTATAGAATGAATATTTATTGAATCAGTCAAGAATAGCGGCCAGTATTTTTGATGAGCTATAAATATGAGCCATTGCCCGAGTCTATTGTCTGAGGTACAAACCCTCCCGCCAAGACCAGCATCGGCAGAAGTCAGACCTTTCTGGTTCAGAGAGCTGACACAGTGCAGTTAGAGTAACCAGAGAAGGTGGAGCAATATTTCGCTGATAGATGCCCTTTGATAGAAATGCAGAAAGGTGATAGGCTGGAAGTGGCAAAAAAAGAGCCTGAGAACACAAAAAAGATCCTTGGTGCTGAAAAACAAGTGTTTCAGGCCCCGTTGTACTGAGCACAACTGCATCAGCAGCCTAATGCAAAAATCTATGGGGAGGGCGGAAGGAAAGTAATTGTAACATTGCTCTTTGGCTGGGAATTGCTACTCAGTGCAATTTAGCCCAGTAGTCAGAAAGCGTTAAGGTGAATAGTCAACGTGGTTCATTTTATTCAATCGACTTAAATGAGGAATGGAAACAGCTGCACCTGCCTGCAAGATAACCGAATGATAAAGGATTTCCTTTGAGGCTTGGCCTGTAGTCCAGATGAGAGGAAACATTGAAAATTGTCCCCTTATCTGCACCTGTCTGTATGAGGGGACCTGTCCCAAGCCTGTCATACCTGTCCAATAGGACTAATTTTCTTCTTACTGCACATTGGGCCTTGTAACTCTAATTTGATACTCTGGCTTGGTTGTTAGAAATAATGAAAAAAAGGGTAATGACAATGTTCCAAAAACTCCAAAAACTGCTGGATTAAAACCAATTCAATTTGGATTATTTTCCCACAACAGTCCAGGGTCAAGTACTGGCAGATACAACTCTGGGTTAATTTAACACAGTTGGGCTGGGCAATAAGTTGGACTCAGCATACTTGTTTAGGTTTTCAATCTAACCAAACAGGGTGTTGGTGGCTATCTCCAGCTGTGAATGAGCAAGAGGTAGGGCACACTCTGGACAGGACACCAGCCCATCACAGGAACACCCAGGACAGGCCATGTACAGACACACTCCCATGTAAGGGCAGTTTAGAGTGGCCAGTTAACCTAGGTTGCATGTTTCTAGATGGTGTGAGGAAGCTGGAGTACCTAGAGAGAACCCAACAGGGTCCTTGTCTCTGCGAGGACAGGGGCGACAACCACTGTCCAAACCACATAAACCCAGCATTTGGGTCAGTAAGCGAGCAGGCTATTGTGTGTGATGGCAAAAAAACACTTCTTTGTTGGCATATATAGACCCAGGCTGTAATATAGCTGAGTAATGTTGTTCATACATTACAATGAGCAATGGCTAACTCTAGTCTGATGCTTTGGTTTGGTTATTGATGAAAATTTTTTTGCTGTTTTGATTCAATGCACTCTTGAAAAGATACGAATAACAGTACCCAGTCCTTTCTAGAAAGTTCTGCTAATTGATTCGGATTTCTTTAAATAGGTGACAGCCTATGAACCTGCATGGCATTACATAAAAATATCAACTGCCAGTGGAAGAAAGAGCAAAGTAATAATTAACCTACCTTTCCATTCATTGTTGGACTCCTGTCTCTGTCAGCTCTTTGTCTTGCAGCTCTGCTGATAAAACAACTATACGGTCTGGCATCTTCCATCTTAAAACATGTTATATTGAGCTTTCATAGTGCATGATTTTAAAGATCATTCACAATCTGCAGATGTTTGTCACAGCAGCAGTCACAGTGCATGACTTTCCCATACAAACTGTTGAATCAGCTGTTGGTGAGCTTATCACACTGCATAATCAGACTGCCAGTTCAAGCTCACTTTACAACATTTATTCACGGATGTCTGAAAAAAATTATTATTAAAGAGTGTAAATATGACTTTGGGGAAGAATTGCGAAAATAACATCTAAACAACTAACATTCATTTAGTTTGTTTATTTCTTTAAATTTAGTGGAAATTTTATTTAAAAAATGACCCAAAAAGAACTATAGTAGTGCATTTCATTTGAACTTAGAAGTGGGAATTTGAGAGAGTCGAAAGATCAACCGGAACCCCCACCTCTCCTAAAGTTGGAATTCCAATACAAATCCAATATGGCTGCTGTGTGTATAAAACACTATAATATCTGCAGTGATAAAGTCTTTATTTGCCCTTGTGATTGTTTGCATCACATCAGCATCTGTTAGTGAACATGTTGCTTCTCTGATTGTGTAAAAGGCTGTGAGTTTCATTGCGATGCTAATGATAGTTAGCCTAGTCAGTGACCACAGAAACGAGCAAATTGCACAGATTTTCTGACTTGCAACTACAGGACAGTTAGGTTTGATTTGACTTAATTATGAGAAGCAATCACATTCTTCAGGTAAAAATCCATTGTAGTGAGACATCATGTAGCAGTTGCTGGCAAATTTCTATCTATGATGCTTAACTTGGCTAGCCAAAGACAGATCTGTATGATTAGACTGTATTTCTTGTCATTTGTGGTATGCTTTGGAGGCGACACTTTATCTATCACTCATGCTAAGTATAATTAGCATCAGTGAAATGTTTGGCAGACAGAAAAAGTGACTGATACATCGATTTTTATGATTTGATTAATAACTTTAGTGACAATGAAGTTAATGACTCCTTCAGCTCAGAAGGAATGGTTGTTATGCCACATGCTTCTACTAGATAATAACCAGCTGCTTGATTCTGGGATCTCGTTCCTCTAACCCCTACAGTGGTGAAGGTTGTAAAATACAGTGTACTGTAAATCAAGAACTTCACCTATTGGATCAGCTTTTTCTTCAGAACAGCCTGGACCAGAGCAGAGAAAGCCCCGTTTTACCATCTTGCACTTCATGCTGCCATCACTTGTAAACAAGATTCTTGTACTTCTCCAGCCAAGGCAGTTGAGTTGAGAATCACAGCCTCACAGTTGATCATAATTCATTTTATAATATTTAATGTACACACTTCATTTTGTATACGTCGAATTAAAAAAACAGTGATAACGACAAATATAACTAGTCAGATGCTTGTTGGATCCTTGGACTACTCTAGATCATATGTTTAGGTGTCTTAAGATGGTATAGTGAACACTTTACTTCCCCTAATGCATATATTACACTACAGGACTATGTATACTATGGATCTACTCATATTCTAATCTAAAAAACCAAGAGGATGGCCTCTAACAGTGTTTACAGAGTAAAATGGAGGCCAATACACCTCAGTGAATCTACTTACCTCTCTCCTAGCTGAATTCTATCAGGGGTTAGGTGAGTTTACAGTCTGTTATGACCCACAGTGTGGGTGGCGGGAGCCCTGAGTGGGGATCAGGTCTGAAAGGGTACTGGGATTGGGAAGAATGTTGCGGAGAAGTGGTGAAAGATTCCATCCATGTGTGAAAAACTATTAATCAAAATGTTGTCCTGATCAACAAATTTAAACCTGACTCTCTCTGCTTCCTCCCCCTGCCTGACCTGTGTTATTTCCATCTCTTCTCTCTAAGAAGGCATTTTCTACTTTACACTTAGCTATGTATTCTTAGGCATGATTTTCTAAGTGTATGTTTATCCACCTTATCTGTCCTTTGTTTCCCATCAAATGTTCCATATTTTTCCTCCTGCCTGCCTTTAGTCTCAGTGTGAGTAAGCCATAGGCTGGAGCAACGCCAGTGCAAACAGCTTGGGCAAGCCTGCTTTCAGAGCAAGATCCATCAAAGCATTCACCCCCACTAGTTCACATGAAAGTGCGTGTGTGTGTCTGGTAGACTCACATGACTGACCTCGGACATAGTGCTATGTGCCTACGAGGTCAACATGTCAACTGATTGGAATATTCCTTTCTGTACGCATTCTCTCCGGTTTGGATCAATGACTTTTTTCACATTTTCATTAGTCTGAGGGGGTTTCTGTCTCCTTGGAGCTGTACAATCAATGTGTGTATAAGCAACATCACTGAATTAAAAAAGAAAAATCACAATAATTCCCATATTTGAAAGCTTGGATGACCTCTGAGCCTGGATCTAACTCAGCCTGAAACACAGTTTCAAAATTAGTTCACAATTCCACTTTCTGCCTTACTTGGTGTAACTTTAGAGGTCTTTCTTCTTTTTTAACTCAGTGACAACTGCTTGTTTATTGCTGACTTGCAATTATCTGACACGAGTCTGAACTCTGATCCCTGAGTTTACACAGATTTGTAAAGATTCGAAGAAAACTACCTGACCTAGGATCCACATAGAGAAGAAATACACAAAGTGATTTTGCATCAATCGTACATCAGATTTTTGAAATCCTTAATATCAAATCACACAGTACCTTGCAAACGCATTCATACCCCTTGCACTTTTTCACATTTGGTCATATTACAGCCAAAAACCTCAATGTAGTTTATGCAGATATTACACAGTAGTGCACAGTTGTGAGGTGAGAGGAAAATGAGAGAGTTTTCAAGATATTTTAACAAATAAAAGACTGATGTATGCTTTTGCATTCAGTCAGTTTTACTCTTACTCTAACATATTTAGACTGACCCATCACTGTTGAAGTGTCACAATCCAGTACATGCAGAAGAGCCGATCACCAGGAGGACATGCACATACTGGAACCAATCCACATCAAAGCACTGCAAAGCACGAATGGCTTCACTGTTGGTCGGCATCCTTATTATGCCTGACATATGACCCATTGGTGCAGCTTAGTTCAAATCGGATGAAAAATGTTTTTAAAATCCTAAAGTGAAGTTACGTGTACAGTTTACACCAGGGGTCGTCAACCTGTCGATCACGATCGTCCAGTAGATCTTTAAGACTTTACCCATAGATCCCAAAAATAACAGGAAAATTACATGCACCATCTGTGTACCACTTGTGTACCCTACCCTCCCAGAGCCATAGCGACCAATGAAAAAGCACGGTATTATGAATGAACCTCCACCCTGTCACTCACGTCAATCACAAGATGCAGCTTTGCAGGGTAGCAGGCAGGTAAAATGGCCGAGGCCCCGCGAAAGAAATCAAAACAATACCATTTTCATCTAGAATGGGAGGATGAATTTATTTTTATGTTAGCCAACGATAACGGCAATCAAGAGGATCCCACTCAGCCCTGCAGCTGTGACTAGAAGAGTAGAAATAGTGTCAGAGGACTTGGATGAACAGGTCTTAAAGAACTTGTAGTGAATATTTTTCACTACAATTGGATGAATCTTTGGATGTAATCAAAACGGCGCAGCTCGTTGTATTTGTGAGAATGGCTTCTCAGGATTCTACAACAAAGGAGGACTTTCTCACTCTTTTGCACTTGAAGGACAGAACAAGAGGTGAGGATGTTTTTCAGCGAGTTTAAAAAATATCTGCGAGAAACTAATATTCCCATCCATGAACTAGCAGCGATCACTACTGATTTGTGATGCCGTGTGTGCGCTTGGGGTTTATGGCACTGTGCCGCAATGGTGCCAATTTCCCATACCTTGAGTTACCATGGCATTATTCATCAACAAGCCTTGGGTTTTTCTCAAGTCATGATATTGGTAGTGAAACTGATCAATTCTATTAGAGCAAAACCACTTCAACACAGCTAATTCAAGTCATTAATGGATGAGCTTGATGCTGCGTATGGTTACCTATCTCTCAATGCTAATGTTCGCTGGCTGAGTTGTGGCAAAGTTCTGCAGAGATGCATTGATTTGCTTCCAGAGATAAAGGCTTTTGTCTCAACAAGGAATAAGAAGCACAAAGAATTGTGTGATGATGCACGGCTGCCTGATGTGGGGTTTTTGACGGATTTAAACGGCAAACTGAATGCCCTCTACACTGAAGGAAAAATTGAAACCTGTCTTACATAATGAGTGCAGTGAATGCATTCATTGCCAATCTTTGTGTTTGGGCGATACATCTGAACAACAGGAAGCTAACACATTTTCTGAACCTGGAAAAATGATCTCAGACAGTCAAAGATAGGGATGCTTTCCACCAAGTGACAGCGGAGTTAAGTTTTGGTGAGTTAAATGTAATGGAGGACATTGCTACATTTGTGTCAAACCCTTTTCATCCCATTGGTGTAGAACAATTAGCAGCCAAATTCCATCATGTATTTGCTTTACAAACTGGTTTGAACTTGGAGATAATTGATTTGCAAAATGACATAGAACTGAAGTGGATTAATCTTTCCCTTTCTTTTAAAAAAAGTATGAACAATAGGAAATGTAATTTCCATGAGGCAGGTTAATAAGCTTCAGTCATGTTTTAGTAATGGCACATATGTGCTGTTAGAAATAAACTTTTTTCTCCACTATACAAACATTTGAGCAAAACTGAGTGCAGTCACCTTAATGAAGCATGTTTATGACCTTGTATTTTAACTCTTATATCATTGCCTAAACAAAAAGCCTAGAGTTGGAAGGAAGTTGGACGTTTTTCTGTTCAGTGGATCAACAGGTACACACTACCTTGGTTCAGGGCCATGTTCAGGGATCTTAGGCTCAAAGAAGTTGGTGACGACTGGTTTACACCATCGAATGGGTCAAGTGTCATGGCTCTTTATGTCTTGGTTTCATACTCGTGCAGCATATCTTGTTTACTTTCTCTTTAAGTGTCGTTAATCAGTTGCCTTACCTTTGGAGGTTTCACTGAAATTAGTAGTTACTAGTAACTTTATTATTTCTAAAGTTTATTGTGTTGTTAGATGAATTTAGCTAAATTGCTCAGTTCCTTTATTGAATTTATATTGAAAAAAAACTCTGAATGCACTGTATTGGAAACTAACAGAACAGATTCTGTACTTGAAATGTTTTTGCTCAGAAGTGGAAACTCTTTTCTTTTCTCTGAATAAATATCTCCTTCTCAAGCAGCCTGTTCTCTCTCAGGAAGAAATAATTACTGCATAAATACATCCATGCAGCTTGGGAGAGAACTGATCATGCTGAGCAATCTGCAGCTCATCATTAATCCAGACCTGCATCTGTGCACCTGGACAAGGCAAACTGCTGTTTTTAACGCGAAATAGGGAAAACGTTTCACAAATACTTATTCAAGCATCTTACAAACAGCAGTGAGTCATCCACTTAAGACTCCAGAGAAAGAGTTTCTCCAAGAGAGGAGAGGAGAGACTTGCATTATATTAAAAAAAAAAAGAGTCCATCAAAAATCACAGGATTTTGATTAATATTTAGTATAGCTGGCTGCACCGCAGTGCAGTTGCTGGCGCTGTCGCATTACAGCAAGAAGGCCCAGGGTTGGAATTCGCGACTGGGGTCCTTGGAGTGAAGTTGGCATAAAAATATGCATTTCGGGTCAATTTGTCTTTCTTAATATCCTTAAAAATTAGGGTTTTGCAGGCATGGTGGTTGTCCCCGTTTTGTCTTTGATTTGCCAGGTGATGTTTTGGGTTTGGATTTTTCTAGGGGGGCCCTGTTTCCCCACACGATGTCCGCTGGAGATAGGCACCAATTCCCGACAACCCCTGCAAGGGTAAAAGGAGGGTTGGATGGATACATTTATAATTGTTTTTGAAACCAACCTTATACATAAAATATATTTATATATATTAATAAATATATTATGATAATTTAATTATAAAATTAAAAATATATATATATATATATTATAATATATATTTTTAAATTTTAAAATTTTAAAAATATTATCCCCCCTTATTAAAACCCCCCCCCCTATATATATATAATTAAAAAACCATATTTACATATATTATATTTTTTTTTGGTTTAAAAGAAAAGTTTTACACAAAATTTTGTGAGTTTAAACTATAATGTGGGGATCTTTTTGTTATTAAGGTTTTTAAAAATTCTCTTTAAATGATTCCCGAAAATTTTTATTTTGTTTATTTTTTTTTCCTTTGGGGATGCTAGGTCGGGCAAATTTCTTCTATTATTTAACCCCAAAGAATCAGAGTTCAGACTGTCAGATAATTGCAAGTTAACAAAAAAACAAAAGACAGAGATTTTCTTTATAGAATTTGTTTATTACTTTTACTAAATCTTTTAATTAATCGTTCTCTATAATTACTCTGCCTTTAAACAATTCAGGAAAGCCCAGATGATGATGTCATGGCTTTGTAAACGGATTAATTCACATTTGAGTTCATTGGAGGAACACATATTAGTGCACTTCCAGATAGCACCTGAAACACACTGCTTCCTTGTGGAAAATCTAATCAAAACAAATCTGCCAGGATATCAAGAAGAAAATCTGGGAACTGTAATATTCTGGTTTATACCTGGGTAAATGGGAATGTCCAACTGTGATACTGTTTAGGATTAGGATGTGGTCCGATGCCCTAGAGATTAACGTGTTTCGATGCAAAAATGTGCATATCAACCTCAGAACAAAAACAAAAGACCTTCAGAAGCCGGCAGGTGAAATAAGTCCTGTATCAACGCTCAAAAAGCAAAATAGAGACAAATTACAGTTTGCCAATGCACTCAGGGACAAAGATTTGCATTTCTTTTGAGACTTGTCTAATGAAACTAATATTGGATTGCTTGGCCATTAGGACTAGCATTACATTTCGAAAGAAAAGGAGGGACACCATCATAACTGTGAAGTATGGAGGTGGCAGCACACAGACTGATGTTTTCAAGCCGTTATTTCTGTTAATAATGATATTTTCTGCTTGCAGCTAATAAAAACACAACATGTAACATCAGAATATTAAATCAGATCAATAAAAAAAATAAATTTTTAATACTGAAACATGGGCTCAATGAATATCTATGATACCTGATTAATAGTTGTTTTTTTCAAAGGGTGAACCCATATTCTACTTTATTGAATATGACTGTATACTGTATATAAATGTCTCATTTCAACTGTAAATGCTTAAACATACTTTTTTAAGTAGAGTTTGTGGTGTGAATCCTAAAGCATCTAAAACCTGCAGTTTTTCCATGTATCTGCCTACAGGCAATGACAAACTAAGAGTTGTTTCCCCATCAGAGAAACCCAAACAACAGAGATGTTCAATCTTCTTCTGCTGCTGCCAGTGTTATTATTCAGCCCACAAACTTTTCAGCAGGACAGAGGGCAGCTTATGTAAGAACAGCTCCACTTTCAACAGCAGCTCTTATTAAATGCTAATTCACAATCCCATCTTGTGTTTGCATATCCACGTATTCACTCCTGGCACAGGGCCGGCTGAACACAGGATCATAATTGTGCAGCCACTGGTGCTGTTAAAGATTTCTGGGGGAGTTGCCCTCTAAAGTAGAGTGGAGCTAAAATGCCTCAATGCGGTACTGTTCCACTCTGTACTGTTCTGAGCTTTCCTGTTATCTGCTTTCACCTTAGCATTGATAAAATATGGAGAGGCTGCAGAGGAGGATCAATAAGGTGTGGAAATGAGAGAATATCTGAGATTTGGGTTTCACTGTGCCAGACCAGGATGAAACTCCAGTCCACGCCTGGTCTCTATGGGAATAAGGACGAAGCTGTGCTGAATGCTCCCTATTCATGGTTTAAGCAATCCATTCTGATCTTACCTCTGAATACATGTTAGCTGTCTGTAGCCCAGGACAGAACTGACAGCAAGTTAAGACGAAAAAATCTAACACGATAGCTGGCACCTTCAGTACCTTTCAAAAGTATTGAAACTCATAGAACTTTGTCACATTTTTTTACATTACAGCCACAAGCTTTAAGGTATTTTATTTGGATTTTATGTAAACAGCGGCAAAAAGAAAAAGCCATTGGAATCCATGAGAAATCCTGCGTGCATTTTTTTTTTTACAAAGCATATAGGGAACACAGCAACTTCTCAAAGGATGCTCTGTAGAAATTGGCATCGTTGGTATTTTACAAACTGCTGATGTGCTAAGATTTTCACTCACAACCAATATTTGGTTCATAGACAATGGTCCAAAAACAAGAAAATATCCATTGACAGCAGCTTTGTGGATGAAAAAGCCTTGTTGATGTTAGAGATCAGAGTAGAATGTGCAGATTGGTTGGAAAGGGATTGGTAAAAAGGGAACGGTAGCTCAAATAACCACTTGTTACAACCAAGATATACTAAATACTCTCTCTTAACACAGTATGTTGAATCAAGCAAATGGGCTACAGCAGCAGAAGACCACACCGGGTACCATTACTGTCAGCTGAGAACAAGAAACATGGATCCATACTATCTTCTAGCCATGGTCCAGGCTGGTGGTGGAGGCATTATGCTAGGGCAAATTTTCTTGACACATATTAGGCCCTTTAGTACTAATTGAGCATTGAGCAATTACATAGCCTACCTAAGTATTGTTTTGTTGTTTTGTTTTCCATCCCTTGTCCATCCCACACTGTACTCATCTTCTGATGACTACTTTAAGAAGGATAATGCACCATTTCACAATGATCATATCTAATTCAATTCAATTCAGTTTATTTATATAGCGCCAATTCACAACACATGTTGTCTCAAGGCACTTCACAAAAGTCAGGTACATGCATTAGAATTAATCCAAATCATTGAACAGTGCAGTCAGATTCAGTTATTTATTCAAATTGGATAAAAAGTTTGTCTATCTAAGGAAACCCAGCAGATTGCATCCAGTCAGTGACTTGCAGCATTCACTCCTTCTGGATGAGCATGTAGAGACAGTGGACAGTCACTGGCGTTGACTTTGCAGCAATCCCTCATACTGAGCATGCATGTAGCGACAGTGGAGAGGAAAAACTCCCTTTTAACAGGAAGAAACCTCCAGCAGAACCAGGCTCAGTGTGAGCGGCCATCTGCCACGACCAACTGGGGGTTAGAGAGAACAGAGCAGAGACACAATATCTAACACCACAATGAGTTACTTTCTACTCCAGTTGCCTCCACAGTCACCAGATCTAAATTCAAAAGAGTCCCTTTGGGATGTTTTGTGCAGGACACTGGTATCATGGATGTGCAGTCAACAGATCTGAAGCAATAATGCAGTTCTGAATTTAAGGTGGACCAACCCGGTATATAAGCAAGTAGCAGATGAGGGTCTGTTTTGGTCTCCATGATCTTCTTGGACAACAAAATCCCTTAGCTTGCAAGCTTCCAAGCTTCCTTAGCTTCCAAATCCTCCAGTGTGTTCACCAGCTTGTTCCTATCTTTCATGTCGTGACCGTTGCTGCCTTCCAGAGTTTTTGAATAATACATCTTTTATATTAACTAGAAATGGGTCATTTATTAAATTCAGATTAGGTTCCCTTGGCTTCACCGTAATCCTCACTTAAAGAGCAATAAACTTATCCCCACTGTTTGTGCATTTAAGTACACTCAACGTGTGTGTGTTCATGTGTGTGTGTGCACGTGTGGGTGTGAGGGAGAGGAGCTCAGTGGGTAACCCACTAAGCTTCTCTCTGGTTTCCATCCTGCGCTCAGTTTCACTCTATTTCAGAGTTGCCTAATTAATCATGCATTATTGAGAGACAGAAGCTGGGGTTTAATAGCCCTCACTGCAGCCCCAGCACAATACAGGAGCAGCTCTTAATGGTGTTGTGTGTGTGTGTGTGTGTGTGTGTGTGTGTGTGTGGGTGCGTGTGTGTGTGTGAGGGGCATTCAAGGTCAGATGGAGAATAACTGAATGTTTGATTTTCCTTTCTGTGATGTGCTCTCTTCCCCATTTTAATTTATTTCAGGGAACCATCAGCCAGCGTCCATCATTAGATGCTGGTTCTGTTCCCACACACACTCGTGCACACACTTGGTCAGGATTAGCCCTTTGTGCAGATCAAACCCATTGGAATCAAGTGACTGTAACAGAGCACCCTAATCCTTCTTCATCAGCAAACAGAAATGCTGGTTAGCCGCAGTTAGCTGGCTGAAACCTTGCAGCGTCACGGGTCACCTGCACTTTCACTTCCTTATACTGATAGATTACCAGTTCCCTGTTGTGTTCTTCCCAAAACCCTCCCTTCACCTCCTCTCCCTCCTCCTTCCTTACAGATGATAACGTGGGCCAACGTACACGTGCATCTTTGTTGAGCAGAAGCACCTCCTCCTCTCCCCTCCCCTCCACTTCGCACTGCCTCACTAACAGAGTTCCTCTTTCACCCCCCATAACAATACACACACACAAAGTCCATGCAAGTTCTTGGACAGAAGACTTTGCTTGGAGGGCTTAATCAGAGGCAAAAAGGGATCCTCTGCTGGCAGCCCCTCTGAGCAATGATGCATACATTGTATGGCAGTGAGGTGCAGCAGCCCGTTTTGACAACACATTGAATACTAATCAAAGTTGAGGCAGTTAATCCGAATGTATTTGAAGGGATGCTGTGGAGCCATATGCCCATTGATTGGGTGGCACCTCAGAGATCTCTCTCATCTTGGATGCCAAATGTGACATGCATATCAAACACTAGTCAGAAAATCTAGTCAGATGAAACTAAAATTGAATTAAAAAGTGGACACAGAACTTTGTGGTCTATATGCAAAATGTGCTGTAAAACTAACACTGCACATCACCCTGAACACACCATCCCCACGATGCAACATGGCATGGCCATTTCATGCTGTGGGAACTCTTTTCTTTACCAGGAACGGGGATGTTTCCTCCTTAGGTTCAAAGAACTCAATAATAGCACTACATATGAACATGTTCCTACACAGCATCGGAGGTATAAATGGAAAGATGAGTTGTGATTTTAGTAAAAGAAATAGTGAAGCAGGAGCAAGACAATGTGGGCCACTGCTATTTACATCCATCTTCACAGGCTTGTTCCTGCCACAATTAACCTGCGATGGAGAGAAACAATAGACAACTTATACAATATATATTATCTGAATATTAGCAAAGCTTTCGGATTATTTTATTTCAAAGATTTTAAATAGGAGTCTGATCAGACAGGAGTGTGTACACAGTAATTATCTGTACATAATCAAAATCTTGCAGTGGCAATTACAGCCCTTATCTTGATAGTGGCATTTTGATGATTGTGAACTGACAGAGTGACAATTGTCTGATTGTGTATTTTTGGTTTTCCCATCATTCAAACCTACTTATTTGTTGTTAATGTTCTGGTATGTCGAGCCTTTTCATAGCAGAAAACATGAACATGTTAAAAACATGAACAAGTGGCAAACTGCGCCTCATCACCTCTTTATGCTTCTTAGAATGTGCGTTTGGTGACTGTCTCCAGATGAGCCTGCTGAGATCATGCAAATAAAACAGCCATACAGCACTTTTACATGTTCTATCTACACCGGCAAATATTTTACATGCAGTATTTTCCTGCATTAATTTACAAACAACCACAGTAGCTTTAAGGCAAGTGCCTGGCGGCCCCCTGCTGAATTTCATAATGTGCAGTTATACTTATTCATCCCAGCTTGCAAGTACCAAACCATTGGAGTGAGCCCAAAACACAATGCTTTGCAGAAGTACTTATAACTCTTGAACTTTTCCTCATTTAGTCATGTTAATACCAGCTTCATCGCATCTAGATACTGAAACCTTAATGAATATAATAAATCACCCTCATCACCCTCATAATCTCAATGATCCTCATCAACACATGAACTAAGAACATCAACTTTCAAATCTAGCCACAGTTGCATTGAGGTCTGGACTTTGACTGGGCCAGTCTGACACATGAATGTATGGTCCTGTCGGAACCGGTCCATTTTTACTCTGGTTGTATGTTTGGGGTTTTTGTCCTCCATCCACCCTCCTATTAACTATCAACTGTGACCATCTACCCTGGCCCTGCTGAAAAGAAGTATCCCCACAGCATGATGTTGCCACCACTACACAGTAGGGATGGTGTGTTCAGGCTGTTAAACAGTGATAGTTTTTTCCACCACACTTGGGTTTTACATGTAGAAAAAACTGTTCACTTTTGAGCACCTTCTTCAACATGTTTGTATTTATTTCTTCAATTCTTGTCACAAAAGGATTTTGACCAGGGTCAGGTTGATTCTTTAGTCAAACGTTCTATCCACATGCGTCAGCTCCTTTTTGCTGTCTATGCATATTTTGCCATCAGTGTCCCTTTAATGTGGCATTAATATTGCAACACTACGAGAGCCGTTCGTAAGCTTTACCTGACCCCCTCTGGCACGTATAGTCTTGCAACGCCCTGGATAATTTGTGGCCAGAAGCCAAACAGACCAAAGTCAAGCCCACAGAGAAAGACCGAAGCAGGCAGCTCATCTTAATGTCAGGCTTTAGTTATATGAGAGGGGAGCTCACCTAACAGCATTTCTGCCTCCGAACTGCTAGTCAGTAGAAAGTGGTTAAACCGATCACTGACAGAGGGGGTGACCCTGAAAACGTGACTGACTAATAAACTCATGGGTGCGTTTGTCACTGTGATAACCTGAGCCTGGAACCTGACAAGTTGCTGCATCCTGCTGTGAATAACTATAACATTGCTGTCCAGCAGTTTACTGAATTAACTCAAAAAGGAAACAACATTTTGGTCAATGTCAGTTCATTTTACAGTTTAATGATTCAGACGGGACCGATCCCACTTCAGGTAAAATAAATCTTTCAAGAACAACCATAATGACTGTCATTTTGAAACACCACTAAAACAGGAAAGTTCAGTTTGTTGTGTTTTGTCATAAAAACAAATAGAAAGCAATAAAATCTTCCTAACCATTGACACAGCAGATCTGTATAAAGGATGTGGTTACATTGTTAAATAATACATACACCAACGTACAAACAGTTAATTTGATGTCATCCATCCATTTGAAATGGAACACACTTGTCCACAGAAGGTCTCACAGTTGACACTACATATCAAAGCTAAAAACAAGGAATGAACTTAAAAGATGGAAACTTAAATGTCAGACCATTTTTGTCTAAACACAAATCTGGGGAAGGCTACAAAAGAAAAAAAAATCTGTGTTAGTGATTAACCTAAAAAGGACTGAAGTCATTGTGAAAGAAGTTTGGAACCATCAGGACACTCCCTAGATCTGGCATCCAACCAAACTGAGTGATCAGGGAAGAAGATCCTTGTTCAGAGAGGTGACCCAAAATCACTAAGGTAGAGCTCAGGTTTTCCATTGTCAGGACAGGAGAACCACCCAGAAGGTCAACCATTGCTAATGCACAGAAGTAGATTATTTCTTTCAGCAATTTTTAGAGTTACAGCATGCCAAAAGCACTAGCCAATGGTTGACCTGCAAACATCAGCCTCAGCTAGCCTGTTTGAGCCTCTGATAAGATATTTAACATGGCTTCAAACAATAAAGATGTTCAGGTTAAGGGATTGACTTTGGTTAGTCCTTTGAGCCACGACACAGGCATTATTTAGAATAATACTGATGACATCAGGGATAATTGAAAATGATTATTAATTGTGGAGTATGAACCCAATTTTGATGGTCTCCAGGAGGTATAGAGGTTATGAAGATGTCAGCTTATCCTCTTGAGGACCAACAAAGCAGAGAGTGATCAATACTACCAGAGGCAGAGCTGAAAACCTTGACTTTGACTGCTATTTCTTTCCACCACAGAGGTTCAAAGTAGTGAGCGTTGTTAATATCTTTGACTTCTCCTTTCAGGGAATGCGTGATCTAAAGCTCAGCTGACCATAGCAATATGGTTGCTTATATGGGAAGTTACGAGTTGCATAATTTGAAGTTACATGGCAAATCATGAGGATTTAAGTGATAAGCAGTGGCACCCACCATCTGGCTCATCTGGATCTAGCCAAACACTCTGACAGGAAGTGGATTAGAAGGCCCATTGGATAGCCAAGGACAAGCCCACAGAGAATGTCTATAATCTACACATGCAGTGATCCAATATAAATTCTGGCAGCAGCTTCCACTCACCATAAGAGATCTGACTGAAGCAACCAGATGTTGCAGAGACACAGCCAAAGAGGAAGGTTGGCCTGTTGTAGACCCCAGACGTTTGTTTTGCATGTTGACTGTAAAACGCTGTGTGTAAGCTGTAATAGCCAGCAATGATGTTAAATGCCCACTCAAATTGTTTAATCATCCATTTGCATTTTAGGGTTGCTGCGTTCTCTGTGTAAAAGCCTCCTGGTACATGGTGACAAAAATAAACCCTCTTAAAGCTCTGAGGCTTATGGCCCCTCTGTCGTTCTCATATTAGGTAGGCCGTAAAAGATAATTCCCTTTCCGGTTTGGCTACAGCAGAAACAGCAACAAAACAATTGCACAGCAACAGGAAGTAAAATCGACAGAAAGCATGTTTATTCAGGAACTAGGAAGGAAGTTAAAGTTAGGTGCCTTTCATTTGGTTTGGCACATTGATGATTACACATTTCGCTTTCTTGTTACATGTTAGTTTTTTATAAAAACTGGCACCTACCACTGGCTTGCACTGGCAATGTTTGAGTTCACTTTAAAATGAGACAGTTAGACAGGAGTGTGTACAAAACAGAATGTTTACAGTTTACCTTTAGTTATCCTTAATTTTCCAAAGAAACTAGGTTTGAGGGCAGCGTATAATTTTTATTTTAACATTAGGGGTAGCTGACTAACTAGCTATTAACTCTAGGGACTCAGCTAAGCCCCGCAAGGAGAGGTGTCAACAAAGTGTGTTAATGGGTATGGTTTGAAATTAAATTTTTTTTCTTAACATCAATAGATGTCTAATAGATGGTATTCAAGCTCTCTAAACCAGTTTCTAAGGATATCCAGACATGTTTCTCCGCTTCTCTGTGCATCTACAGTACCTGTGAGGCTTGAGCTCACTAATTAAATCCCTGCTTTCATTCTGGAAACATTGAGGCATACTAAAATTTCGACTTGATGGATATCTTGATTTTCAGAGTTAATATAATGATGATGATCAACATTCTTTAGAATAAAAACACACAGGCTGCTGTCTTGTTAATGCTAGCTAGCTGCGCGATTGAGTACTATTTTCTAACAACTTTTCTACAGTCTCTCATGCAACATAAATGACCATGCCTCTGCTCGTAGTATAAAAATGGAGTGGATGTTCAGTGCAAGAAGGTAAGAAGGCAATTATTTTCTGTATTTTCTTATAGTATCGTTCTTAAGCTTTGCAAAAACCTGATTGCTGACCCTCTACAAAAGGTTTTTCAATTCTTCTGATAAAATGTTTTTGTCAAACACTAAATTTAAAAGCAATGTCCACATTATAGTTGTAAAGTGTTATAATAATTTAATTTAAAAATCCTAAAATGAATAAGGCTACTTTTCATTCATAAGGCTTAAAATCAAATCCCAAAACATGAAGCTATTTTCTCTGTTGTTCTTTTCCCCATCATTATTTCTGCTTAACTGCAGTGGTGCCAACATTTCTGAAATATTTTTTTGCCTCCATCATGTCCTTTGTGCAGTTACTGTGACTTTGCGTTTTCTCATTTTCCCACAAACAGAAGAGTTTCTTCTCTTTATCTCATAATGCTCCAGTTTGAATTTTGTGTCTTCTGTTTGAGCCCCCAAATGATCTCTTCACTCTCTAGCCTACTACTGAAGATTTATTACACCAGATGTAAATGTATCCTAAACTTCACACGATGATGCAACCAAAAACGTATCAAGGTAAAACCTTCCTTGCAAAAAAGCAGAATTTCACTGTACAGACTGAGTTATAAAGTGCTGTTTCTTTTATCCCATCTGTATTTATAAAACTACAAGCACAAAAAAATCGGTCCTCTGTATGAAGTCTAATAAAGCAGAAATAGACCTGAGACATGTAGCACTTGTCAGACTATCACTTTAAAGCACACATTTTGAAAAAAACATAAAACCCCGTCATGCTAATTTCAACAAACTGGGTTTTAATGCAATACACTCCTGCTCCCGTTAAAAGCCCAAGCAATCAAACAGAATGAGTACTCAGACATGAAGCTCATTAGTCTGTTACCCTATAAAATTTTGTGGTATAAACCTTTTTCAGCTATTTCAAGTATAAAGTCACTTGAAAGCAACTTTCTAGTTTTAGTTTCATTATTTGCAATGTTGTGCACCCAGACGTTAAGCTTAATTTGTGTGAGCTTTACGTAGAACTACACTGTCTTGCATAAGTATTAGTTCCCCAGAGTCAATATTGAGTCAATACGTTGTAGATACACTTTATAGCAGCTGAGAGTCTTTTCAGCTTTGCACATCTAGGGACCTAAATGTCTTCAATTGTTCTTAGCAAAATAACCAAACTCAGTCAGACTAAAAGAATAGTGCCTGTAGCCAATTCTCTGTCTTGCCAGGGGTGTTTTCTTGTTGGAATGTGAACCCAGTCTCTAGTCCTCTGAAGCCTCCAACAGGTTTTCTCCCAGTATTGTCCTATGCTAGTCTCTGTGCATCTTCTGGTGAACTCTGACCAGTTTTCTTGTTTTCCCAATTTTTCTCCTAAGTTCCTCCTCACTTTCCTTCTCATCTCTGCTGTGCCTCCTGTATGATGAGATGTAGACAGTGGAGCACTCTTCTAGCGGAAGCATGCCAAACCAGTAGGGTGACCAGATATCAAAAAACTGAATGCAGGACAACAAAGATGCTTATGAGGGACATTGTGGGACACATTACGACCATACGATGACGTCATAAATTTAACAAAGACCTCACATTACATTCATCAACATCTGCTTTGCCTGTTGTGTAAAGTGCAAAAATATGAATTAGCACAACTTTGAAAAAAACTTTACAAGTTTTTAAAGTTTATCACTTGTAATCTTGACTGCTGTTATATTGTCTGTCTGGCAGTCATCTCTGGGTTTGAGTAAAAAGGAGTCAATAGATCAGCAAGGACTTTATCAGCTGTGCGTTTCTTGTGCGACTCACTTTTATAGTGTTGCTTCAAATCGTGCGTTTCTCTGTGTGAGATTGAAAAATAACTTTAGCAAACTTCATAAAAATCCCTCAGAGGTCACCTTTCACTGGCCTCAACCAGTAATAAACCGTTTCAGTGTTTGTTTTAGCTGCATTTTGTTTTCCGTTACATACTTTCCATCATATTCTGTATAGTCTACTGCTGTAGGCTATACTAGAAAATCATTTCCTTGTTCTGTTTTATTTTACTAGCATCGTGGTGCGCAGATTCGTCATGACGCAGATCTGTATTTTGATTGACAGCTGATGCAGCTCGGTGATGACTGCAGCTCAGCTTTCTTTACATTTCAGAAAAGCTCCAGTCGAAAAGTTTTTTGACTTATCAGAATTTGACCCAGTCAAATGTGGGACATTGATTCTGTTTGAGGGACACCAGTACAGGAGTGAAAAATGCAGCACAGTCCCACATGAATTGGGACATCTGGTCACCCTACAAACCAGCCATGCAAGCTCATCTTAGCATGGACATTTATTTTTGATCAGAATAAGCTTCATTGGACAAGACTGTGTGCACAAACAAGGAATTTCATTACAGTTTCAAGTGCTCACTGCCTAGTGACATTAAGTATAAATTTATAAACTTTAGAGTAAATACAATAGCGGATAAAGGAAACAAAGAAAAGTCAGGTTGTGGTAGTGCAAATATAATTATTTTGTTTCTCAGCAGAGTAGCTGACTACTTAGGCTTTAAGGCATTCATTGTGAGAGACGGCCTGGGGGAAGAAATTGTCTCTGTGACGGCTGGTTTTTGCAAAAAGCGTTCTGTAGCGCCGGTCTGAAGGTAAAAGTCTAAATGCTCAAATGCTGCAGCATACAACAATACAGCAGAAACCTTCTAACCTCCTTCTTCTTTTTTGAAATTCTTATTGTTGTGCTAATGCTTCATCATCTTCTCCATCCTGCCTCTAAATGCTAATTTTCCTCCCTTCTGATAGGACCTAAATTGAGGGATGGAAATATCTCACCAACTGCATCAAAAGCTGTAAATGACCTTCCTCTGGCTCTAGTGCTTTAAACACTTTGTGTACCACCATAAAATGAAATGTTAAAGGATTCACAGTCATTTCATCTTTTTTCCTCTGAGACCAGCATATAAACGAGTTCCTTTGACATGGTACATTTTACCTAATGCCACATATGCCAACCTCATGCCTGTTGTACAGTAGAGTTAAACTCAAAGCATCACATAAACAGGCTTAAATTTCTGAATATCAAATCTACTATAGACCATTCTTTAGCCTCATTCTCACACTTCCTGTCATAGATAGTGCTGGTCTGAGGTTTACTTACAGTTACCGTGAGCATGAATGCCATTATTTCGGGTCTTTTTAATCATGCCTTTAAACTGCCCTGTGAATTGTGTGTTTGGGATCATTGAACTGTTGGAACTCCCACTTATGTGTACATACCAACCACCTGACTCATACTGTACTGGACCAAAACTAACCCCTTGTAGCTTGGCTGACATTTGCAGGTACCTAAATAGACAAGCCAGGTTTCTTTTAGAGAAAGGTATCTTGGTCAGAGGCTGAGCTGAGCCGTTTGGCCACTATGACAAGTATGTTTAGAGGAGTTGAACTGAGGCTTCCACTGTCAAGCATGGTGGTGGTAGCATAATGCCATGGGGCTGTTTTGCTGCCAGTGAACTGTACAAAATGCATAAAGTGAGTGGAATGATGAGGGAAAACTACCTTCAAATTCTTCAAATTGACCTCAAAGGAAGAGCTAGATGGTAGAAACATGGACCACCATTGAGACAAAGTGTTTATTTAGAGGAGGTTAAGGTTGGGCTTTCAAACCTAAGAACACTGTTTACATGGTGGTGGCAGTATCATGGTTTGGAGCTGTTTTGATAGTGAAGATGGAGAACTAGTTCTAAATTCTTCAACTTTACCTCAAAGCAACAGCTAAATTGTGGAATCTTTGAAACAATTTGGGATTCAAACAAGAAAGTAATCTCAGGGCGGATTCACACTGCTGGTCCAGTCCAGGGAAATGTTCCAGGGATCGGAAAAAATTCACAGAGATTTTGCAGACCGGACCAAATAAAGTCATGCAGTTGCAACGTTATGTTTTGGGGCCAGTATTACGCTGATCGAGAAGAAAAAGCACAAAGAAGAAAGTCCATCTCATCAGGGATTTTTTTGCTACTTTGGTGTTCAAATGTAGTTGTGCACCTGCACGTCTTCACTACTCTGCATAGCCCCACGAGAACTCTTTGGTCTTCGGATTCTCACTCTTATTGTGTTTTTTTCCTCCACTTCTTCCTCTTCTACTCACACTGCAAGCCAAGACAGGCACATAATTAATCAGTTTATGCCAGTAGATACTGGAGCAAGTTTATGTTGATGCCAAGACAAAAATAGAAGATCATCATTTCCTAAGCAGCACATGTTTAATTATGTTCTGTCACCACACAGCATCTAAATACATGTCAGAACTGAAAACATTTCTCATTCTGCATTTTTTATCACAGTTTTTGCAAGATGTAACTACAAATGAGAAGCTGCAGTGGCAGATAGCTGTGGGGAAACTGAAGGGTGCACGTCTGAATGCATCACAAATTCTGGCGGTAGCCTTTGGTGGATTGTTTTTCTATCAATACTTTCCCAATTTCAAGGTTGTGTTTTATTTATCAGCTGATTGAGACAGATAGGGAAGAATAGAAATAGGAATTAAACTCTTCTCTAGCTCATTTAAGATTGGGATAGTTCGTTTTTCTATGCAGTATTTGATCAGATCATTGACCATGTCCTCTAAGCACCACCGCAACTGTCAAAAGTGGTGCCTTTTTCCATTTTTGTCACATTAAAGCCAAATAGTTGAGAGTATTTTCTTAGGATTTTACATGAAAAACCAACACAATGTATTGTTTGCATTTCTATGCACCCCCTTTACTTAGATATAAAAAATAAAATACAGTTCATCCAGTTGGCTTCAGAAATCAAAGGTGGTGGCAGCATCATCTTGTTGGAATGCTTTTTGTCTGCCAGGACAGGGAAACTGGTCAGAAATGATGGATCAAGAGGAATCATGGAAGAATACCTGAGGTTAGAGCTGCAAAATACTTCAGCTTTGGGTTAAAGAGCTTGAATGGAATGATTAGGATCAAATCACATTAACATATTAGAATGGTCTAGTCAAAGTTCAGACCTGAATCTTATCTGACTGAGCTTGAGCTATTGTGCAAAAAAGAATGGGCAAAAAAATGTTTGTTTCAGAATGTGCAAAGTTAGTAGATATACCCCAAAAGAGTTGCAGCTTTATTTGGTGCAAAACATGGTTTTATTCTGCTGTTGTTATGTGACATGCCAGCACAACAGCACTGTCATATTTTCCGAAGAGTTAAATGAATCAGGTGCTGCAGTTTAATGTTTGCTCATTTACTCTCTGAGACACACCTCACTCTTTATGCTGGAATAAAAAATGTACCTCGGTTCATGTTTGATCCGCAGCCGTGGTGAGGATAACTGGTTCCACTGGACCCACCATCAGCCTGTCTGCTCTTTGACAGTTGGTGTGGATGATGGAGTTGTTTTTCAGCTTCCAGCTGGACAAATCCGTGTTTGCAGAACAGGGGTTCAAACACCTGTAGAGGGCCCTGGAAAACTCTGGGGGGCAATGTGACTGTTAATATGCTTTGTGTATATTATTTATAATAACACGTTAAGGTAATCAATTAAAGGAGCAATTAAAAAAATATTGTATCATATCCTGCTTTCAGACATAATACTGTGCAATAGGCTAGATTGATTTTTAATCTTTGTCTGGCCTGTTTTGATTAGTTTTTAGTTGTAACGTTGCTTGTATGAATACTTTAACAAGGTTCTGTAAAGCACTCATGATGAAATGTATGTAAGTTAAAATCCTTTCACAGGGGTTTTGTTTATAAGTTTTTAAAGAATGATGTGAACATTCACAGGATGTGGCAGCAATTCCCTCTCTCTCCCTCTCTGTTGGCTTTCTACACAGTTTCACTGATTAAATCTGGTCAGGATCCCACTGCCACCTACAAATACCAGAAATAAATGTCTGCTGTCCCAAATATTTATAAAAAAAACAACCCTGGGCTCTTTGGAAGCTGAGCAGAACTGCGACTCATCCCAGAGGCTCATAAACAGGCTGATTCAGACTCATAGTGTCATCAGAACAGGTCCAAGAAGGAAACTGCAGCAGCAAGCTGAATGACAAATGTCACAAGGCCTGGTAAAAATGAGCATATGACCACGGGGCAAAATCACTATAAAAATGGTCAGTTAGAAAAAGTTAGGCTGTTTACCATAGAAGAAAAGCACGCTGGAGAAAACATTTCTGTGGGAGAAATTTGTCTTCAAAGTGGTGTTGCCTAATTTAAACTGCATGCAAAAAGACATGAAACCAATGCTGATTTTAGGCTTCAAACATTTTTTGTTACAGTTTTCTTTTATGCTGTCAAAATTAATGAAACTTCTCCTTTTCAAACGTTTAGGCAAATATTTTGATCTACAAAGGGAACACGAAGAAAGCCTGAACGAGAAGTGCTGTATGATTTCTGCATAATGCAGCTTTTCATATTGCTCAACTTAGACCAAAGTTTTGATCTAACAGTTTTTTTTACACCAGGGAGGAACCTGATTCAGCTGGATCTGAAAAACATACAAATTCGTATAAGTCATCTACATTTACTTTTGCTGTCAGAAATCTTGCTCATGAATGTTATATGGATTTTAGGCTTTCAATTATTTATTTTTCTGGGGTGCAAGGATCATACAACAAAGAACAAGATGATTTAATTTATTAAGAGAAAAAAAACTATCCAAATCAAACTGGTCCTATGTGAAAATGGAATTCCCCACAACAAATGGTAAATGGATTGAACTTACATAGCACTTTTCCAGTCATACAGACCACTCAAAGCACTTTACACTAGAGCCACATTCACCCAATTGCACTCACACATTCATACACTGATACGCAGATCGGTAGGCAACTTGAGGTTAAGTGCCTTGCCCAGGGGCACATTGACATATGGCAGGAGGAAGCTGGAATCGAACCCACAACCTTCTGATTGCAAGACGACTACTCTTCCTACTGAGCCACTCCAAATGTGTACATCTGGTGTACAAAACCAGACACACACCTTAAAAAAAAACATCCCACTTTTTGCATTTGTTTCCTCAGTCCACAGAATATTTCCTGAAAGGCCCTGGAAACCATCGAAGTGTGTTTGACAAATGTGAGTAAAGTGTGAGGGTTCTTTTTAGTTACAATGTTTGTTGCCTTGGGTGCTATTTTTGCCCAGTCTGTGTTTTATTGTTGTAATCTTGCTGAGACAAGTAAGGCCAGCGGTGCTTCAGATGCTGTTCTAGGTTCATTTGTGACCTCCTGGATGAATCGTCAATGAGCTCTTGGAGGTATTTTGGTAGGCTGACCAATGGGAAGGGGCCCCAATGTTCCATGTTTTTTTTTCTTTGGTGTAGAATGGCTCTCACTGTAGTTCACTAAAGTCCTGAAGCCTTTTTCAGACAAATATGTCAGTGACTTTGTTTCTCATTTTCTTGAATTTCTTCAGTATGAAGCACAATGTGTTCCTTTTTGAGATCTTTCGGCCTACTTCATGTCTTAGAACGGTACTATTAAATGACTTTTTGATTCGAGGGATTAGGCAGTGATTAGCCTTGCGTGTAGCTAGTAAGTGTACTCAGCTTTTCAAAATGTGGTTAATCACAGTTAACTCATGATTTAGCAAGGAGGCCAATCCTATTTTTATGTAAAGCCAGGTTGATTTGAAAAGCATCTTCCCCTTATTAAATGAAATAATCTTATGAAAAATGGATTTTGTAGCTATTTTTGATATTAAAATCAGTCGAAAATATGTGTCACCAAAATAAATGACATTCGTGCAAATGAAGGATGGATTGTGAACTTTTGACCAGAACTGTAATATTGGTTGTAGTTTAGTCTAAAAACATCCTGAATACATTGCAAGAAGGAAACTTTAATCTTAAATGAAAAATGTCCTAAACCACAAACTGCCTACAAACTGAGTAGATAAGCACCACTGCATTGTATTTATGATTTTACCAAAGATTATTGTACAGGATTCAAAATATTGTCATAAAATAAAACAAAAATGTAATTAAAAATAACCATCTCATGAACTTTCCCCACTTTACCACTCTCAATGGTTTTGGAGCATCTGTTAGAGTCAGCTGAATCAGTCAGTCTTCCCTTGACCTTTGAAGTGTCCCACTTACTTTCTAAAACTGTTATTTAGCTGGGTTCAATCAGCTCTGTCACGGGCCAGATTTTCCTCTGATGCCACTCTGAAAAGATGCTTGAGAGTTCCACAACCTCAATATTCAGTCAAGTGGCCCCTTGCACTAGCAGTGCTTGGACCAAATAACTGACAAACCCCTGGAGCAAAAATGTGTTTAAACTACGGCATGTATGCTCGGTTTTGCTGCTGGGTTTGAGGGTTCAGTAAAGGGCAGCAATGTAAAGCCACAAAACCTCCGAAATGTAATTTAAAGTATATTGATCTTGGTCTTTCTGAATAGTAATTTGCCAAAATCGAGTCCCATTCCAATAATTCATTAAAAACAAACAATGTTTCAAACTTATTAGCTCTAAAAATGCAGTTACATCAGTATTACTTCACTAACTAATGTGGTTCCGAAAACTACTGGATCCGTTTTTCTGGACAACGTATAGTACAGTACTGTGCAAAAGTTTTAGTCAGGTATGAAAAATGCTGTAAACAAAGAATGCTTTCAGAAATAAAAAATAATGATTGTTTATTTTTATCAATTTACAAAATGCTAAGTGAGCGAACCCAAACATACAGCCTAAGTCTTTAAGAACAATCTTCAGCGTAAAGAAGAACAACAATTACTGGTAGTTATAGTATGGCCCCTACAGAGCCCTGATCTCAACATCATGGAGTGTGTCTGGGATTACATGAAGAGACAGAAGGATGTGAGAAAGCCTACATCCACAGAAGATCTGTGGTTAGTTCTCCAAGATGTTTGAAACAACCTACCAGCCGAGTTCCTTCAAAAACTGTGTGCAAGTGTAGCTAGAAGAATTTATGCTGTTTTGGAGGAAAAGGGTGGTCACACCAAATATTGATTTAATTTAGATTTCTCTTTTGTTCATTCACTGCATTTTGATGATTGATGAAAATAAATGATTAACACTTCCATTTTTGAAAGCATTCTTTGTTTACAGCATTTTTTCACACCTGCACAGTACTGTCTATGTTGTCGAGTGCTTTAGCTGCTCTCAACCTACACTGAGCTGTCTGGACACAAGACACAGAACATGTCAAATTGCACAGGCATAAAGGGTGAAAGATGAATTGTTAGAAAAATCCAGATTTGTTAGATCAACAAAATAATCTACATGGTCTCTTCAGTTTCACAAGGAATGCATACAAAAGTAGGCTTTGATTTCAACTTTTTTTTGCAGGAATTGTAACTGAATGCTTTGCTGCAGGTGTGACAAAAATCACAGTCAGTAGACCAACAACAAATAACAGAAGTTACATTTAGCCTGACTCCCAAAACTGATAATTTAAAATTTGGCTGGAACAGCCCCCCGATCGATTCTTAAATATTAGTTTGTCATCCTATTTATGCTTGACAATTGCTAATATTATCATGTTAGCATATTAGAATAAAGCCTACCTTGTTAACTACCTTGGATCAGAATATAATATATTTAGATCATGTTAAAGGTATTTGGGTAAAACTAAGTACTGTGTAATCAGAAAAGGAATACATTGCACAAAGTTTATTGCTATAACATCCTGAACTGTGTTATACGTTATTACATTTTGAGTCGGAGTTCTGAGTAGAATCTTATTTCAATCAAAATACATTTAATTCAATTAATAGATACAGAGTCAAACGTAATTTGCAAAATGTTTGTATCAACATTTGTTGAAGAGATTCTGATGCAGGAAACAGCAATGAAACAGAGTTATTTAGAGGTTTTAATGTTAAAAGCTTTAGAGCTTGTGTGAGTTTGTTCCACTGGAGAAGGAAATGAACATTAGAAGTTTGTCTCTAGCGTTTTTTATGAAACTTTAATCTTCTGGCACCATTTTTAGCTGATTCTTGTTTCTCTGAAAAAACTAAAATTTAACAAAGCTGTAAACTTTGTGAAACTAGAGGCTCAAAATGGTCAACAACGTGGAGGTTCTCTGAATGCTGGATGCATGATGCATTTGTTGTTTGAGGGTGAATCCACATCTCAGCCCTATGGACATAAGTAAACCTTCTTCTTGATGGTAGAAGCCTGAAGTCATTATGCAGAGGTTGCCAAGGTTTTAAAGAATGTAATGCAACAATGCATGCAGTTAATTCAGGTGTTTGCATGTCCTCTAGATGCCCAACAAGATTGAGCAATGTAGCAGTGGCATCCTCAACCCCTTTCCTTGCCTGATAAGCCAGTTGAAAGGGGTCAGTTTTGCTCTGCATTAGTTCCCCCTTTAATATCTGTTAAAGTGATTTCACCTCTAAGGATATAAGTTCTACTGGACGATAATCATTCAGGGCATTTTGGGGATTTAACCTTGGCTCAGGGTATAACAATTCCTTCCATATTGAGGGAACGTTTTTCAATGAAAGAGAACACTGGAAGATGAATGTAAAGATGCTGCACAAGAAAGGAGCACAGTGTTTTAGTAAGGGGCCACAATATGATCAGAATTTTGGCCATCTTTATTTCCTTTTCCACTGACTTTTGTGCAATCCTATATTGATTCATGGTAAATGGCCTGCACTTGGGGATAAACATGAGGATTCATATCCCCATGTTTGAAAGCCAGCTTTTTTTGATTCAAGGCAGCCTTAAGGGCAGAACATAGTTGGGCGTACTTGACTCTGCGTATGTGTTCGCAGAGTCCGCTTTGTTCACAGTATGCCTGACTTTGTTCTGCCCTTTTGAGCCCAAGGCTTGTGATTAGGGTACACTGTAATTATTATTTGGGGGATTATGCTACTTTAACAGAAAATGATGTAACTTGACACAATGCAAGTCAGCTTAACCGAATCTTTAAATACTTTCTAGTTTGTGCTGTAAAAACCATTAAGTTCTTTGATAGCTTCTTCTGTCCACACTGTAACCTCTTTGCCCATACATTTTTTTCTTTCTTGAAAAAATAAAATAGAATAGAAAATCCTTTATTGTCATTGTCACAAGTACCACAAAATTTTAAAAAGTAGCTATAAACAATGGTGCCATAGCATTTGTCAGGTATATTATTATGCCTTGTTGGGCATTTAACAAACTAGAAAGGAAGAGACAGGAATTTCTTCTGGCAACAAGATTAAAATCTCCCATTAAAAATGTGGAGCATTAAGAGAAATGCTTTGCAAGTTATGAACAAGATCTGCAATAGCAGATGTTGCATTTACCATGTTTGCCCTCAGATGCATATACAGTTCTTCACATTATGAATATCTATCAAATTTCTCTTTGGAGATCAAAGGGGCATAGAGAAACACAAAGGAGTTCGACGTCATGGGAGCAGAAAGACTTCCTTATCCTGACATTGGTACAATATTGTGAATTGACATACAAGCCCATGACCTATCCCTGTTATTTGACAGTAAACTGATTGAGCTGAATTGGTTGATCATATCCATCAATCTTGTCAATCCTGGCTCTGATCGTCAGCTGTCAACCAACTGTCTGTCAGGGCAATTACACAAATATTCTTAAACTCTAGTGAGAACTTTACTAGCACTTGGAGTTCGTCAGTTTTATTCCTTAGGGATTGTGATTTTACAAGAACAACAGATGGGAGTGGTAGGCAGACCGAGCCTGCGCTGCTTTCGAAGTAGCCTTCAAAGTACTCCTCCTCTCCGTCCTCGCTTCCTTGTCTGTCCCAGCTTCGCTCAGCTGCTGCCAGGTCTATGTTGCGGCTGCAGATCCCTTCTGCCTCTCCAACGCTCTCTCCTCCTTTGTACACTTGCCAGCGACTTGCAACATTCCGCATATTCCCAACAAATCTCTGACAGGATACCGAGTGGTAAATCCCCAGCTAAGTTGCTGCATTTTGTAATCACGGCATTACTGGAATCGCTCGAGTTGGTTAACGTGGGAGTTCACGCTTATGTTCATAAAAGCCCTCAGAAAACATATATTTGTAAACAAGACACTAAAAAATGCATTAAATCCATGATGAACCTGTGATAAAACCACTGATAAAACCAGTTCATAAACTTTAGACGAACAACAGAACACAATTCATTAACACAGCAGACAACATGGACCGAACCCCTGCTGCATGTTGCTGCAAAACGGCAGCGACAAAACTATCAACACATTGTGTATGTGTAAAGGCTCTTTGCTTCATCAGAGGAGCAATACTTTTACAAATCCAGATTAACACATGAAAGAGCATCTCCTGATGCTCTTAACATATCCTCTTCTGTCTATCTCTCATAAACCCAGGGCACTCTGTAAGCTCTCATTTTCTGTGTTTCTTTGTGAGATGAAAGGACGAAAGCAACGAGGACCAGGAGGGGGGAGAGGATGAAAGGTATCCCCATCGGACCAGAAGAGGGCAAGCTTCAGTGGGAAGAGTGTGCGTCACAGGTGTTTGTGCTCCTGTGACACTCCTCTATTGACGTGGAAAAGAGAGATTTGTTTTGTTCATGTTTTCACAAATGCTGAGAACATTATGGTCTCGGCCTCACAAAAAGAGGGGAAGAGAAAAGTGCAATACGTAGGGAGAAAAACCATAAAGGGGTTGTGGAGGTGAGGGAACACAGTAAATAAGAACATAAATCATCTAAATGAGACATGAGAGTCAGTAAGCAGGAATATGCATTGCATTTTACCATCAGCAACTTAGAACAGCCAGCAGTTAGGCTGGTACACGAGTAGGGGGGGGCAACACAAAGATAAAGGAGGGGCATTCAATACTGTTGGGGTTTCATTTTTGCCAGGGTAGTCTTCATCAATCACTAGTAACTTTGTCATTAGGAAACTGACTCACTAACATAAAAGCTGATCGCAGCATTAGCCTTGTCTTACAAATACTTATGCTGCATCAGTTAGCATATTGTATGATAATATCCACAGGCTAGGTAGCGATGTCAAGGTTCACCAAAGTTGAAAAAAAAAGTCATCATGTCTGCCCTTTAAATTACTAATCATTAGAAATGTTTGACATGAAACATATGGGCAGCTGCCTAGGGCAGCATAGAAATTGGGAAATATTAGCAACAGATAAAAATATTACTTATCTGTTAGTTGAACTCTGAAGAACTGTACTGTTGCTTTTATTCATACATTGTCAATGGGTAGTTGGAGTTCTGCCTATGGTGAGAATAGGGAAACTAGATGAGGTGCTTTGTCCAGAACTCCACTGCAGTTTATCCCACGCCTGAATCTCAGATGGCCTCCTGCATTTTGATTGGCTGGGGGGTGGCAGTAGCACTTTTCAACAACTTCCACTAGTCATAATAATGAGATGTCCGAAATATTGCTTAAGTAACAGCAGCACTCAACCTTATGGAGTACGCTGACCCTCCCCCTACTTGCTGCTGCGCATAGCTAATCGGGTGGCTGAAAGAAGGTCACTAGAGTTTTTCCTCACTTTCAACAAAGACAAATTGAAAACATTTCCAAAAAGTAAGGACAGTCAATAAGCATTACCTTTTCCAGGAACCAGAGCAGTTTTCTCGGGCCACTGTGCTACGTTTTATTTGTCTTGGAAGTCAGAACTTAAAGCTGGGAATAACATCTCATCTATCTAAAGAGAAAAATCATCAAAAGTGCTAATAAATATCCATGTTCACTGTATGTTATATGTGCACACATATCCACTTTGGATACTAAACTTGGGGTTGCTTGGCAACGTCTGGCTTTTGGAATTACGACTTTACCGGGTTCTCTCGTATTTCCAACTGGGAACCTTAGAAATCAGACTTCCAAGTACAAGGAGATGGTTCAATTATTAGCATAATTATTAAATCAACGTTCGTTTTTCATCTGTGATGAAAGAGGGAGTAACTCCTTCATTTAATGAGTGTGTTCTGATGCACAGAACAACCACAAGCCCTGCTGCTCTGTTTGTTTTTGATTAATTCTTCATCTATTAAATACATGTGAATCTGACAGATGTTCTTCAACTTTGAAGCTATTATAACTCCTTTTGACAGTGTGAAATTATCAAGTCTATAGCGATAACACTGGGTTTTAATCCTGACCAATACAAGCTACAGCAGGCATAAGAATCCCATTCTCTGGGGTTCTCTTTTTTGATTGGCTACCTAATTTAGCAGAAAGCACATGCTAAATTAGGTAGCCATTGCTCATTTGAAGCTACGACATGCAACAGATACAAATGCAGATATTCAGTGTGCACATTAGCAAAGCCATAATTGTGCTTAACTATTACCTCTAGATGGTTCCAATATGATCCTTAAAATGTGCAGATTGTGTGTCAACCTGAATTAGTGGAATATATCTGGCGTTTGGCTTTATTAAAAGGGGAAGTGGTTAAAAAGTCTCTGGAGTAATGTAGACGGAGGCCACCATTGTCCTTTTTGTCGAAGACATTGCAGCATGGTGTTGCGCTAGCAGCATTCTGTTGCAGTAGCGGTTCTCGTTGTGTTTTTATTTTAGAACTTTTTAAAATATGTTTGACTTTTCTCTCTGTTACAACAGTCAACACTATTGTAAAATTAATCTACTTCTGTGGAAGCTGATCTGCTTTAATGACATACTACTGACGCTTATTGCATATTTTATTATCAATCTTCCAGTTTATTTGGTGTCCTTGGCCAGTCATATGGAGATGTGAGTTTCACATTAAATGTTTCATTGACACACAGCTGCAGTGGTGTCGTCTCTATGGCTCTGACAGAGTCGGTCCGCAAACTGAAACTCCCAACAGATTGGTAAAAGAAATGCTGGATGAATTGCAGTGCCTTATTTGATGTAAATAAATCAGACTATTATGGATGATTAGATTTAATGGCTAAATATGACTGAGCAACATGGAAAGGAATAAGGGTCTTCTGAATTCTGTTTTCAGTGAAATGATAAGCATAATGAAAAGTGTGTGTGTGTTGTTTAGTGTCTGTGTTTGTGTGGAAGGGTATTACTGTCAGCCATATCTGGCCCTCAGCAACTGTCCTTACAAGATACGTGTGACCTCGCTGTCAGCCAGTATAATCCTCAGCCGAAAGCAGTCTTGGGATCCAACCCTTATCATAGTGTCATGACTCTGGGACCATGATTTTTTTTTTGACTGACCTGCAGTACGTGTGGCATTAACGCTGGAATCTGATGTGTGTCTATGACTGTGTGTGTTTAGGTAATCCTGCTGGAATCTCGGTTAGGTGGATGCACACTGATGGCTAGACACAGACAGATGTGGAGTCATATCAGAGGAGTTTTGCTACATGGAAATATTAAGTCAGCAGTTATGTAATCGATACATAGACATATACATCATCCCACTATCACTAACTCTCGCTGAGTTTTTTCTTCTCTCTCTCTCTCTCACTCCTACATGTGCAGAGTGTGCTGGACATGCCGCACTGGGAGAGGTTAATATATTATGACCAATTGCCATTCCAACCTACACAAGAGCCTCAAATAGACCCAGGAGCTTGAGCGTGCAAATCTAAAAAAACAGAGCCTATAAACTATATACTGAAAACAGAACCGCCTGAAACACACCATATAGAATTTGGGAAATAATTATGTTTCGACTTTTGATTGTCAACAACTGTCTGACTGACATGTTGGTCCAAACAAATAAATGGTTAGACTCATTTTATGCTTGTGTCCTGGAATCCTATGAGAAGCATTGCAAGAACATGTAGACAACATTGCATCAAATTCAAATAAAACTTATTTTCACTTTTATTTATAAGCAGCAATCTTACATACCATGTTACAATGGTTGGGAAGCATTTCTGTGTTGATTTAGCCACTTGTTTGATCACTATGATCACACTGAACAACCCAATAACAAGAGAGTTTAGATTTTTTTGGCAGAGGCCAAAAGATTTTTATTAAAAATGTTCCTGGTATTTCAAAGAGTTCATAATAACTTGGCTAACTGATACCTCTCAGTCCCAGTCATCTGTACACGTGCAGCCCAGATTGTTGTGACCGGGCTGGCTGTGCACACTGACGGTGGCAATAACATTCCCATTCAAAGGGTAGCGCCAAACTCGCAGCAAACAGAGAAAATTATGGTTCTTTTAATTTTTTTCTCCACAAATAAGATGGTGTATGAACCAATCATTGCTAATCTTTTTGTAGTCCTCATGGAATAGGGGCTGGTGGAAGTTATACCAACATTTTTACACCTCCGATCTACATTAGGAGGAGGATGTTTTGCTATAAAGCAAAGACAACAACAGTACATGAGTCTCTGGAGCAAACAGAATAGCATTGCTTGATGAAACATATAAATTGACATTGAATGTCAGAATGTGATGCAAATACTAACATGTTGAGTTTAGGCAGATATTTTTGAGTATCGGGGAAATCGGTTTGTATGCACGTGATCATGTCACTTCTGTTGAGTTAATTGCCACATCTTTTTGGTTCTACAAACTCTGCTGCATTTTTTAAATGGAAACATAGTCCTCTGATCTTTTTGAAATTACTTTGATGATATAAATGACAAAAGTGATCTGTGAAGGGAGAATTATTGTTGCTGTATGAGGCATTATTTCAGGGCTTTGTTTAACCCAGACAGGCTCTGTCTTTAATGAATTGTCAGGCATCCAAGTAAGAGTGAACATGTTTTTTTTCCACATTGATTATTTGTCTTTGAGTTAAACACTGTATTATGCTACTACAGTAAAAGAGGATTTATACTGAGGCTTTTTATTACGTATTTTAATATCTTGTCACATCAAAACATAAAACTATTTCCCATCAAAGTGATCTCTGTCTCAAGAAGCATTACCAAGTTGCTGTTAGCATGTGACTTCATGTGGTGTATGTAAGTATGTGTAAGCTATAATAATGAACCCTGTAGATGTAGGTAACCATCTGCTGTATCTATGTTTGAGACTCTTATTTTGAAGTAAGGAACAAAGTACTTTACCTCAAGAATAGTTGACTTCTACTTTGGAACTTCCTGTTGGCGCTAACCTAAAGGTCTACTTCATAGTTTTTGACAAGTCTGGAGTACATTTGATCACCTCTCGCTTGCAACTCTAAAATACTTAAACTCATATACCCAAAATTGTTATAACAATAAAAAGAGATTCCATACAACAAAGTTTAAGATTTCTAAAACATGTATTCCATTTATGAAAGCAGATCAAATCATTACGAATGCCTCATTATTAGACAAGCATTAAAACCAAAATGTGGACTAGTCAAACCTGGACTGGAATACTCAACATTAATGTTGGCACAATAACTGATATTTCAGTATATATCATACTAATTAAATTAATTATTTAAGACACTCATCTGCATCAGAATCGATATAAACTCCCAATTTCATCTCCCCAAGTTGCTACACAACTTTGCACAGCAGCACTGCAGAGCCACGGACACTCAGCCCCTCTGGTCCCTGGCAGAGGCTCACCAGAACACTGAGCTGTTGCTGGAAGGTTACAACTCCCATAACACGGCAAATATATCCAGAGAAATTCCTTCATGACTCTCTTTAGTCAAAAAAGCAAAAGTAGAAGCAGTATTGGAAAGTATTTTGCCTGTGAGTCAAACAAACATGGAAAGTAAAAGAACAAGCACTAAGAGGTGGTATCTACAGCAGTAAAGTGTTAATGCATTAAACATGTTGAAGAGTACAAGAAAACATTAGATGTTTAAATATTGGCAATTTGCTGTTAGCCCCGTTATTGCTCCAGTCCCCTGCAGGTACGAATTGACCCATGGTAGCTGCAAAAAGTTCTAGCTGCAGATGCTACATTTCAACTTTTTCTGGGGTGAAACTACAAAGGTACAAGTTGGTGAAAAGGCAAAATACACTAATTGCTCCTCCGTTCAGTAGCAGAGGAAGGTGTGTCTATAGCTAGTAATACGTCTAAAGTTAAAGAACACCTTGTACACCTACATTTCAGAGGTAACAAATGGATAAATGAGGATAAAAAGTACTGCCTTATATGCATGTGTTTGATGGCTGTTTAATAAACACATTGTACAAAGCATGTTGTACAACCAAGACGAGGTAAACATGCACTATGTAAGCTTGGACCACTAACCCAATATATATTAAGTTAATTTGCTGAAGCAATAAGTGTATTTAATCTCTAGTAAAACAATCCTATAAAGTCATTTTCTCCCATATAAAGGAGCAATTATGGCCACATTCCTTTTCAAATATTACAGCATAAATCTTCATTGTTTTTAAATGTACTCACATGCTAATTAGGCCAGAAGCCTAGTAACACTTTGAGCCTCTTACAAAAGTCCATAAGAGAGCTCGCGTGTGTACAAACGAACACACACACTCGGATTAGATGTTGTCACACTGTTCACTGGGACTGCTGGAATGTGGAATGTGGACAGGGTTTCCTCATATGATGCAGCTCAAATTAGAATAGGGAATCTGAGGGGAAGTCAGGTGGGCTTGTGACTGAGGGGTTAAAAATACAAGAGAAGCCTTGACCACAGCACCTCAACACACTCACACACACAGATTTACAATCATTGAGCAGCTGTGCAACATAAACAACTTTCTGAACTTACACTCTAAATTTCGTTTAGGTGGATGGTAACACTTCAGAATCGTACCCTTGTTTCTGCAGTTGTAAATGCCACTGAACTCACCATGACAGATGTGATAAAGAAACGCTACTGTAAGGCCTGACTGGACATTGATATTACCTTATGTCTTCAGTTTTTTTGCATTTGCAACAGAGGCAAAATGTCACATCACATTCATAGTTGTATTGGGTGTGAAAGATTTCTATTCCCAGTAGAGTTCCCAGGCAAGAAGGGATATACAACAAGTACTTGTTCCCCAGGGGTCTCCTCCCAGTGGAATGTGTCCCCAATGGGAGCTTGAACAGATGCTAAAACGTCCTCGGCAGACTCTTATCAGGGCAAAGAAGCAGTAAATCTACTTGACTCTCCCTGTAAATGATAGCACTCCTTTTTGTAGTCAGGTAACTGTATCACTGGAGGCGAGACACCAATACATCTATCTTCTGCTCCATCTTTTCACCACTTGTGAAGACAGCAAGATTCTTAAACTCTTTCATTTGAGCCAAGGACTGATTCTTCATCTGCAGGGAGCAGTACATACTTTGAAAACCATGGTTTCAGATTTAAAGTTGATGACTCTTATCCTGGCCATTTCCCACTTAGCTGGGAACCTCTGCAGTACAAATTAAAGGTCATGCATTGAAGAAGAACCACATCATCTACAAGGAGAGCTGCTAAGACCCCGAGGTTCCTAAACTAGTAACTTCCTCAAAACAACTATTCCTTGAGATAAACGTTTTTCACAAAGCTAAGAAATCTCCTAACATGAGGAGGACTTTCAGTGAGCCTAAGAGTGTCTTAAGCAGAGAAGATGGCAGAAAGGCCGAAAGTAGGAGAGATATTATCCGAACAATGAACAACAGCAAATTAATAAAACGCTACCAGCTCGATCTCGCAGGGATCCACCCCCTTAATAGTCAATAAATGGGCACATAAACTTCTATAACAATCATACAATTATTAATATAGAGATAGGATTAACTTCATCAGCCCCCTAGGGCGAATTTAAATAGTTTCAGTGACAGGACAGGTTAAAGGTGCACCTATAGTGAGGTAATATTAGGAAGGATAAATAAATAATAGAAACAATAATAAATAACCATGAATAAAAAGTGAACAAAATCATAAACAATATCGTACAGAGTTATTTAAATATGTACAGTCTGTAAAATGCTTTAAAAAATAAATATGGAAAAATTTGGAAAAACTTATATATATAAAAAACTTATATACACTGCTCAAAAAAATAAAGGGAGCACTGAAATAACCCATCCTAGATCTGAATGAATGAAATATTCTCATTGCATACTTTGTTCTGTACAAAGTTGAATGTGCTGACAACAAAATCACACAAAAACCATCAATAGAAATCAAATTTATTACCCAATGGAGGCCTGGATTTGGAGTCACACACAAAATTAAAGTGGAAAAACACACTACAGGCTGATCCAACTTTGATGTTATGTCCTTAAAACAAGTCAAAATGAGGCTCAGTATTGTGTGTGGCCTCCACGTGCCTGTATGACCTCCCTACAACGCCTGGGCATGCTCCTGATGAGACGGCGGATGGTCTCCTGAGGGATCTCCTCCCAGACCTGGACTAAAGCATCCGCCAACTCCTGGACAGTCTGTGGTCCAACGTGACGTTGGTGGATGGAGCGAGACATGATGTCCCAGATGTGCTCAATCGGATTCAGGTCTGGGGAACAGGCGGGCCAGTCCATAGCTTCAATGTCTTCATCTTGCAGGAACTGCTGACACACTCCAGCCACATGAGGTCTAGCATTGTCCTGCATTACGAGGAACCCAGGGCCAACCGCACCAACATATGGTCTCACAAGGGGTCTGAGGATCTCATCTCGGTACCTAATGCCAGTCAGGCTACCTCTGGCGAGCACATGGAGGGCCTTGCGGCCCTCCAAAGAAATGCCACCCCACACCATTACTGACCCACTGCTAAACCGGTCATGCTGAAGGATGTTGCAGGCAGCAGATCGGTCTCCATGGTGTCTCCAGACTCTGTCACGTCTGTCACATGTCCTCAGTGTGAACCTGCTTTCATCTGTGAAGACCACAGGGCACCAGTGCCGAATTTGCCAATCCTGGTGTTCTCTGGCAAATGCTAAGCGTCCTGCACGGTGTTGGGCTGTGATGACAACCCCCATTTGTGGACGTCGGGCCCTCATACCATCCTCATGGAGTCGGTTTCTAACCGTTTGTGCAGACACATGCACATTTGTGGCCTGCTGGAGGTCATTTTGCAGGGCTCTGGCAGTGCTCCTCCTGTTCCTCCTTGCACAAAGGCGGAGGTAGCGGTCCTGCTGCTGGGTTGTTGCCCTCCTACGCCCTCCTCCACATCTCCTGGTGTATTGGCCTGTCTCCTGGTAGCGCCTCCAGGCTCTGGACACTACGCTGACAGACACAGCAAACCTTCTTGCCACAGCTCGCATTGATGTGCCATCCTGGATGAGCTGCACTACCTGAGCCCCTTGTGTGGGTTGTAGAGTCCGTCTCATGCAACCACGAGTGTGAAACACCACCAACATTCAAAAGTGACCAAAAAATCAGCCAGAAAGCATAGGTACTGAGAAGTGGTCTGTGGTCCCCACCTGCAGAACCACTCCTTTATTGAGTGTGTCTTGCTAATCGCCAAAGATTTCCCCCTATTGTCTATTCCATTTGCACAACAGCAGGTGAAATTGATTGTCAATCAGTGTCAGTGTTTCATCCTGAGTGGAGAGTTATATTGTGTTGTTTAAGTGTTCCCTTTATTTTTTTGAGCAGTGTATATAAAAACTATATGTATATATATATATATATATATATATATATTATATATATATATATATAGAGAGAGAGAGAGAGAGAGAGAGAGAGAGAGAGAGAGAGAGAGGGAAGATGTAAATGAGGTGAATAAGTATTTGCTGTATTGTACATGATGATGTCAGCAGCCTAAGCGGTCATCTACAACACTCCCTGTCTGTGGAGAAGTTCTCTGGTGTGCTGCTATCTCCTCTTTAGCTTTTGAATGCAGCAGGAACCAGAGCTGCTCACATTCCAGGCTGGTGCTGAAAGCAGAGGGAGGAAGGCGCTGCTCCTCTGTTCAGTTTTGTTTTCTCCACATTTTTTCTCGGTTTTGTTTTGGACATTTTACCAAACTAAACCACATTATATAAGGAGGAGATCACAGTAATATGCTGAATTTTAATATTAATATGAAAGGAATTAATTAATATGAAATAGATGCAGTATGAAAACGACAAGCATGGTGAGTAAACATAATAATAGGCAAATCAAAATAATGATGAGCATATAAATAAACTACATTCAAACCCTTTAACACTGTATAACAATCCAGTCTGAATTTTATTATAGATTACTAGGAGTAACCAATCACAGCTCTTAGAAGACAACATCACACCAAGCAACAAGGTCAACCACACCTCCTCACTAAGATAGGAATTTCTGTCGTCTCCTTGCTTAGTCGCTATCAGAGTCACTATCAACAGCGAGCTGAGTCACTCTTGAGCTAGGAAACCTTGCCAGGAATTTTTAGGCTAAGATAGGAGCTCTCTGAGAGGACTCCAATAATCTTTGTGAATACAGACCCAGGTAGATATCATGGAGGGGAAAATCTAGCCACTCCCTAATCCCAAAGGGAACCGTTTGCAGACTTTTGCTCAGCCAACACTTGGCATCACTGTGTAGTCCTTGGTAGAAATCTGATTTACACTGAGAAATACTCTTGCACAGAGTAGCATGGCCTGTTGTTTGGATTTGATGATGATGATGACTAAGGCTGCACAATATAGCACAATTATCACAATATCAATGTATGCAATATTCATATTGCTCCAGGACTGTTTAAAATGCAATAATTGTGGGCTAATATATTACAAGTGTTGCATTTTATATGCTAATCTAATATTTAGCCAGTTGGACGGAGTCTCACAGTAACAGATGCTCCCACCGGACATACATTAGATTGCTCAAAATGCTAAAGTTCATTGACTGTAGGCAGCACAGATGAGAAAGAGCAAAGATAGGGATAGATCACACCTAATATCGTCATCATAATATTTGTCACCATCGCAAGATTTTATACTATCATGCAGCCCTAATGATGTCATCATCCTCTAATCTTTAAAAATTGCATTGTATGCTCAGAAGCATTTTCCTGTTTCTCTTTTTTTTTAAATTCACTGTTCTTATTTAATATTTCAGAATTTTGAACGGATGGAACAAATATGAAAGACCTTGTACTCCAATGGTTATTGACTAATAACTGAAAGCTATTTAATGTTGCACCCGTGTTTTGTTAAAATGAAAAATTGTGTTAGGCTGAGACAGTAACAGTGTCAGTAGCTGAATCTGTTGCTTTCATTCCATTTAACCATAGAGGGAGTCAGGAAAACATGGTCTTCAGTGACATAACTAGAGAAAGCACTCTAAAAGGTAGTAGACGTTACTCCATGCCACCAAGTACGCCTAAAACATCTATCTGTCTCATAGTGGAGGTTCCAAAATGCAGTATACTGTATGTACTCTCTTTATATCACAGATATAAGATCTTTGAAAACGTTTTTAGTGAGATTTGGGTCAGGATAGCTTGTGTTTGCCTTTTAAATATTTATATATTTTCTTAAATGTCTGCTTTGGATCATTTGCCAGTGATAGACCCGCGGTTATTCTCAGACCATATCTTTTACAGTTTATAAATGCCTTGGTGATCTTCTGACATCAATATTTCTTTACCACTTTAGGTGCAACAGAATACAAAAACAACCTCAATCAGTTTTTTTCTCTTTAGACTGGCTGGTCAAAGAAGGAAAGATTTCCTCTGATTTATGGGCACTGCTGCAAAAGTTAATCCACACTTTTGGTGTTTTCTTTTTAATATTGCTAGCCTTCTTGGCCTTAGCACAAAAGCACTACTTTAGTGTTCCGTTTGCTGATAACCAACCCAGAACTGCGTCTTGCTCCAGGTCATAGTGTCACGCTGTAAATATCTTGCTTCCATGGTGTTTTGTCTGCAGGCTGTGACATTTGCGGACCCTCTGATTGAAGTCTATATTCTTACTCTTGTTCAATAACTTTTGATTTTTCTTTTATGATACAATATCACTGAAGTATGTTCACTATTCAGAAACATTAAGAAATATTTTGGCCAACATGATGAAAGTATCCAAGATCCCTTCAGTTCATCATTTACAAGGTTTTACATAAACAATTTTACCTCTGCATAAAGTTGATGGTTAAAAAAAGAAACTGGTTGACAGTAGAGGAGAATGTTTGCCCTTCTTTTTATGACCTGCTACATCAACAGAATGGATGTAGGAGACGAGGAGGGTCCCTGATGTTGCTGGAATAGGGTGTTGGGACGTTGCAGCAGCCTGGAGGACAGTAGAGTCCATCTCATCTCTTAATTACTGTCATCCCACAGACCAAGCCGGCTAATGACTGCCCCACTATTGCAGCAGGCTGTAGACTCCTCTGAGCACAAGCAGATGGAGGCACAGAGAGAATGAGAGAGAGAGAGATTACCTCTCTGCTTCAGTGCCAGCCAGAACAGAAAGTGCTCAACAAGGCCTTTCTTGACCATCTGGAACAATGCAAAGCATGGCTCATGCACACAAGCACATTGCACACAAGCTTTATTTATGTCAAAACACTAGCCATGCTCCGCCCTGTTCCCAGTCACAGCTGATTTGTAAGAACATTTGTCATTATCATCACCTCTGAAAGCCTATGTTAGGGATGGCACAGAGCCAGCAGAATGGGTACCTGGTAGAGGAAGTTCTGCATATATGCTGCTGTGCATTCAACAAAATATGTCTCGGTCTATCAGCATCTGAAATATCATTGTGTGTCTTCTGGTCCAGCACTGGGCTGCTTTAAGTCTTACTTGAAGGACAGGGTCTTTTTTGTGTCAATAGGTAACTTTACATCAGATTTGACAAAAATCACATACAGGGTTCTCCTATTTAATATCTACATGCTCCCTCTAGCTGGATAACAAACAACAAGATACGTTACCATAACTACGCAGATGACACACAGCTCTACATTACATTGTCACCAGGTGACTATGAACCCATTTAAGAACTGGGTAGATCCATAGAACAAATCAGGGCATGGATGTACCATACTTTTCTTCATTTCAATAACAACAAATTTGTATTTGTATTTGTATTTGTTTTTCCAAAAGAGGAGTGATCAAGAGTCAGCATCCAGGTTTAGTTACTATAGCTACAGATCAGGCCCCAAATCTAGATGCAGTGACGGACTCAGACCTGAACCTCCAGAGGCAAAAAAGACCTTCTATGACCTGAAGAACATTTGCAGGATTAAATGACTAATGTAACAACAGGAACTCATCCATGCATTTATCCTTAGTTGAATTGATTACTGCAAAATTGTCTTCACATGTCTGCCTAAAAAGAAGATCAGACAGCTGCAGCTGATTCTGAACGCTGCTGCCCGCGTCCTCACTAGAACTAAGAAAGTGAAGAACATCACCTCAGTTCTAAAGTCCTTACACTGGCTCACTGTATCTCACAGAATGGACTTTAAAATACGCCTGTTAGTTTATAAATAACTTAATGGCTTAGCAACGAAGTACATGAAAGATTTGTTGTCATTATATCGACCTTCAAGACCACTCAGGTCCAAGTCTGGTTCAAGTCTGATCTGCAACCCCAGAATTAGAACCAAACATGGAGAAGCAGCTTTCAGTTCTTATGCTCCAATGCAAAAATGCTAAAACTCTGAATTTGTCATGGTTGGCTGGGGTTTTGAAGGATTAATGTGCGAACAGGAGTTTGGGAGCCGCATGGTCAGTTGAACAGTCTTTTAATAATCAATGTAGACTTACAAGTGGTAGCAGGACATGGAATAAAGGCAGATTACAGACATGAAGCAAGGTAGAAAACAGTGACACAGAGCAGTTAACTAACAGAAGGATCCAGTGGTAAGATATAAAAACCAGAGGTTAAAAATCCAGAGGTAGGGTGGAGAATTGACCAATAAACAAGGTGGGCTAATCAGGAGAAATACGGAGCATCTAGTGACAGGGAGAATGCAGGGCAACTGAAGGACGATGCTAATTAATACAGATTAGAAGAGAGTCCAGGGAAGTAACAGAAACATCTAAACACAAGAAGTAATCATGAACCTAAACTACAATTAAACTAAAATAACAGCAACCTAAGAACGTTAACAACACAGAGGAAACAATTAAAAATTAATTAAAAAACTCAAACTCAGTGACAGAATTCTTTTAAGTCAAGGTTAAAAACCCATTTGTGTTGACTGATTTCAGTCTGTAGTCCATCCTTTCTTTCCCTTATTATGCCACTGCAATGTATTTTTATGTGCTTTGTTTCCCTATATTTTCATCATGACAAGCACCTTGTAGCGTCCTCACTGTATTTAGTCCATGACTCTAAATACACACAGCTTTAACCTGGTCACTGCACATAACTGGATAGATGAGGATCAATGGCAGATATGAACTAGTATTAGCAGTGATACTAACTTTATGGGACTGGCCCCTCCCCAGAGGCCAACATGGCCCCTGGATCATAAGAGTAGGGTTAGAGCCTCAAATGGATTACTGAATAGTCCGTTTTGAAAGAAATATCTTGACCTTAACATAAGGCAAAACAGTTTGATCAAACGCCTAAACCCTTTCTTCTCACCAAGTGCAGTAATTCTTTGTAAGTATTTCCTTACAAAGAAGAAATAAGTGCTGATATCTTCGACAGTTCAGGTTCATCTGTGCACATTATCTGGAGCCTTGATCAAACCATCAAAGTAATTCCTAACAGGGCTACGGAACACACAACAAGGTTCAGGCTTAGCTTTTATGCCATTCAACCGACATTTAGGTCATCTGTGATTCGGCTGCACAGATTGTAGCTGGATCTGTTCACATGTTTGCCCCCTCTCTGCAAGAAAAGCAGTCTCTCATTTAGGTGCATGCATGACCAAAGATTTGCAGATAATTTTAAATAAATACTGAAAACTTTCTTTTGGCTGTAATGCCAACTCATTTTTCTCAGTTAATTTTTAGAAGTGTTGTGAACAGAACTTTATGACCCTGAGATTATTAACATCTCTGAAGTAACACAGATGATTCCGCTGATCCCTGTCAGTTCACCATCTTTGTCTCTGTCTCACATTTCGAAGCCCCAACTTGGTTCTTCCTCACAAACAAAGGACAAACTGTGTGTGTCCAATAAAAAAAAAACGCTCCACCACTTTGAAGATGGTTGTACTGTTAAGCAGGAATATTTTGAGGTATGCATGCATGCACAGTTATGTTAAATGTTTAGAAAAGTTATTGTTTTTTGTCTAAATGCAGCAAACAATGGTGCCTCAGTCATTTCAACCATCTTTCACACATAACGTGTGGGCAATATTCCCTCCCACGCAAATCACCCCGACTGTGTTTTTGTGCTCAACCATTTCATTTGCCTCAGAATTTCTCTTCTATTGTTGTTTTCTCCTTATAATGAAGCATTGTTGATCACAAATTCTTGGGTGGCTGTTTGCTTTTACTTATCAGCAGAGGATGTCAGTGGAGTTCTTCACAGAAAACATTTCTGAGTTTGGTTTGGAAACTCAGGGAGACAAAAAAGACCAAAACAACCATGAACCTTGTTTGGACCCTATAAAGATGCAATTGAAGTTGTGATTCAGGCAGATTAGCCTGGAGTGGTTAGTATCAGTGCCTCACAAGAGACAGCTTTGCTTTGAATCTCTGATAAAACAAAACATAACTGCTGCATAAATTACTCTGTGCTGTTTGGGGGTTTAAATATCCCCTCTTTGCTTTCACCTTCTACCTAAGTCTGTGGTGAAGTGTAGAGATGCCGCCTTTCAAAAATCATAGAGCTTGCATTAGTGCTGCCACCAAATATGGTAAAAGTAATGTTATTTTAAGATGGAATTACTAACTATGAATATTTTATAACAGTCACCATTAAAACAGGAAATTGTTGCCAGCAGTAATATCTTCCTATGCTTATATAGGTTCTCTCCAGCCAATGAGAATTATGGTTGACAATGGAAGATTAGTATCAGATCCCTTAAGTACAGGGGTATAAGAAAGTATTTGCCCTCTTACAGATTTCTTCTTGTTTGTCACTTTTAAATGTTTCAGATCATCAAACTAATTTTCATTTTGAACACAGATAATCTCAGCATATATAAAATAAATTTAAAAAGCATGCTCCTTCAAGATTTTATACTAGAGAGCAGAATTCATACTATAAGTCATCTGGGCCATAAACCAGCAAAGCAGCAACAGTCCATCACACTACCACCTTGTCTTGACTGTTAATTAGCTGTATGATGTTTGTTTTCTGAAATGTTGTGATAGTTTTACAGCAGATGTAATGGGCCACACACCTTCCAGACTTTTTTGTTTTTTATGTCAGCAGTGGTTTTTGCCTTGAATCACTGGCATTGATACCATTTTTATGGACTTTCCTTCTTTTTGTTGAATCTTGAACACTAAGCTGAGGCAAGTGAGGCCTGAGGAGCTTTAGATGATGTTCTGGGTTATTTTGTGACCTCCTGGATGAGTCACTGGTGCACTCTTGGAGTAATGTTAGTAGGACCGCAACTCCTGGGAAGGTTCAACATTGTTCCATGTTTTTTCCATTTGTAGATAATGGCTCTCACTGTCATATCCTGCTAGGCAGAGACCAGGTGTTTGTGGTAGACCCTCTGTTACACTGATGCTCCCTTCAGGGCATGGTCGGCAGGTGCAGCACCCACTGACTGCTTCTCCTCAAGCTTCTTAGGAGCAGTATAAGACGAGAGGCAGAACAGCAGGAAGATCACCAGATTGCTCCTGCATTTCTAGCCGGAACAATCAACTGGAATATCTCTTGAAGCCTAAACTTCAGCTTGGATAGTTTTTCACCAGTCCCTACCTCAAAATCAAATATGACTGTCAAATGTATAATTGTATAATTGTTATGATGTTGCAAAAAAGGATGTTGTGTATGTATAATTATTCATAATTAGTAGCCCGTAGTAGCCCAGTTAGACTGTTCACTGACCACAGCAAGGCCAGGGAACCTTAGTGGAGATTAGTCCAAATATTGTGTCCAAGAAAACAGGAGATACAATTGTTCAAAGAATAATTTTGATTCTTTAGCCTAGCATTGCTTTAGCCATGCTCAGAGTGTTCTTCTTTTGTATTTTGATGCCATTAATGCTGACATTGTGGCCTCCACCTGGAGCAGCATATATTTTACATCCTTTCCGACTAGAATCCCAGTGAGCATGTAGATAGAATTTCAAAAACAGAGGAAGACTTTTAAGTTAGAAAAACTAAATCCAGAGTAGTGAAGCTGGGACCTTGGAGTCACACTTCAAAAGTATTGTTGTGTTCCCCAAGCCATTCTTGGACAACATTGGTAGCGTTCCAGATTACAGGAGTAATGTTTAAGCAATTTGAACTACTCTTACTTTACTTTAAAGCCTGACAAGACAGAATAGAGGCTTTGAACGCGAATAATTGGTGGGCAAAGTCGTTCTCATTTCTGATATGAGCAAATGCAGCTGTATAATTATCTCTCAATAGGTAATGTGTTATTAGTTATTATTTAAACATTATCCCCACTGGTTTTTAGAGAACGTATTATGCAACGTCTGGAAAACAAAAACCTTCCTCCCATAGTCAATTAAACCTGATCTCCAGTTTCCCAAGTCACTCGGCTCTTCACCATCACTTTCCAGACAACAGAAAGACAGAACTGGGTCATGGTGAACCCGAGGCCTGGAGCTCTTGTTACTTTACCTACAGAGTCAGGACCTCAAGACCTCAAATAGAAGTCAAACATCAAAGTTAGAGGGCTGACTACCTTGGTCTGCACAGCTGCACCTGACAGACAAAGCAGTTCATATAGATAGTTTTTGACCTGTGGGTCGGTACCATTTTCCTACTGTGGTCAAATGAATCTGTAATAGGTTCAGTACGTTTATGTGGGTCATTACTTCTACCGTGTTTGTCGGCCTTCTGTTTTCTTTTGGCTTCGGACCTCCTGCTGCAAAATGGAGATGTTCAAAATAATAGCAGCCTATCACTAAACAGATTAATCGCTGTTGTTGGAAAAAATTTCTCCGTGAGAAATATTTTGTATGAGTTGTAGTAGAGTAATAGAAAACCACAGGGCCTGACAGTCATTACATGTATCCATCCGATTTGGCATAATTACATCATTAATTGAAAGGGATGTGTTAAAAAAAAAAGGCAGTGTGGAGTTCAATAAAGGGGTTTGTTCATTCTGTTGAAAAAATAGGAGTCGAACAGGGGGCCCTTATTTAAGAATAAAGGCCACAGATGTTGGACACACTGGTTGCAGAGGATTCTTCTGAATATCAGAGTCAAATACAGATATTGTTCAAAGGAACGGAGTACATTGAAGAAAAAGGTAATTGGAGAGATGACAACATGTAACAAGGTGTAGAGAATGTTAGGTTGCACAGCTGAAAAGATCTCGAGTGCGTTTAAAGTGGAAAGCAAAACCGGAAAGGCAGGGAAGAAATCAGAAAACTGCCTTTCCAGTGAATCAAATGCTCCAAAATCAAAAAGAATCTGCCAGGGCTCATCTCCAGGATGATCAAAGAAGGTCGGCAGTTACCTGGGAGTACCCTAGCAATTAGAGGATGCCTATGGGAACCTACGCTATCTCCAAGGAGTCCCTGCAAAATCCCATTGTTAAAAACAAAAAAACTCATATGGAACACATTGATTGTCTAAAGAGAAATAGCACAACATTTAATGGACCAAAAAAAGCAAGAATGTTCTTTTTGATTCTATGGTCTACAGACAGTTTGTCAGATGACCGCAAACGCTGAATCTAAGCCCCAGTACACTGTCAAGCATGGCGGTTCAGGCATCAAGATATGGGAATGTTTCTCATACTTTGGTGTTCCAGCCCGATCCCCGGACCTTGGGCCAAAAGAAAGCTTTTGACATCAAACGTGCTGTTTCTGAGACAAAACCAAGAAATGCAGAGACAATGTGGGAGTGAGTCTAATTGTCCTTGGCTAGAAAGCCTGTTTATTCAATAGTTTTTAAATAGCCTGATATCCCATGAACATGAAATCATACCTTTGACATTTTCTACTTACAATAAAATGACCACAGGCTTCAGCACATTAGAGAATTTCACTCACTAGAGAGTCTCACTTTAAACTTTAATTCAAGTATTTCTTTCAGTAACTGCCTTGTATAATGTCGCCCAATCAGTTCAGTGATGCATCACAGAGCCTAAGCAGGTAAACAAATAATGGAGCAATTGAAAAGTACTGCTTGTTGTGTAAAATCCACATGCTTAGTCTTGTATCAGCATGATGTCTCTCTCACTGAGGTCACTTGAATTTTACACAAATCAGAGGTTTATTGCTGCCGTCTGGGAGTGTCTTCAGTGTCTTTAAGCCTGCTTTCAACTGAAGCTTCTACCGTGTAGTAAAAGTTACACAGGAGGTAGAGAGAGGTTACCCCCCCCCCCCCCCCCCCAGCAGTCTGTAACTAGTACAGAATTAACTAACAGCTTCTAGATTATATTTCTGCAGTAGAAAGTTAACAGTGACACAAATCCCCAAACTTTGATTCCATGTATATATACTGTATATATATATATATATATATATATAATATATATATATAATATATATATATACATATATATATGTGTGTGTGTGTGTGTGTGTGCGTGTGTGTGTGTGTGTGCGTGTGTGTGTGAAGCACAGGAGCAGCAGGCCAAAGAGGAACAGTGTGAGATGCAGGGCACCAAGTCCCCCCCTCACCACCATTTCCTGCCGCACATGCCAAGCCCTCAGCCAGCCTGAGGATGGGCAGTGCTCAGAACATCTGTCCCTGCACCATAATGGCCTCCTGAGGACACGCAGCGCTGCCCGTGATGGGATGTGACTAACTCTGGAGGATTCAGATATAAAAACTGGAGGATGATCGTGCCTTCCCTCTGTCAGTGTGTTACATAACTTAGAGCCAAGAATTCCCTGCAAGGATCAGACCCAGTGGAATTATATTCACAGAATAATGTGGCTGAAAAGGAAAGCTACAAGGGTTTGAGAGGCTCGTTGTTGCAATACAAAGGGACTTGGGAAGATGTAATTCTCCTTTTCTAAAGGTTACATTTGGTCATGCTGCGAGTGAAGACTAATGTCGAGCTCCACAATAGCATTTTGTACAGCTGGCAGGTTGAGTGCAGCTCTTGTATGTTTGAGTGTGTGAACTCATGCATGGATGAACGTTAGTGTTGAGTGGAGCAAGAGGCCAAGGACAATGTGTGGGAGAGGCTAAATGAATGGTGTGTGTTTGTCCACAGGACGTGTAAGACCCCATGGAGCCCTGTGGGTTTCAGAGGGCGGAGTGACTCATCTCACCCTCAGGCCCATCCTCCAAAACATTTTCTGTTTCATCCTTCTCTTTCTCTCCTTTTACAGGTCGTTTTCGAGCCGTATCAGCAAACTTTCCTTTGATTTAAAATGATCTTTCCACCAAGTCGTTTTCAGGCATCCTTGGTTTTTAAAGGTGAGTGAAGTGGGCTGGGGATGACGAGGAGCAAGGGCAGTGGGCAGACGGGCTGACCGCCGAGCATTAGAGAGGGCAGTGAGTGAAGCAAACGCAAAAAGCTAATTCATCCTGACAGTGATTGTGGCAACAGTCACAATAAACAAAGAGACAGAGGAGACAACCGAGTCACAGATCAGTCTAAGCAGCTTCACCTCCTCAATTCAATCTATGTCTGCATATTAGGATGACACAATACCAGTATGTCCATTGTTCTTTTTTTACATCAAAAACATTTTACGGAGCTTGGAGTGAGACTGGAGTGTGGGTGGGCTCGTTGCTAAAAAGTGGTATGCTTGGTGCACAACAGATTATGGTCAGGAGGAATGAGATGAACAGTTTCACTGGATTGTTATTGGACTTCCTACCCCCTTGCCTGGATCCCGGATGGAGATCCAACCAAGTGTACCTGAAGTCAGTTTCTCGATGCTGTGTGAGTCTTTTCTCAAATTTGTTAAGAAAGTTACCCCAGGTAATGTGAACAGAAGAGAAACCTTCAAGCTGATGCATGAAGTCCATGCATGTAATGAGTGTCCTTGTCATGGTTTGTGAAAAAGTGTGACAGGAAAATGTGCATCAGCAACAGGGAAAACCACAGCCTTGAGAGGATTGTTCAGAATTTGGGGGACCTTCACAAGGAGTGGAATGAGGGTGAAGTCAGTGGTTCAAGAGCCACGAAGCACAGACAAATCCTACACATATGTTACAAGCGTCTTACTTGGGCTAAGAAGAAGAACTGGACTGTTCCTCAGTGGTCCCAAGTCGTCCTTCTGCTGACAAGCTTTATGGAGATACTGATTTCATTTTCCAGCTGGACTTGGTACCTGCCCACACTGCCAAAGGTACCAAAAGCTGGTTCAGTGACCATGGTGTTACTGTGCCTGACTGGCCAGCGAAAAAGCCTGACCTGACCTCTATAGATAATTATTGTCAAGCGAAAGATCAGAGACACCAGACCCAACAATGCTGATGACCTGAGGGCTGTTATCAAAACAACTTGGGCTTTTATTAGACTTGAGCAGAACAACAGGCTGATCACCTCCATGCCACGCCACAGTATAAATACCTGTGTTCACCTGGACAACAGACTGGAGTGGAGATGCAACAGTGAAGCCGTCTACAAGAAGGGACAGAGCAGACTGTACTTCATGAGGAAGCTTAGGTCCTTTGGTGTTTGCCGCAAGATGCTGCATATCTTCAATAAGTCTATCTGCCATCATCTGCCGGGGTAGCAACATCAGAGCCAAAGACTTAAAAAGCTCAACAAGCTAATTAAGAAGGCTGGCTCTGTCCTGGGGACTCCTCTGGAACCTCTGGAGATCATTGTGCAAAGAAGGATTATTCATAAAATGAAGACCATTATGGAGAACCCTGAGCATCCTCTTCATAAGACTTCTTTAGGCTTCTTTAGATCTGCTGTAAGGCAGACCGCTACAGGAGATCCTTCCTGTCCACGGACATCAGCATCTACAACGGCTCTTTGAAGAAACCTGAATAATCTGAGCTACAACATTTAATTTCCCTTCGGGATTAATAAAGTATATTTGAATTGAATTGATGCAGTAATTCATGCAAAAGGATCCGCAACCAAGTATTGAGTGCTTATATAATATTCTAATTTTCTGAGACTTCTGACACTTTTCTGAGAATTCAAGCTTTTATCTATTAGCCATCATCGTCAAAATTACAAGAAATAAAGGCTTGAAATATTTCACTCTATGTGTAATGACTATATAATATGAGTTTCACTTTCTGAAATAAGTAACAAAAAGTTAACTTTTTCACGATATTTTAATTTGTTTAGATGTTCCTGTATAGTCTGATACAATACAGGAAGTCATCTAATAATGTCATTCAGATAATGTTGAGGCTGTAAACACCCAGAGTCTACCAGCACAAGTTTTTATTATGTGCCGGATGTGACCACCTGTCTGATCTTTGTGTTAATTGTGTAAATATACAAAGTCGGCCTATCACTAATGTTATACAGAAAACTTTTCTCAGGAAATCATCACAGTAATCACTGCTTTTGTTTCTAATTCTTCATTAAACCCCAACTAAATTATTATTTATAGTCAAGTTAGAATAAAAAGAGCAAGGGATTTCAGTTTTTTCCTGGGTTAAATGGTGGGTAGCCAACATTTAAAGCTTCTTTGAAATACACCTTGGATATAAAAAGTCTACATGGTGGCATGAAAAATGTTAACCCTTTATAAATAATTTCAAAACATTTTCGACTTGTAAGGTGACATATATTCTGCCAAGTCAAGTGAAACGAATCAGTTAGGGGAAAAATGTAAAGATACTTGTTGTCTTTTCCACAGCTTAAAACAACCAAAGCCTTGTGGGAGATGCGTTTATAGTCTAAGGAAACCAAATTTAAATGTTTGGGCTCCAGCTGAGAATGGTGTGTGTGACACACACAAAAGAAAGGCAGCGTATCAACAAAAAGAGCACCAAACTTACAGCAAAATGTGGTGGTACCATCGTGCTGTCTTCAGATGTTTTTTTTGATTTTGACAAGGTAGATGAAAATATCCAAATATCAACTAGTCAGCTAGAGAACTAAAGCTGAGGAGGGATTTCATTTTTCAGCTTCCCTGTCAGTCCAAGTAAATGTACACCCCCCCCACTCTCAACAACACCAGAACCATCAAACGACTGCACCTCAGCTGACCCGTTTGTGAAACTCCCAAAGTTCACAGATGAAATCACTGTTACTGGTCTGATCCAGGATGATGTCTAGTCTGAATACAGACAGGAGGTGGATCGACTGGCCCACTGATTCAGTCAGAACTATCTAAAGCTTTTCCCAATCAAGACTGTGGAGATGACGGTGGATTTCTGGAGAACAAAGCCCCCCCGTCCCCCAGGACTTGTACAGCGTTATGGTCATGAAGAAGGCAGACCCCATCCTGGACACAGAGTTTTACCTTCAAGTCGGTGCTACATAGCGCTACTTGCAAAGACCACAGAGACAGTTTCTTCCCCCAGGCTGTCTCTCGGATGAACACGACGGCTACCTTACAGCCAGAGTAGTCGGCCACTCTGCTATGAAACAAAATAAGCATACAGTATTTACACCACCACAACCTGTCTTTTTTTTTCTTTACATAGAAAAATTGGCTGTACATACACATAAATGTACATACTGTTGCTTTTATTCATTATTTTCTCTAAAGTCTATATATTTTTACTTAATGTCTGCATGCCGTGACCTTGTGAAACCGAAGTCAAATTCCTTGTTTGGGCACACAGTCTTGCAAAATAAAGCTCATTCTGATGTAAAACAAAACAGGGTCGCATGAACGAAATAAAGTTTTCGAATGGGTGAGCCAGAGTTCAGAACTAAATCTGACAAAGAATCTGTGAGGTCACCTAAAGTACGCTGTGGACAAGTGATGTCCTCACATCCTGAAAGATCTGGAGACCTTTTACAAAGTAGAGTGGGCAAATATTAACAAGTGAGATGCTGATATTGCAGTATTGTATTAATTCAGCCTCATTGGAGGGATTTTGAGCATAAAACAGTCTGTTTGAGGTCACACAGCCTGGATTTTGACTGCGTCACTCCAAAACCTTCATTTTGTGTGTTTTGAGACATTCATCTGTGGACTTGCTGTTGTGTTTTGAATCTTAGAGCAGAATTCATGATTTTATCAATTATGTCAATTCGCTCAGATCATCACACTACCACCACCATGTTTGAATGTCTGTATGATGTCACTTTTTTGAAATGCTGTGTTTTAGTTTTGCTCCGTGATGGACTTGGGCAAAACGTCTAAAGTGTACCATGTCTGTTGCCCAAGGACCGCTGGGGTTACGCACCAGCCCAAAGATATTTGGGTATAGATAATGTACTGATGAGGGTTTTAGTTTTATGCCAGATCCAACAGTCAGACGACAGAATATTTTCCTAGAAGTTTAAAAATCAAGATATTTTGTAGGAAATATAAGAGACTTTTTTGTTTTTCTTGCTAAATGCCATTTTGCATTGATCTCTTTCATACTGTGAAGACTGAACCTTAGATACTGTTCATTTGTGACCTCCTGGATGAGTCGTTGATGTGTCCTTGCAGTAATATTTGCAGGCCTGCCACTCCTGGGACAGTTCAGCACTGTTCCATTTTTTTCCCATCTGTGGATAACGTTTCTTACTGTGCTTCCCTGGAGTCCCAAAGCCTAAGAAACGGTTTTGTAATTATTTCCAGACTCCTGGCTTTTTGAATTTGTTTAAATCAATACATGGTACTTTGAGATCTAATTCATGTTGTCAGATGGGCTCTATTTAATCAGGTTATCTCTTTGTACTAATAAAATTTGTTTGTTGATCTGAAACATGCAAATGTGAGAGAAGCGCACTGCATGTCACATTATGGTGACATATTTGTCTCACAAAAACAAAGGTTTGCACATTTTTAAGATCCACTGTACTTAGATTCTAAGAAGCACTACAGCATGCTAGTCTTTCTGTGTATAATGAAAAGCATGCACATTTTTAATTGATGGTGCTTTCGTCTGGATTTAGAGCTGCTACAGGTCTGTGGTTAATTCATCCACACGACTCAGTTTCATTATTTATCCACAGAAAAAGAGCTGCAGGGCATCCAGACCAAAATCCATTTATTGACAGCTTATTAACATTTACAGCTTCCGGACCATCCTACTCAACAGCAGCCCGGTCCTCAGTAAATGAAACGCAATAAAGAAATTGCCGAAAGGCCTATGGCTGTCTTATATTTTCTTAAAATAAAAACACTTTGCATGATCCCCATGGCACTTATGTGATAAGTGTATTTTGCTCGATGATGTCACTTTCACATCAGCAGACTAATTGTGCAGCTCCAGCTTGTTCTGAATCTTAGACTGTCCTCATACATTCGTGAATGATGCTACAGATTTCAAGTTTACAATGCATATCAGATGGGTAAATGATGTATTATTTAAATAATATTTTAAACGTATTATTTGTCTAATTATAAATCAATATCCTTTTGGACAATAGATTTTTAATGTTGTGTAATTAGCCCTCAGTGAATGATTTTGAATGGAGTGATGAATTCCTAAGATGGCTTTGAAGAACGTTTAGGCATCTCACAAGATGGCGAAGGAAAGGACACATCCGGATTAACGGTTCAGTTTTCTAAAAAGGTCAATAATTACTTACTTTCTTACTTTAAAATAAGATACTTGAATGTAAGACACAGGGTGTCAAGCTTAAAGTACTCAGCTTCAAACTCGAGGCCTGTATAAGAACTTACTCCTCCACCTCTTTAGCAAGTGGACAGACTTCTGCAAGACAGACTATTTAGATTTTTCATGCCAGTACCCCAAAGATCCATAGATTTGCAGCGCCTGATTGAAACAGAAAGCGCTTGGGAGATTTTCTTCTTTATCGTTGCCTCAGGCTCCTGGCTGGCATGAAAAAGATGAGTGTCTATAATCAGTGTACGCTCATTTTTAGGGATTGAATATCTGCGAGATGTGCCAGCTTAGTGCATGTAGTGCCGACAAAGCAGATTAAAGCATCACGATGAGTAGAATCAGTGTGGGGTCGATGTCAATTCATTTTTAAATGATCCGACAGTTCCATACATAAGGATTTTTTTTTTTGTGCCAGGGATATTATATTAGAAAATAGTGAGGGACTAAATTGAGTCTTTTTGGCTTACCCCTTGTTTACGGGTCGCTGTAGCAAGTCAGTACAACTAGCACACAAACCTGGCAGAGGTTTTACACCTTCCTATCACAACAAGGAATTGAACTCGGGTACCCGGTACCAAACAAACGGACTTACACCGCTACGAGGGGTTAAATGGAGTACAAAAATCAAAAGCAAGGGAACTGCAGAGTGTGAAAATGAGACACAGAAGACTGCTCCAGCATTGTGTTTATCCTATGCTAGGAAAGCCAGCTGAGAAGACAAAACAGGCAAGTGCAAAGCAGGGCATGGGGAAAAGAAAACGTACACCTTTATTTTATTTTTATTTTTTTATGTTTGAACTGCTGCCAATTCCTGCAGGACAATCTGTGTGAACCAGGGTTTCAGTAGTCAGGGATGTCTGCCTTGGTCAAGTGAAAATGCAGCACTTGGTAAAGTCAGAACCAACCTCAGAACATCTATGCAACCTTCCAGGGAAACACACAATACACTTTAAATATCATTTTTTTACTGCATGTTGTAGCAGCATTTTTACCTCTGGGTTTATCTGTGTTGCTATAAACCGACATGTGCAGCGGTATTAGCAGGTTACTTGACCCGGAGCATCAAGGGCAGCAGTTAGCACAAAGGACTGAGAGGTCATGGCTGCGGAGGGACGTGGATAACATGCACTTATGAGCCTGCAGCCTCCATCTGCTTATCTTGCATAACAGCTAAGACTGTAAAATGGTTCTGTTAGATAATGCAAGCCAACAGACTCGTGTTACAAGGGCTGGCATGAAAATGTTTTTGACCTTTATTCTGAATACAGAGCATTACTGGACAGTGTTGTACAAGGGCATTCAGGGAATAAGACCTACATTTACTTTAATGTACAGACAGTTTGGCCCCAAGAGTATAGAAGTTTTTATCATTGAGTAAAATGAGCAAATATGATTTAATAGCTTGAAAACTAACCTTAATCATCCCACCATTGATGAAACAGCCACCTTCCGTGATGTCATTACGGTATCAAAAATGAATCTAACTGCAAAAGTGAACTAACATACGCTCTTTTCCCTCAGAGCAATATTGTCTTTGTCACTTTTAAAAAGTTTCCTCTTATGTGAAACAGCTGATGTTTCTTAACAGTTTCAATGAACAGATCAAAATCAACTCCAAGCATTCATTAATAACACTATAACTGTAGATATATAACTTGACATCCTCATCCAGCAGCTACTGTGGTCCATGAAGAAAGAAGTCAGGAAGAGATTAAATCCTCACCCTGCTAAGAAGGAGCCCAGTGTCACCGAGCTTAAACTGAGGCCCTGAATAGAATAGTGCAGGACCAATCACAGGCAGGGGAGGGTGTCATTGTCCAAGCGCAACAGTAACTACTCAAGATCAACGCCGCCACCTAATGTTAAAAGAGAGAAATGCATGCTTCCTCATTTGACATCAGACCCACCTTTATTTGCTAAGTTTGCGCACACAAACGAGGAATTTGACTTTGGTTCTACTTTGCTCTCAATGTAGCAACATTTTAAATATGAAAGTATATAAAAAATAATGAAAAGAATGACCGTGTACAGAGCAGTTTGCATCAGATTGATGGCACCAGCACCCTGGCGAATGTGTGTTTAGGGTCAAACTTTTTCTGCTCATATGTCACAGCCTGTGCATTAAGCGCTTTCGTCAATATGCTTCTGGGGATATTATGTGACAGAGCAACACCAAACACAAATGTAGCGGTAGTACAATTTAAAAAGTGTGATGTTCATGTGTATTTTGCCCTCTTTACTGTGATGCCCAGAAATTCAACCCAGTGCAAGAACAATCCACCTAAACTGACTGAGCAGCGCATTAATCAGAGAAGCTGTCAAGAGCCTCATGGTAACTCTAGAGGAGCTGCAGAGATCCACAGCTCAGGTAAGTTAGTCTGTCAAAAGGACATTAGTCATAGACTCCAAACAATTGGCAAGAAGGGAACTGTTGTTAAAACAAAGCCATATATGTCCTGTTAGCAGTTTCCCACAAGCCAAGAAAAGGAGAGAGCTAACATTTTCAAGAAGGTGACCAAAACTGAAGTTTTTGTTACTATATGAAAAATGACATTGTGAAGAGGAAAACTAAAACTGCACATTATCATGAAAACACCATCCCCACTGTTAAGCATCATGCTGTGGAGGTACTTTACAAAGACAGGGAAGATGGACGAATCTAAATAAAAAGCAACTCTAAATAAAACCCGTTTGAGGCTACAAAACACTTGAGACTGGGGCGGTTTGCCTGCCAGCAGCAGAACGACCCTTAACATATACTGTGAGCTACATTAGAATGGTTTAGATCAAAGAATATGTATGTATTAGAATGGCCCAGTCAAAGTCCATACCTAATTTCAAGTGAGAATCTCTGGCGAGACCTAAAAATTGCTTTTTACAGATGTTTTCCATCCAATTTGACTGAGCTTGCGCTATTTGGGTAACTTATAGATACATACCACAAAAGCGTTGAAGCTGTAGTTAAAGCAAAAGGTGGTTCTACAAATTACTGGCTCTGGTAGGGATGTATAAAAATGCACGCGACATATACCAATTTTTGTTTTGCTAAAATTCATAACAAAACATGGGTCTAATTATGAGCTAATTTGTGATTCTTTAGAGCATAAAACAGAAGGAAGTTTGTGTTTGATGTGACAAATTGTAAACAGGTTCAAGGGACATTAAATCTTTTGCAAGGCACTGTAGAATAGCCTGAATGGATGGTTTTTAAACTTACCTAATCTCACGTTAACTAATCCTTTACCTAGGAGTTAAATGCATTAACATTAATAGACAAAAAAAGACAAGATGCTACCGAGGCTGTTAGTCACAATAGTTGCTTTAATTGACTGTTAAAAATGAGTAAGGCTAGAGATGCTGCAGATGTTTAAGATAATATGTTTACTGCAGATTTGGGAAAAACTGAGCTCCTGCCAGAGTTACCTAAAAGCTGACTGCAGGGATGACAGATATGTGGAAAGGGTCTGCAAAGGTGTCCAATATGGTGCTGCAATGAGATTGGGGTGCCCAGTCATTGCGTAGAAGTTCAACTTTTGAGAGGGAAACTGACTGCAATAGGACAGATGAGGCGTGCACAGTTTTAAACTCCTAATTTACTTGTTGCACCACAGAGACATGGTGCATAGCTGAGGAAACTCCTCATTCCAGTGGTCAAAAAAAATCCAAGCCATCTTGAAGTTTCATACATATATAATAATATAAATTCAATGTACAAAGATACATTCGATTGTAAAGGCTCATTCATCAAAAATAAATACTGAAATGGCTAAACTGAAATAATATTTATATATATCTTCTCTCCTGGAGAGAAGACACAAATATACACATTTGCACAAAGAAGACAGGCTTTCTGAAACAAATTACACAGTGTACAAAACAAAAAGCATGACTGCAGTGTTAACACAGAACAGAAAGTCTTAAATTCACCAAATACAACGTATTAACTGCACTCAAAGTGGACAGAGTGAAAAAGATAAATAAAATAAAAATGTAATAAAAAGACCAAATTTGTCATCAAGAGGAGGCATCTGAATTAATAAACAGGTTTGGTAAAAAGGGAGCAGGTCAGCACTGAAAAACCAAACAGGTTAATGTTTGGTTTCTCATCTGGGAAAAGGACAACTAGCCAGGGCTGGTCCATAACCCTCCAGAAGGACCCTTACTTCACCATCCAACTGTAACATCTTTCTCCCATTCACGACTTGCACCCCTCGAAAATATTTCCATTTACAAATAGGAAAGATAAAAATATATATCTCTATCTGAAGTTATCCACACACTTGGATTTCTGTTAAAAAAAACCTGACTCTGTGTTTCAAACATGCTGCTGTTAAAGATGCCGCGTTAGGTGAGGCCTTATTACTGTGTGAACTTATAGGTAAGTATCAGTCTTCAACCTTTGGTAGCAAACAGAGTTTTCTTTAGAGAAAAATAGGAGAACTCCGTCACACATGAAAGACTGTCCAAACTGATATCTAAGGCATCTCTTAAAGTGTCTGCTGAGCGGAGCTGGTGTGCAGATGGAGAGCAGAGGACAGACAAGATGATGCAACGACACATTAAAAATAAATCTCTGCTCTATGAGATAAGATTTTACAGCTGCAGACTGATGTCATCAATGTAGGGGCTCATAAGAAGAACAGCAAGCAGGATGTCTTGTAAGTCAATATGTCATCTGCAAACAATGAAACCTATTTATTGCATTTAGTATTTAGTTATTGCAGGTCTTCCCAACTTCTAAGGGAACATTCACACTCGCCTTTTTCAGTGAAAGAGCCAAGAACTTTTCTCTAAAAAACATAAAAGAAAAATTCCACTCATCCACTAAAATCTCTGGCCTGCTGAAGGCACTTCAACGAAGGTGTCTCTTTATTTCCAGGGACTATAAACATCTGTTTCTTCTAACGTGCTTTCTTTGAAACAGCCAAATTCTGTATGTCCTTAACCATCTTGTCAAAATACATATAGCTTTACCACTAGGGTTCTTATGATTAGGAAATTACTACAAAATAAGAAACCGATTAAAAAGCTATTTATTCATCAGGACATCTGTTTAATCAAGATGTATATTTCAATCCAAGTTTCAGAGTCTTGATCTAAGTTTATTTAAACTGGCCAGTATCTGAATACCTCACAAAACGGTTTGTGCATATTCGGCCTCCAAATCTGTATAATAAGCCCATGCACCTTATCTGTTTTTTGTTTTTTTTTATTGACATTTCTCACCCATCACAATGACCTTGACAGTGGAAGAGAGACTGTAATGGCTACTGCATCTTCCTGTTTGTCTGTGTTATGCAAGCTGCTCTGCACTGTGCTCAGATATCTAAAGCTGGTCTGGAAAAGCTGTGTAGTAAGCAGCTGAAACACCAACCATTAAATTTTATGACAAAACATCTACAGATCTCCACAGATCCTTACTGGGGACAAAAAAACTGAAAGTAGCTTTTGGTGTTTTATTTATTTGCGCTATTTTTTGGTCAAATGGATAAGGATCTGTGCTGTTAATTCAGGCACAAACTGGGCTAATTTAAATACTTGCATGAATAAAATTCCCCTTGAACGAAAGAGATGACTATGTGGCATGTCGCACTGGATTCTAACAACTGAACAATGATTCAACTTTTCAGGTTTCAAAGACGTTCCTCAAACAAAAACATAAAACCAAATATGATAGAGAAAAAGAATCCCACATGATTGACTCGGTACGTCTTACATTCTTAGAGGACAACACAGGAAGTTGTAGATGTTTTTCTACCTCTGAACAGCTGATGCAACATTAGTTGTGTCCCAAGTGAGCACAAGCAGAAAGCCTGCAAACATCTGCCTTGCCTCCAGTAAAATTAAAATACATGAGGCAATAAAACATAATGCTTCAAATTCATAACATAAAAAATATCACAAAGCATATCCATGCGTTCAAGGTTAACAGAAATATGCTCGCAGAGCAGTTTTTGCTTGTTTTGCTTCCATTGTTCAGGACTGATGGAGCAAAACATAAGTGCTGATTAATCTTGTGCCTTTAACAACTCCTCTGTTTCTGTGGTCTGAAAAAAGGCAAATCAGGTCTCAAGAAGCCAACCGGCTTGAGTTCAGTCTTCACTGACCATGACCTGCCAGACGATGAGGTGGCTGCGCTCGGCTTTAGTCAGGAAGGGCTGCAGTTTTACGGTGGGGTTCACTGCCTCGTCTGCTTCCCCGTCCTCATCACCTGTAGAGACACAGAGAGACATGTTCGCGTCACCCTTCTACATCACAGATTACACTTCTGTTTATGCTACAGAGCAGAAACTCACCCATTCTGAAGTCAATGTAGCCTTCTCCTCCACTCATCACCAACATGGACTTGATTCCTTCATGAGTTGAACTATCAGTGGACTTGTCTCCTGCCATCTCTCCTCCACTGGATGTTGACAGATCTGCATGACCTGCGAGCAAAAACACACCAAAAGTAAATAACCAAAACCTCCAGACCAGTAATTTAAAACGTTTTTTAGTTTGGTGTGATAGTTTCATTATCTCATTATCTTGAGATGACAAGATCTCCAGCTTGATTTGCTGTGATCAGATTTCAGCATCTTGAGATGAGATCTAAATGTCATCATTTCGAGATAATAGTGTCATGTTATCATTACCTCAGGATTATGTCTTAATCTCATTTTGTGATGATGAAATGTTACCTTGTGTTTGTTATGACAATTAGATCATCTCGTTAAGACAGCAACGATATTTCGTCTTAAAAAGTTTTCTGTCACATTTGCAATGAGAGCTTCATCATCCCAACATCTTGAGATCTTGAGCTTTTTCTCCTGAGAACCGTTTTAAAATCATTTTACACCGACATAAAGAGACCTAAGACTTGTTTTGTCTTCATTACTATTTAATTATCTTGTTATATCAACATAACAAGTGGCCAAACTTTAGTTGTAATCACAGTTTTATCACCTGAACATCTTGAGATATTAAGATCTCAAACTTGCTTTGTTGTGATTTTCCTTTTTAGGAGTTTGACTATTTCTTTATCCTGAAAAAAGATTTACCTCGTTTTCTTCTAATGATGGTTTTAATATATCAATAATACAAAATAATGTGAGTTTGGGATTGTTTAATTTTCTCATTATTTTGATCTTGAAATCTTTGGCTTGTTTCTGTCTCAGTTTCATTCTTCTGTAAAGTCAGTTTTCTTGAGATGACAGTTTCATTTACCATTATCTCAAGACTTAAAAGTTTCAAAGCAGCAGGTACACCCATTTTTAGATTCGATACATCAGTTAAGGACAGTCAGTCTGAAAATGAATTTAGCTTTTTGAGTCTTTTTTTTAATTAGATTTTTATATTTAGGACAATGAAGCAAAAGAAGAATCTGGAAAGACAAATGTTTTCCATGTGCAGTTTTCTGTTTTCATACCTATCCATTCTTTTCAAGATTGTAGCCCTGAGTTCATTGTGGTTCAGACTAATCTGTATTAACACCAACTTCCTGGAAAAAAGTAACTCATGTTGAATTACCTGGAACTGCAGTGAAGAACTGGACAGCATTCCTGTGACCATGGAAACTGAGTTGAGCATGAGCCATGGAGCAATAAGGGACAATTGTCCCAGCTGTCACCTTGTCCCCGCTGTGATCTCCATAGACGCGAACCACACCTCCAGGATTGTTCCCTGATGTCTTGGTTACATTGTTGGCTGCTAACAGAACAGTAAGAATGCAGAGAAGGGACACATCCCCATGTTCTCATAAATAGACCTTTAAGAGGAACTTTCTTTAAACATCTGACTCTCTAAATAAAATCTATTTAACACATATATGTTTGTTTAGCTTCCAACACAAAAAGACTTCACCTTTAGATTGACATTTAATAACTAAAAGCAGTTACCTGGTGGAATTAAAGAACATATAAATTACATTGCAAGGCTTCAACTAGTATCCTGGTTTAAACTGTTAAACAGGAAGCTTCAGTTCCTGAACTTACTCTCGGTTAGAGGAACGGAGATGATGACTCCATTCCCAGTCCCAATCCACAAACGGTTACATGAAACCATTAGAGCCGTGATCCTAACAAACGAGAAGCCCAGCTTGCCCGTACCTGAAGGACAGTAAGACATTCTCTCAAACCCTTATTTTATTTTGAAACCCAAATCCAATTTGTAAAGTCTACTGTAACATGAACTGACCAAGCATCTTGCTGACATAGGGTTCGATGTCGATGTCCTGCAGGTGCTGGTGGGTGTGTGCGTGGAACAGTCTAAGAGTAGAGTCCAGCTTGATGGACACCCAGATCCCGTCACCGTGCCAGGCCAGCTGACGGACCTGGCTGTCCTTACGAGGATGGGCATCAAAGGATTTCTTAAAGAAAAACAAATAAGATTTAAGCAAAGCTGCTAATGTTACAGGCCATTTTAGATAGAATCACTGAGGTTGTACATTTTTCCTTCACCTCTATCTTCATGGCTCTGGGATGCACCACATGAATCCTGTTCCTGTAACCACACCACACCCTGTCATGCACCACAGTCATGCAGCGGACGGAGTGGTGCTGTTTCCCTAAGTCCAGCAGATGGTAGTTGGTCAGGTCCCACTGCCCATCTGACAATGAAAAGTCAAAACACTTATTCGAACAAGTCTGCTGGACACTGCTGACAATTCAGAAGCACCAAAGTTCTCTCACCTGGTCCTCTGTGGAAAATGGCTAAGGTGCTATCAGACAGGCTGACCAGGACCCGTCCTTTCACATGTCTGAGGATGACGAGGGTTTAAATCAACAGACAGTGAGAGCAAAATAAAAAGCGACAGCAGCTGTTTGTCTTCAATGAACTTACACTATGCCAAGCGCAGGCTTCTTCAGCTTTACAGAATGGAGACACTTCTTCCAGTGTGCAACAGACGAGTGGACGTACACACTAGGATCAACAGTGTGGTTTATTAGCGAAACACATACAAAAGACAAGTGCAGCGTGATAAGCAAAAGTAAGTCAATAAATAAAAACCTACCATCCATTCTGGGCCCCCAGCCACATGGTGGGCAGAACGCTGCTCATTTTCTGAGCTTCTTCTATCATCAGGTCCTGCTCCTCTGCGCTGGGGTTTGAACTTACGCCATCTTTCAGCAGATCACTCTCTCTGTTCACAAGAGACGACCGGAAACACAGAGTACCACAGTTAGTTTTTCTCTGGCCTTGCATACGATCCTCATCTAATCTAAACAATATTGTCCAGATTAGGCATGGAGCTATTGCAGTGTACCAGGTACTGATGACAACTGTTCCTGGTCCTTATAGGACAGGGGTCTGCAACCTGTGGCTCCAGAGCCTCAAAGGGCTCTTTGGACTTTCCACAATGGTTCTTAATAACTTTATCAAAAATTATAAAGAACCAACTAAATGTTTTTGAATATAGATATAATAACACATGCAGATTTCAGCAGTTTTCTTTTTGGTTTTTCATGGAATATATGCATTCAATTTCCACAACAGAATGACACTAAAAAAGTACCAGTAATATTTTTAGATCTACAACTACAGTGTAGTTGGAAACTACATTCATTTTTTTTACATCGCATTTCATCAAGTATCAACATCCCACAGAAGAAAATGTTCTCCATCCTCTTTTTGCAAAATTTATTTTTTCTCTTTATTTTAAAACCCCAAAATAGAATTGAAATTGTAGTCCTTTTAACGACAAAAACTTATGCCTTAAAAAAGGCTTAACTTTAGCTAAAAGGCAGAGGTGATAAAAGCTCAACTTGACTACTGAATCAACTTGTTTGTTCAATTTGTTGAGTTATAATTGCTCTAAGGGACAGCAGATAGATGGGGAAAAAACGGGGACCAAGAATGGAACCCTGTGGCACCCCACATGATCAAGTAGCACTGATAAGATAGATAAGATAGATTTTATTGATCTCACAATGGACAAATTAACATGTTACAGCAGCTTTTAGTAACACACAAGTAGAGTGCAGATAGAGGAAAATGGAAGATATTATTAATCATAACTGTGAAAATATCTGTCAGATATCTCTGCCTAAGCTATGCTTAAATGGTTTGCACTGAGCCACGTATATCAACATGGTTGCTTAGGCAATGCAGAAGGACAGAATGATCGAGAGTATCAAAGGCAGCCATGAGGAAAGGAAGGCCAAATAAGAAAAATACCTAAAATTAGCTAAAACCAAGGGGTCCAAGTGAGGCCTTTTAAGAAGGGGCCTTACAATAGCATGTTTGAAGGCAAATGGCACAATTCCTAAACTAAAGAGTTAATAAAAGACAGGACAGTAGGACCAATGATATTAAAAACATCTTTACAACTCAGTAGGAAGAAAGTCAGTGGGGAAATTTGTAGTTTACACGTGAAAAAGACACTGGTTCAAATACAGCAGAACCAGTAGAGACAGTAGAGTACTACATAACAGATGTGCCAACTGCATGGCTAACAGATGCCACTTTTTCAGTGAAAACGGAGAGAAACGTCTCACAAGTAGTGACTGAGGCATCAAGCAGAACAGTTGTGAACGGATTTAAAACCGCTAATCAAATATCACCAGGGCTAAGGCCGCTGTTAGTTGTGATGTTAGTCAAGAAATGGATTGTTGCTTCTTGAACAGCCCTCTGGTGCTGAGCAAGACTGTTTGTCAAAGAGACCAAAGATACATGCAACCTGTCTTTTCTTCCAGTTGTTCAGCCTTTCGGCACTGTCACCTGAGTTCACATGTTCACAACTTTGGGTTTGGACTACAACAGGAGCACCAAAGTCCAGAATCTTACGACATGTGTTATAAAAAGAGAAAATAAAGTGGTTAGGGCATTATGAGGTAAAAGCAGCAGTAAACTGTTCAGCAGTAGCAGGGAAGAGGATACGATGATGGCAACCTGCTACCAATGGTCTACTGGCTGCAGACGGAGCTGTAAATTCAATATAGATGGGAAAATGATCTGAGATAGCAGTCTCAGAAATTTCACAGCGCGAAATGGACAGTCCATGGGACACAACAAGGACCAGAGTATGTATAGGTGATGGGTTAGTCCACGTACAGATTGTGTCAGATTAAAAGATGCCGACAGCCTTAAAAACCCAGAGGTCAATGACTCAGTAGGACAACAAAGATGAATGTTAAAATCCCCACAGATTGAAAGATGATCATTTTTAGAAATAAAATCTGTAAGAAAATTCTTGGATAAAACCCATATTGTACTTAGGTGGGTGGTGAAGAACCGCACATAGAACAGGATGTGTGAGCTCAGCCACATCTGCAGTTCAAAAGAAGAATATAACAGATAACTAGTTTGAACTTAACTAGTACATTCGGGGATAACTTTCCTCATGTTACCTCTGAGAATAATTAGCCGGGGTCTCCCTTGTCTGCTGAGCTCCTAGTGGATCTGTAAAGACATGTTCTGTGTAGACCCCTCTCAGGCTCTCACTGTGGTCAACAGGTCCTCCATTAGTCTCCATCGCCTCCATGGCTTCTTCTGTGGGTCTGGAGTCTGTAGTAAAAATCAGTGGAAATGTACTGGGTTTAAAGAATAAAAGAAGACACCCAGTGATCCTGATGGCTTCTTGCCGTTTACCTGGACTGTCTGCTGTCTGAGGAACAGCTGTTGCTCCCTCAGCTTCACAATCCACCACTGTGATGCCTCCAAAAATGCTGTCACTACCATCTGAGCTATTATTGGCTGTTGACGAGCCAGCATCTCCCACTGGTCCTGCATCAGCGTTTGAGGATACTTCCTCTCCAGCAGGATAGTCAGTTTCTCTCGCGCCTTAACAGTAACAAGAAGTAGCAGTGAAATCATAGTGAGCTCCACTGTATTCAAAGCAAGTAGGAGGCGTATATTTGAATTCACTGACCGGGAACACTAGCGATGCAGAAGACATGCGAGTTACAAACAAGGAAGCTCTCCAGGATGTTTCCGGGCTGGTTGGCATCAATGACAACAACATTAGAGTTGGACTGCGTGCTGGTGGAAATCCACACCAGAGAGGAAAACTCATCCCGGTGCCGCAACTCTTTCTGCTGCTCCTGCAAACAAAAACAGAGACAAAAAATAATCCATACTTGATTGGAACCACTTTCATACCACTGCCCTATGCACTGAGAGTGTTTGCTACCTTTAAACTGAAGTAATTGTATACCTTGAGTTCCTGATCCAATTTATCGATGCTACTCTGTGAGCCTCTCTCCTTTCTGGGGCTCTCTGCACTTGACACATCACTGTAAAATACACTGGCTCCCACTATTGAACCTCCATCTCTGGTTTTCCCACCAGACAGGTTTACACCTGCAGCACACCACAGCTGGAGTACGGACATAAAGCAGCGAAAAACAACAAAAAGCAGATTAATATTTCATGCATGCTACACATCTTTTGTGGAGTTTAAAACAGATGTGCATTAACGAAAACCTCCCTGAATACACAAAAAATGGTGGTGGTAGCATCATGCTGTGGGGATGGCTACAAAAGACTTTAGATTGGGGCGGAGGCTCACCTTCTAGCAGGACAACAACCCCAAACATACAGCCAGAGCTACAGAGAACGGTTTAGCTTAGAGCATATTCATGTGTCAAAATGGGCTAGTCAAAGTCCAGACATAAATCTATTTGAGTCCAGGGAATTTAATGGCAAGAGTTGGAAAATGCTGTTTACAGACGCTCAAGATATTGTGAAGAATGGGCTAAAATGTAGTCGCTAGATGTTCAGAGATGTTAAAGACATACCGTAAATTCCGGACTACAGAGCGCACCTGATTATAAGCCGCATGCTCTAATTTTAGAAAGAAAACCAATTTTGTACTTTTACAAGCCGCACCGGATTTTAAGCCGGGGGTGTCCCACTTTGTAATATGAGATATTTACACAGAACGATATTACACGTGAGCATTTTTAACTTTTAATTTAATCCGTATGGTAATATAAACAAATGCATATCGCAAATGCTTTTTTTCGAACAGTGCCTGTAACACGGCTACCTTTAAATATACGTACGTTATCAGTAACACACAAATTACGTTGTTAATGCTTTTTTACTGAACAGAGCACGAACAACATTCCAGTATCTCCTAACTGATTTACGCTGCAGCCTACCAGGTCAAAAGTCATTGATCGCCTTCTTCATCTTCTTCCTGCGCACTGAAACCATCAAAGTCCTGTTCTTCAGTGTCTGAATTGAACAGCCTCAGGATCTTGTCACTCACTTCAGCCGCTTAATCAAGCAGCAGTCCAGCCTTTTGAAACCCGTTGGTGATTTTCCATGTTGATGAGGGTGAATATAAATGATTTACAATACCGGTAATTAAATTGTGAAAGTGCTCTTGATTTAGCGCACAAGTTCATTGGACCTCTTTGAACTACTCATCAATTTGATTGGTCCACTGTTACCAGGCAAAATGTTTTTGGCGGCATGAAAAAAAACACGCATTAGCCGCACCGTTGTGTAGGCCGCAGTGTTCATAGCGTGGGAAAAAAGTAGCGGCTTAAAGTCCGAAATTTACGGTACTCCAAAATTCTTGCACCTAAAATTGTAGCAAAAAAGTGCACAACAAACTATTGACAGACTTTACACAGATTGTTAGTCTCATAGCAGTACTGCCTAAGTCATTTTTGCCAAAATCAATCAATTATGCTATGAGGCTACTGATATTCATTTTGCTTAAGCCCAAAATTAGTCAGCCAGATAAAATGTGATAAAAAAAAATACAGGCAAATTTGTGCTTGCAACTTAAATAAATTTTATGAAGGTCAAACGGCTGTGAATATGTTTGTACTGCATTGTAAGCAGAAGTAGGAGACACCTTCATAGTAGGATCTTTCTCATCCAGTGGCCTGAGGAAGACCGGAACAGGCAGATTCTTCATCTTGCCATCTGCCGGACCTCCATTAACCTGAAAAGTCGAACAACAAGCAGCACAGAAATACGGCTCATTTTTCATGCAGGTTCCATTCAGAGTACATAAACCAAATCTCGGCTCAGAGAGCACACAATGGATGTATATGAAATGTTATAGCAGCCATCTTCTTACTTTGTATTTCTTGGGCAGGCTCCAGCCATACGCTTGCACTCTGCCATCCTCCTTCTGGACGTGAGCTTTGACCTGTTTATACTGAGCCCTCTTCTGCTCTCGCCTTGATACCGAACTCTCAGGTGGCGGTCTGTGGAACAGAACGTCTCACTCACAGCTTGTTTTATTAACTTTTCCAATGAAGATCAAACGAAGTTAAACCTACTGTAAGAAAAATGTATAAATCATACACTCCCACAAACACTAGGATACACAAGGTCCAGATTGCTGGTTTTTCTTTAGATTTAAAATGAAATTCTTTTAAACCTCTTTGTTTTAGGCCTGTTTTTATGAAGCGGAAAACCTCGCTCTGTGTATAATAAGAATATAAAACACTATTATGAATTTTTTTCTACTTTAGTATTTTGTTTTTCTTTAGTAAAACAAAGCACAGCAGCCAAAACAGCTGTTTTTCCAAGCATGTTCCAGATTATTTTAATTCCACTCGGTTTTCTCTCAAAAAAAAATGTGTCCAAAATATACACTTTTTTTCTGTATGTAACATCCATGAGCAGATTTTATCAAGTGTGTAATATATTATATTGTACTTCAACGCGGGTTTTATGACTACACATATGCCTACATATCTCTACTTCAGTGGCACTAATATTCTGTTTGAGTAATATTTCTACTGGATTCTTAGTATCTGGTTCAACCTTATTATTGGTTATTTGTGGTGTTAGATTCGGTGCATGTTAAATAAAACATGGAAAATAAAAGTCTAGGGGTGTAATAGAGAATGTATTCATACATGGTATGAATATATACTACTTTGTGTTTAGAAACACCATGACAAAACTAAAAAATAAAAAAATCAGGAAATGACAATAATACCAAAAGCTCCCCACACCAAACTGAATTGAATAGTCGGCTGTTTGCTTTTCCTCAACAGTCTAAAAACACCTTTGATTTAGGTCATATTTGCATGCTTTACAATGCCTGGTGCTGGCTAGTAAACGCTGTTAAACATGCAACAGTAATTTAATAGATTTGAGTTCTTTCTGGTCCTCTTACATTTGCATGTCAACTGAGTGACAGTGAACTTGAAGTTTTTCAGTTCTCTTACTTTGCATGAAAACTGAGGCCAAATTCACTGGAACTCTTCAGTTTCACACGTTGAAGTGAAGTGAGCAGCAGACAAATCCTGCCATGTTGCCTGAGCCTGCTACCTTAAAGCCTTCCTCTCCAGAAAGGGAGATGTGTTTCTGTGTCATTTCTAATAAAAAAAACTGGAATTGGCTTTTTTATTATTATTACTTTTTTGGCTTTTGTAAAGAACACCCAAACACAGTGGCCCCAGAACCAAGTTAATTTAAAATAAAGACCACTCTGGAATATTGGGACACACTACGCACTCGAACCCATCAACGGATACCGATGTGTTTCTCCAAACTGAGGGATTTTTCTTGGAAACATACTGAAGCTAACGTAACTCTGGGAAAACTACTTCTCCTGTATAGTTCTTCAGACAGACTTACTCCTCATTGAGGAAATCAAACGCTTTGCTCTTGTCACTGGGCAGCTGCTGCAAGGTACTGCTCTTCTTCTTGACGGATGGCTGAATCTGCGAGGTTGGCGCGTTGTACTTGACGTTCACTAGGGCCTCCCCCGCCGGCTTCTTGGCTGCTCCGCCCGATGAGCTAAACAAACGGCTGAAACTGGAGGTGTAAGGGCGGGAAGAGAGAAAAGGAAAAAGAGAGGGGGGAAAGCACACAGAGACAAACGTATAGCAGGGTGGACACAAGCAGTAGCTCCAGCAGTAAGATGTGATTTAACATATATGGGAAAAAGAAATCCTTTTCCATGCACATACACCATGCTAGCTGTTATTCAGGTATCTGCCATGTCAGTACAAAATCCCCAAAATATGCCCTGACTTTATAAAGCTGTCTTGCAAGTAGAAAACCTTTTAGAGGACCTGTTCTTTCAGAAAGTTATAGTGCAGGCAGAGCGGTTTAATAAAATGCAAACACTAGGAAGTTAGTAAACAACACAGAGCAGAACAGGCCTGACCAGAAAATACCCTGTTCTAGAGATGCACCGTGAAATGGGCTGGTAATCGGAATCGGACGACTTTAGGCTTGATTGGTAACTAGCCGGTTATAAAGTCAAAAATCTGATCGGTGAAGGAACTGCCAGGTCACCATGAGAACAACAATCCTGAGTGTAGATGATGTTACTAAAGGAAGTATCAGTAAATTAGTTAAATGAAAGAAAATAAGAACATATTTCATAAAGAAACTATTTTCCACAGCATGTTGAGGCATGTCTGTGGTTAATTCAGACTGCGAGAGAGCAAGAGAGAGCGAAGCTTTCAGAATTAACAGGAAGACCCAGCAGAGTATAGCCAAGTTGTTCTGATTCATCCTTGTTACGCTTTCAACCACTGTTACAAACATACTGAATTTGAAAATGTTAGCAGCCTTGTGGAAATCTCAGTTACGTTAAGGACATTTCTCTAGAGAATACACACAGAAGCTGCTGTTTTAGTTATGCTAGCCTTACTAATCATTAATACAAGCTAAAGCCAGTTTAAAATGTCAACTCCAGAGATTGGATTAGAAATTCTGATTAGTTTATCTCTATTACATGGGCAAGTGAGTAAAATTGAACAGCCTCACAGTTAGGATCAAATAGGATTGTATATAATTAGAATCTGAATGACTGAACTGTAATGGAATCAAATCGCATTGGTTTTAAGTGAATGTGGACCCAACTCCAATTGGTGCATCTCTACTCAGTTCCTTTTTACTCCACACTAAATACATCAAGTATTTAACATTTCTAATGTGGTAACCCTGATTTACTGACAAACAAGGAACATACATGTCCTTCTGTTTGCAAATATAAATAAGGTCTGTGAAGTCTGTTTGTGAATTGTCACTATATTCCTGTATTCCTACTAATTTGAACAATTGTCCTCCCAACACACCTCCTGCACAGAGACATCACAACATCAGGCAGAATATAAAAGGGACACACAGAAACAGGGTAGAGACAGTGTATTTGTCAGATGTTGCCCCAAATAACATCCATCTTCAAACCAAACCAAACTCTTTCCTTAAAACTTAACAGAGGAGAGATTTGCCAAATATCTCTGAGGGTTGACATCATATGCAACACTTTCTGGCTTGCTCTCATCTGTTAAGAGTTTGTTATTAGAATGTGAATATCAGAAACCACCCAAGATTTACCTACATCCTGAAGAAAACACCCAGTGAAAATACAAAAGAAAGGTCACAAAGATGTTCAAATCACAACGCAGGTGACATTTGAGGATCTCAAGTGAATAGAAAAGAGGAGCTTACAACTGCCAAAGGCTGGATTTCTTCTTCTCTGGAAGAGCCGTATTCTCCTTTGAAGCACTGAAAGGATAAAATAAATCTAAAGATGTTTCAATTATAAAGACAACACCTGAATCTCTACTTAAAACCTCCACAGGGAATCCCTTTCATTTTCTCTCTGCACGGTGTCTTGCAAAAGTATTCATAAAGCTTCAACTGTCCCACATTTTGTCATGCTACAACCATCAACTTCAACGTATTTAATATTTTATTGGGAATCTACATAACAGACTGAAACAAAGCTAAGCCTAGTTGTAAAGTGGAACGAAAAGGATACTTGGATTTCAAATGTATTTTACAAATAAAGATCTGAAAAGTGACAGGAAGAATGACATTGTTGAAATGAGGCCATAAAAAGTCCTTCTAAACTTTTTAGCCTACAAACAAAACTCTTTGTGGATGAAAACTAACACACATCACCGCACTGCAACTTAAAAACTAATGGTGGTGGCAGCATCATGCTGTGGGGACAATCTTATTCTCCAAGAACAAGGAAACTGGTCAGAGTTGATGTGAGGATAGATGGAGCTAAGAACAGGGTAATATTGGAGGACAACTTGTTGGAGGCTGCAAAATACATAAGTGGGGCCAAGAAATAAAACAGGGCTCATACAGCCAAAGAAACAATGTAAAGGTTTATATCAAATAACAGAGTGGCACAGTCAAAGTGCAGACTAAAATCCAACCAAAACTGTGTGATAAGTGTCTACATATGCAAAGCCGGTAGCGCCTTTCCCCAGAGGAACAGCTGTTTTAACTGCAGCAAAAGTATTGAGTCGTGGAATCTAAAAACAAATGCACAGCAAACCTTTCAGATTTCATAAATACACTTTTTGCAGCCATTGATCCTTTTCCTTCCACCTCACAATTATGTCCACTTTAACAAAGTAGCAAAAATATATTGACGTTTGTGGTTGCAGCGTTAAATGAAAAACATTTTAGGGGCATAAACTTTTTGCAATGAAACTGTACCTACTGTGTATGTGGTAGTGATGCTCATTTGTCCTTCTGAGAACTTTGAACGAAACACAGGTCATTTATCTGTTTTTAGGCCTTTTCTTTTTCTCACCGGATCATCTCTGTCCATCTGACAGCTTCCTGCAGCTCCATCAGCCTCTCTTTATACTGGTTCCTCTCCATCAGCACTCTGGCCATCTCCACTCTGGTGAAACGTTTCCTCTGGGCTGTGGGAACATCACTCTACAGGCACAACGTAATCATGAGACCAAATGGGAGACACATTTCAACTCATTCCATGATTTTTATTTACAGATACTTACATCATCTTCATTTTCATTCTTGACCTTCTGTTTGGCCTCTTCCAGTTCAGCTTTGACTCTGCAACAGACGGTCCATCAGAGCTGATTATGTGATGACTGGTAAGAAACCAGAGTTATTAACAAACCTGTTCTAACCAACATACTTCTTTAGCTCCTCTTCCAATTCTTTGTTCTTCTCCTCCAGTTTGGTCTTAGCATGAGTGGCAGCGTCCAGCTCTCCACGCAGAACCTCCTTCTCACAGGACAGTTCATCCACTTGAGCAATCAGATCATTCTTCACTACGTTCAGAGCGTTTCTGTGAACATATTCAGATGTGGGGTCAACATTAAACACAAGAGGGGCAATGTGGTCTCAAGAACAGAACAGGATGCATATTTATGCAGAAAAACGCGTAAACGCTGCTGTCTCATAAAAAGTAATGCTAAAAGGTAGGGACACATGCAAACCAGTCACTGGGTGTAAATGATGCATGAGGCTGGCACATCTACAGCAGAAATCCGAGGGTTTGACTGGTGGCAGCACAAGTGAAGCTACAGTGTTTGCAGACCTTTGCTGAGGCATCCTACAGTCACACTGGGTGAAGGTCACCAGACAGGCTTCCTAGATGTCCTGGCCATCATGATTAGCACTTGAGTTCGATACGAATTACATTTCTGGTTTGCATGAGAGGCAGGATCAATGCAAATACTTGCCATGTGAGGTGTTCAGATGTCCCAGTGGCTCAACGTGGAAAGCAACGTGTTGTTGAGGATTCGGTTGACCAAGAAGGACCACACCAAGATCAACCACCAAGTTGTTATTAACAGAAACCTCTGATATTGTTACGTGCCACCCCACAGACCGCATGGCTCAACACAGGAGAGCCAGCTCCTCAGGTCTAGACTCAGCTGTGCACCTACATCTCCAGGATAAGGGACACTCTTTTGAGGACCGAAATGTTCATACTTTGGACAGAGAAGATGTATGGTTGAGAGAGGACTGAAGAAAGCCATTTACATCAAAAGAGAGAAACCAGCTCTAAACAGAGGAGGAGGCCTCATATTTCATCTGTCAAAAACATACAGTTCAGCATTAAGTCTGATGACCCGTCAGTTTCAAACTAATTTACACCTTTTTGCATGTGACCAAAACATCTCGGAGTGATCCAAGCGAACAACGGCACCAACGATGCCCTATTATTAGGAGAGTCTAATCTGCATGGAAATTTAGATGTGTAGAACGGCACATCCAAAAGCTTAAAGGGGATATATCATGCTTTGAAATCTTTCCTTTTCACCCCTAAATCATTCAGTTGTGGTCTATATAAAGTGAACTGCAATGATTTGGTCTGAATCCCTTGTTATTTTAGCTCCACAGGTTCCTCTTTTATCCCTGTTCTGAGGTGCGTCTGAGAGCAACTTGTTTTGGTGCCGTCTCTTTAAAAGTTACTGAGGCGCTTCACACCCTGCCCTCCCCTCCAAGTCAAGGTGTGTTCCACTCCACCCTGTTCAGCCATTTTTGTATTTTCATAGCAGAGATACAATTATCTAGCTGTGCAGAAACAAGACAAAAACAGCAAAAACAGTCCAAAACTGTTTATGTAATAATACTATTGAAAACACGCAGTACAGTTCTGTCCTCAAGGAGCTAAAAGCAGAGCACAGCATTAACATGAGCAGAAGGCACGATGCTACTGCCATCAAAACAATGGCCAGGCTTCATATCATCACACAATAAATTCAAGTCTAAAATAAAGTTGCTGACATTTTAGTGTTATTTGCAGCTTACGCTTTGCTGTGTCTGTCATTTCCATAGACAGAAGGAACATGACCCCTTAAACAGATGAAGTCTTTCAGCAACTCCTTCTGGATACTGGAGGAGGTTGCTGAAGGTACTTGTCTTTGAAGTGCTTCACGCAAACGAAGAGGAATTTCCCCACAGATGTGGGAACATTTCCATGAAAAATTAGATTTAACCAGAGACTTTGAAGAGGTTCTGATCCTGGGGGATGGTGTCATGAATTGTGTGTGTTAATACACCCAACAACTGAACAACTGAACTGAACTTATCCTCTTTCAGCGTTGGCATACTTGAGCTTGGACTACAAAATAGCAGCGAGAAATAAATATGCCGGATACGCAAAACTGATCAGCCGGAAGTCCATGGCCTTATTTAGCTGTTCTGCAGCAAATACTGTGACGTAACATATGGAAAAATGTTACAGATGATAGAGAAAACTGTATGATGTATTTAAGGGCTAAAAAAAAAGTGGATTTTGCATGATATGTCCCCTTTAAAAGACTGAAAGTTCTCCTTCACTAACTTTGAACTGAGAAAGCCCTTCGGATGAAGAGTGAAACACCTTCAACCCCATTAGTTTTTTAACCTTTTTTGAATCTTGCTTCAAGGCAACAGTGCTAACCACTGCGCCACTGTGCAGCCCTGTGTGCCATTGCCATCTCTTTCATATTAACCATAATATCATATTATCCTATTTTAAAGGCCGCCCTAACACTATTAAAACATTAATATTGTCTGACTCTAGAAGACACATTGCAGATCTGTCTGTTAAGAATGAATCAATGAATTCACCCAGGTGTCTGTGGAACGATAGTATAAAACGTAGACAGAAAGAACAGTGTGGCATATGAGTGCAGGTATTCCAGGTGAGTTAGTGAGGGGTGAAGGACAGCGGACATTGCATCAAATACACACAGCTTATTTCTGTGCTGCAGACACACCATCAGGCACTTTCCCTGGTCAAACTGTGGGTTCAAGTCTCTAAACAAGTTCCATCACTCTTAAAAAAAAATCGGCCACTGAATTTAAAGTGAAGCGTATATATAAAATGGCAGATGGTTTTGTGTTTTGGAACAGTGCACTAGATCCTAAATGTCAAACCGTTGAAAACAGTGTGTGAGAGGAGGTATGTAATTCAACAAAAATAGCTGTGCACAGAAAGCTTGTAAGAAAGATAACAAAAAACTCCTGTTTATGTAGCAAGTACTAACTTGGTCTCCAGCAGATGGGTGTTTTCATGGATAAGATGTTCAACCTCCCGACCCATACCTGAAAATAAACATCTGGATTACTCAGGCTACACTGGGACCGTTATTATTCATCAGTACTATTTCTCCGTTTGTCTGTGCCTACACTATCCACCTACAAAACACATTTTCAGTCTTACCTAAAAAATTGCAGACTGAGTGCCAGTCGGAAAAAGGATGATAAGAAAGGTTGTTTAAAATAATGTCTCTTTTAAACATTTCTACCCTAGAACATCACTGTCCTCAACACTAAAACACCTCAAATTTCTAAAAGGCATCCCTATAAGGAGCTACAACAGGGAGGACAATACAGAAACAATCATGGACAAGGTGAAGACAACAAGAAGGAAATCCCTGATACACACCAGAAAACTCATCTGTGAGGACGTTTACGCCCGTTAGACGAAGCAAAACACAATTCAGAGAGCTTGAGTAGAATAAAACTGTTTTCATGAAAACAAAAAAAATAAAACATAATGAATAGGAGAGCAAGTTGTTTTACCCAAAAGGTCAGCTCCTTCATCTACGTCGCCTATGAGGTCATTTCCTGCAGAAGCCTGCAGCTCTTCAAACAAAGAGTCGTTGTTGCGGTCGAAGGCAGGATTCTCTATGCCACCTTTAGTTGGTGTGCTGGCCAAAAGTCACAAGGTTTGTTAAACAATCATCACAAAGAATAAAAGTTTCAGTTGTTCAAAAACTAGGGATGGGTACCTTTCACATTTGAACCGATATGGTACCGATGCTCCGTACCACCTGGGAATCGCTATCGGTACTCAACAGTACCAATTTCTGGTAGTTTTGTGTGTGTTTATGTGGTAATAAATGTTAATTCATTTAATAATAACATCTCAAAATGTTCAATTTAACATATTTATATATCTTAAAATATAAACTTCAATAAATATATCAAAACAACATCCAGCTGTTTCTTCTCCCATGTTTCTGGCTGCAGATGACGAGTCTCTAACGGATGCAGGTGTGCTAACGTTGCCGAATGCAGGAGATGTAGCCGTAGATCTGAGGCTGATGAATATTGTACACTCTTCACCCTTGACAAAAATCTGGTGCTTAACCAGGTGCTTCCTCGGATTACAAGTATTCCCGTCGCTGGTCTTGCACTTCACGTCACAAATATTGCAGCGACAGTAATCTGCATCGCAATTTGAAAAGTTGAGCCATACTTTCCAGCGGTTTCTATCGGCCTTGCTTTGTTGACGGTACCAGTGGCTACTGACGTCATTACGCTCTTGTGCGTGTAATGCTGTGTTCATGTACGGCATGGAAAATAAGCCATTCTCTCAGTGTCACAATGATGCATTTAGGTACCAAAACATGGTACCGTTTGATTTTAGGTGAATAGGTACTCGGTAGAACCAATGGAATTCAGGCGGTACCTTTAAAAGTACCGAATTAAGTACCCATCCCTAACTAAAACCTGAACAGAATCTGGACGAATACAGTTATGATGTTCAATAGTTATCACCTATTTTAATAAATTCAGTAGTTGTCTTTCTCTTGGTTTTCTTAGTGTATTTCTACTAGTTTGAGTTTTCTTCTAAGAGCATTTTCTCTTCTTTCAGGTCAATTCCCTGATAAAAACACAAATGTATAAATTCATCAGTAATAGGTATGTAGCTGTAATCCTAAATATGTCCTGTACCTTGTTCCTCTGCAGCCATCAAAATCCATATCCAGCTCAGGTGTAGACTCTATGATAGCCTGCACCTCAGTCTTCTCTGTGTTCACCTCTCCATCTGGTAAAACCAACATACTGCATTTGTGGCTTTCAGAAGATTGGAAATATTCCAAACCCAGTGAGAAACCAACAGTTCTGCTCAAATGGAATTAAAACAGTGCTTTTTTTCCACATTACAACCATTTCCTGGGTCCCCATGGGTAGTGGCAAATGGTTTTCAAAAGTTTCAACAAAAAAAAATGTCCAGTGTTACCGACTGCCTTCAAGTGACACATAATAAGTAACCAGAGTCCACCTGTGTGGAGTTTAATCAAACATCTTAATGACAACTAATGAACATGGCAGACAGGTCGGGGAGAAAGCTGTGGAGATTTTTTAAGCTGGGTTAGGTTAACAAAACAACACCAAAAGCTTTAAACATTTGTCCAATTCATCTTCTGTAAGGGGAATCAGTATGGCACCACCGGAAGCCTCTCGAGACAAGGCCATCCATCTAAAATGACAGACTGGGTTTGCAGAGCATTAGAGCTTTTAGTGCCATGCATTAAAACTCTACTATCAAATAATACGTTTGGCCGATTGCATGGATTTCCATAACTGACATCCATCTTTGTGACCAAGATCAGAACAGTCAGGGAGTGGAGTGGACACCGTAATTCTGAGTGGGGAGGAGATTCACCTTTCAGCAGGACAGCAACTCTAAACATACAGTCAGAGCTACAATGGATTGGCTACATCAAAGAATTTCCATGTGATAAATGGCCCAGTCAAAGTACAGACTAAAATTCAACTGAAAATATTTGGCAGGATTTGAGAATTGCTGTTCCCAGATGTCCAAACAACTTGAAGCCATGTTTGCAGCAAAATGTGTTCCTACAACATATTCAGGAGGACTGAATAAGAATGCACACCACACGTCAGATTTCTGTTTGTAAACAAGGTTCAGAAAAATCTTTCATTTTCTTTTACCATCACTATTATGCTCTAGTTTTTCTATCACATAAAATCCCAATAAAATACATTGAAGCTTGTGGTTGTATTGTGAAAAAATGCACTGTGTACATGGTGTAGAACCTGCAATGGTCACCTTCACTTTTCACCAGTGCAGAGGCAGACTCCTGGTTGTGGTCTATGTTCTCTCTATTTTCAGACTCTTCACTTTTCCTGTCCAGGTTCTTGGTGAGTCCTTTTGAAGCTTCCTGCTTCTTCTCGGGTGTGTTCACAGACTCCATGGTAACATCAGAAGCAGCTGTAGACGGTGGTGTAGAAGAGGTGAGTGCATGCCCACCATTGGCCACTTCATGAGGAGATAGAGCACTGATAGAACCACCACGAGAGGACATTGGAGCTCCAGTTTTAGAGACATTTCTCTGGTTGGTGGGTGTGCTGGGCTTGGAGTTTCCATGGGCCAATTCATCCTGACAGGAAAGGAAAGGCAGGTGGGTGAGAGACACAAAACGAATTATCTGCATTTCTAGATCCAAATGTAGCTAGAAAGACCCAAATGAGTAGGTGTCATCCAAAAAGTAATCTCCACAAAATCAAATTTGAAAGTGGCAAAAGTTGTCAAGCCTGGTGAACTAAAGCTAATTTTAAGGGAAAACGATGACAAAAAATATTTTCATCCAGAGGAACAATTAGAGCTGTTCAGAAATGGCTCTGTGTTGTTGACAGTAAATCATGGTATGAGGAGCTGTGATTAGATTTTGCATGTACCACCAGACTTGACGAGTTAAGACAAAACAAGCAGTTTCAACAGAAAACACAACATGCGATTTTAGACCTAGAAAACAAGGGTAACAGATGATGTTCAACTACATCTGAACTCAATGGTATGTTGGAACAAAGCATTGTTACAGAGGTACATCAGGTCCTAATGCTTTACTCCAAATAAAAAATCCACAGGGTGAAAAAAACAAAACTGCTGACGCCACCATCATTGACCATTCAGATAAATTAGAATGATGGTGTTAAAAAGAAGGTCCAAACCCGTTTGATTCTTTTAATGTACCAGGACATAAAAGGGATCGGGTCTTTATAAGGTTCAAGGGTTGTTTAAATATAAACAGAAGCGTACAGAGACACACAACAACTATGACACTGTTATTCATTGAAGAAAAACAACTGTAAAACAGAAAAAGCTCTGTGAGCAAAAGTGAGCACACCCTTGCCACTTCTATTGGATTCAAAATGAAATAGGAAGTTTTGACATGTTGCTGCTCTAAGGGATACATGTGTGTTCACCTCATGCTAAGAAAGTAAGACATCAGGAATAACCTTGGCACAGTGGCAGGTCTAGAATGCAATGGCTAAGAGGGAGAGAAAAAAACACAAAGGTTTGCAATGGCCTAGTCAAAGTCCAGTTCTTAACCTGACTGGAATGCTCTGTGCTGATACAACTGTCTGCAATCTTCAATGATCCAAAGCAACAGTGTAATGAATAGTGTGCCAAAACCCATCCATCACCATGTGAGAGATTGATAGTCATATGGTAAATTACTACTGAGGGTTCTTGCTGCTAAAGGCAATTCTACAAGCTGCTAAAATTATGGGATGTACTTTGTTTTCGACCCATAGCTGTCCCATTTTGGCTTTGCTTTTATTCAATCAATAATGACAGAGTAAAATTAGTTGTGTGTGCTTGTACACTTACTGGTAGACTTAAATCATTCTAGACCCTGCTAAAGCCCATTTTTATCATGTCCTGATGCCTAAACCCCAGAGCTGGATGAATGTGACTTTTAGAGTAACTGTAGGGACTTTGCAATTTACAGGTTTTATGGTACAGAGGAGATGTGAAATATTCCTGCAAAGTTACTGCTCTTAAATAATGGTGAAGACAGTCATTTATTTGTTTTCCTTTACCTGCATTTTAGTTTTACTGAGGGAACTGCTCTTGGTTTGCATCTTAAATCATGTTTCTGTCTGTGAGGCATGAACGCTCCCATCGTTACAACAATAAATGAACCCATAATAAATTAGATGATAAAAGGTGCTGAGGGAAGGGTGGACAATGTTTCTAGGATCCTCTGTGTTAGGCTCACATCGGCATGCTGACCTAAAAATCACCAAACCAATTCTATTATATCTATTATATTATCTTATTGACAGATTATTAGCCACAGAGAAATTACACAATATCACAACATTTTGCTGCTGGAAATTCAAATATAGTGTTAAAGTGTTAGCATCATTTAGTACATTTACACAACCAATTCCGCAACATCACCACAAAAAATACAGCCAAGAAAGGGTTAGTCTAATGGATGGAAACATAGAAATCTCTCCATGTCGGTCTACCTGGTTGAGAAAATTTCCTTGTGACGTTCCGCCAAGAGCTCTGATTTGGGAAAATAGCTCTTCAAACTGAGGAAGATTAAAAAGTATTCTCAACAATTATCTACTTTAGAGTTTACCAGAGGGAAAATTGAATAAAATGATGAACTTAATCTGGGTACCTTTATGGGTAATCATTCTGTTTTTAGAATATACAAGTGAATTTCTAATAAAAACTGAGTAAGCTGAATAGACAATATGTAAAAACAGTTTTTTCATAGATCATAGATATCTTGGATAGTAGTAACCCATCAGGTTTGCAGCATTGAAGAATTGTCATGCAACTTTGTTAAATGTTATTGATTTTCAGCTTTTAAGAGGCCAAACTACTAAACTGAATAGTATTCTACTGTTTTTGTTGCTTTCTCCTGCTCAGTGTGTGACCTACTTGGTGAACGCTCAATGTGTAAATAACACCTGAACCAATGTAACTCTGTGTCATCCTGACATTCTAATCCTACATTGTTTTCTTCCTGCTGATCCTCTTCACCTCTCCTCTATAAATAGCTAAGTGCACATGGAAAATAATCAATCAGGACAATAACAAAGGATCTGTTTGAATCCCTGTCACCTTAAAAACAACAGAGGTTGCAACACATGACGGCCGTGCTGTAAAGATTTCTAAAACATTGACCAGGTCAATATTAGCGGATGTATTTTTCTTTACTGTTCTTGTATTTCTCATTGTTGGGTACACCAACCTTTTCCATACTATCTCTCCAGGGAGCGCGACCTCTCACATTACATCCTGGCGTCACAATGTTGTTGCTATGGCAGCATTGAGTGGCCAATTAGGGTGAAGTGCCCCTCTGTTTAAAATGGTTCTACCCAAACCGTCCATACAGAACAGTGGAAAAATCCTAAACCATTCCTAATTTCCTCCACCAAGGAGGCTTCGTTTTCAGTTGAGTTCAGTCTGTGTGTATGTTCCTGTTTGTGCGACTGAGTAAGGACCATTTTTCATATTTCACCAGCAAAGTAAGGACCGTTTGTGGTAAAGTTACGACAGTTTCATGGTCCACACTTGACATTTTGCTAGGGGTTGGGTTTAGGACTAAGGTGTGAATTGAATTAAGGTTAGGGTTAGGTATGTACTGGTAATGGTTAGGTTTAGGGGTAGGGTCAGGGTTAGGCCGTAGAAAGGGTAGAAAATTAATGGAAATCAATGGACGTCTTCTTGAAATCAATGTGGCCCTTAGCCCAAGGAAGAATCAATTAAATGTCGGTGGTGATCCTAATCACGATCGAGACCCTGGAGTTTTTTAAAGTATTTTTCACCCTTACGGGATAGGGCCATTTTTGTCATTTTCGCATCTAACTCCACAAAAACAAGACACAAACGCTTTAGCAATCGGCTTGCTAGTAGAATATTACCAACTGTATGAACTCTTATTTTTGGTATTTTAAAAAAATGGATCTAAATAAAAAGAAAAAACTGTGTCACGCAGACAAAGTATCTAAAAATGGAAGATGCGAAAAGTGGCTCTTTACAAAGTTGTCTGTGAGTTAAGGAATACATCATGCCCAAATGACTCGCATATCAGAGTAAATTATGTTAAACACCATTACTTAAGTGGGATAAAAATGTGAAAAAAGCACCCTAAAAGTCCTAAAACCGAACTAACTCTAAAAGACATGTTTTTAGCTGAAAAGCCTGTTAAAATACATGTGGTTTCAAAGAGGTAAAATACTTGGTAAAGGCTTTCCATGTTACAACCATGTTACAACCACTAACCTTAACCTATTTTATTGGGATTTTATGCCATAGACTGACAGAAAGTAACACATAGGCCAACTTGTTTCCTCCTGTGGGAGGAAAAGGATACATGGTTTAAAAAATATTTCACAAACAGAAAACTAAGTATATTGGCCCCCGTGTCATATTTTGTGGAAGCGCTTTTCAATTCGATTACAGGAGCAAGTATTTTCTCCTTTCCAATATTGCTTAAGCTCAGTCAGGGTTGATGGTGAAGGTCTGTACACATCACATTTCAAGCCACAGGTCCTTTTATTGTAGCTATGGCCATCCTGCTGGTAGGTGAACATCTGCCTCAGTCTCAAGCCTGTTGCAGCCATGACCAGGTGTTACTCCATTCATCTTGCCATCATCTTTGACAAGCTTCCCTGGAAAGAAGCATCCTTACTGCATGATGCTGGCATCACCATGTTTAACCTTGGGAGATGGTCTGTTCAAGATGTGCAGTGTTAGTTTTCTGCCACATTTAGGGTATTACATGTAGGTGAAAAAGTCCCATGTAGGGACAAAACAAGAAAGTATCCTTAAGGCTGAATAAAAATAGAAGTTACTAAGAGTCAACCCACTTTATCAATTCCAATCATGTTTATTGAGCCAGTGTTAGTGTAAAAAACAAACGCCGCCTTCTTAGACACATTAATATTCATGACAGAGCTTGCTGGAAGTATGATCTCCAACGGCAACAATGTGAAAGAGACTGTGTCTCCTCCAACCCCCCTGGAGGGTTAAGGCGGGCCCCAGAGTGGTACCACTTCCCTTGTTCCTGTGCTCCAAGCCACCCCATCTCTCTCACAGACACAGACAAGCTGCTACAAATTCAGGACACACTGAACAATCCATTCTCTCTGAATAGAAAAGTACTCCTTCAGAGTTTACTGGCAGAGAATGTTTCCTTTTTTCCTACAACCTTTTAAACAACCTGGGAATGATGTGACCATTTGGGCCCGTGGGAAGCTCACAGTGTATACCTGTCTAAACATGAGAGCAGTTTCTGATTTTTATCAGGAATTTAATCATACCTTGAGACTGGTGTTGGACTGTGGATGGCTGAGGTTGTTGAATCTCCATGGTTCAGATGGGGTATCAACGGGGTCCCTCTGGAATTCAGAGGTCATGTCATCAGTCCCAGGAAGCTGGAATACCATGGAGATGGGGCGCTCTTTTCTACAGACAAAGAGAAACGGTTGGTTTGGACTTTACAATTTACACTCAATGGCTTTCAGTAACCAGGTACCACTGTTCTATCCAAAATAAAAACGGCAACATTCATGAGAATCGGCATTTCCAGTCATCACCTTATGGAAATAACTGCATTTTATATGCTTTGGTTTAGTATAGGATCAATTCATGACACCCAGCTCAGCAAAAATATTGTAAAGTTTTTAAATGTAAATCTGAAAGTGTATAAAGTAACATGTTGAGGTGCTCACTGGAATACTTAGAGGTTTATAACCAATGCCATCAATATGGTTTGTAACAATCAGGTTGTGAAGGAGATTAGAAAGCTTTTGCTTCAACTCATTATGGGACCTTTTTCACCAAGCCGGTTCCAATGCTTAACAGGTGCCAGTGCTTACTGAGGACCAGTTCTTTGGATTTCCACATGGCTCTAAAAATTGAACTATCCCAGCCCCGATTCGCTGCTGGGCCGGGGGAAACAACCGCATTCACCTGGGCCCCTGGTTCCAGGTGAATGCGATAAAAGATTTAAACCCGGTTAAAACCATGTTTAATTTGGTCTTTGGTCAGTCAAATTTAAAAAAATAAAAGCAGTAAAAACACAGTGCTTCAACGACAATAAAATGTTGGATTAGCCTCAGAATAACAGCAGCGGACTGGGTCTTGTTACCCTGCAGTTTATTTTGAAATCACCTGTGACAGAGGTTCAGTAGGTCCATACGCTGCTTACAGCTGCACTCAAAGTGGATTTCTTTCCAATGAATCCACGAACGTAATTTCCAAATCAGTTCTTTCCCACTCTTAGTCTTTTAACATCACCAGGTGATGCCACTAAATCTTGCTCTAAAAGCTGTGTTTGAATCGTGATTTCCAGCTACTTGACACTTCCAGCTACGGGTTAAATAATATTTCTTGTGTGGTTAAATTGTCTCCAAGCTCTACAATCCTTCACACAAACAGAATAACATAGGGGTAGGATCAAATAATAAATGAACGAGATGAAGCGACGTGGGTCCAACTTGGCTCTCGGATGGTGGGAAAGCAAACCGGTTCTTTTACAGAACCAGTTAAGAATGGGCCCTATATGGATGCTTTTTGAGTGACCCTTTGGTAATGAGAAACCCTCTTCTATGCCATCAGTTAGGAACAAAACCAGCTGAAATTAATTTGCACCGATTACTTGGGTTGATCCTGAAATTGTGTGTGAATTTCATATGAAGAGCCCCATTCGATATATGTCTAACAAGAAAGGCGTTGACTTAGATATACAAACAAGCCTATTAATAATTCATTTTGTGTGTGTAAAACATTCCCTCCATTGTTTTTTTTTTTACAGATCTCTCTTCTTGGTGCAGTGGTTTTGTTCTTGTTCCTTGTTAAAAATGATTCGTGAAAAAAGTGATTTATGGTGTGCAATAAGAACAGATGATGGTGAATAGGACATGCTGGACATGTCCCCCCTAAAAATGCTTTCCTTGTATTGAAATGAGGCTCCAGAGAAGGTGACGGTATTTAAAAAAAGGGAGCTATTGTAATTAATGCCTCAGGTCACTCTCATAATGAAACATTTAATCTGCTAAATTAATCGCAGAAAGTGTCCACCTTCCCAGTATGGTGAAATGAGCTTCAAAACGTGATGAGTGACAATAAATCCTGTGCTGTAGAACTGTGACCCTTGGGGCTGAAATGGTGGGAAGAAAAATAAAGCTGGGTATCAAACAGCAACATAGCAGGCAAACAGCTATACCGAACACTGCAAAGCAGCTCGCTGCTGGGAAATGTTAATATGGCAACTCTAATCTGTGAAACAAAATGATATCAAGATATTCACGTACAGCGCCTTCTAAAGGGTTTTATACAGCTTGGATGATTTTACATAACCACAAACCTCAATGTATTTTATCAGGATTTTGCGTGAGCAAAACGAAGCAGCACCTAACTGTGAAGTGGAAGGAAAAGAAAATATAGTTTTAAAATGTGTAACAAATACAAATCTGAAAGGTGTGGCATGCTTTGTATTCAGTGCCCTTTACTTTGAAACCCAAAAAAGGTTTGTCAAAGAACATTAGAGAACAAACATCATCCTGAAAACCAAGGAACACAGCAGACAGGTCAGGGAGGAAGTTCTGCAGGTAACAATTTTCAAAGCACTGAACATCTCCCACGAAAACCGTTTAACCCATTATCCAAAAATAAAAAGGGTATGGCAAAACTGCAAACCTGCCAAGACACTGTGTCCACCTAAACAAACAATCCAGAAATTATAGCATTTATCAGAGAAGCAGCCAGAAGCCTCACTGTAACATTGGAGGAGCAACAGATATCCACAGCTCAGGTGAGAGAACCTGTCAACAACTATTAGTCAGGTTGTCAAATCTGGCCTTAACAGAAGAGTGGCAAAAGGGTGCCATTAGAAGACCTGCAGTTTGCCACAAGCCATCTAGGAGGGACAAAAAGCATCTTGCATGCTCTGCGTGCGCTCAAGAACGTGCACATACCATGGCATGATACTGTGGGGATTCGTTAATGCAGCAGGGACAGGAAAGTTTAGTGGAGTTGATGGAAGGAACTGGAGCTAAGCACGGGGCCATTCTGGAAAAAAACCTGTTAAAGATACCAAAGGGTTCCATGGTCCCAGCTGCATGCTCTGGGCAGATGTTCTTTACAGCGGGAAAATGACCCTCAATATACTCACTTTTGAAAACGGTTCTTCCCATTCAATGTGTCAGAGTTTAAGTTAACTGCAAAAATGAATGGGCCAAATTCCAACAAAATACATTCAGGTTTGTTGTGATAACCTGAAAGTCTGAAAACTTGTACAAGGCACTGTGAATTTACCAACAATTACTGAGACAAAAGTTAGGTGGAGGAAAACATAAAACAGAGTGGGACTGAGCAATAGCTTCCATAGGGAATACAGCAGCTGGGGAACAGTGATGACAAGCAGGAGCCTAAAACAATGAACATACTGCCATGAGTTCAAACAGTTCATGCAAGGGCCACTGATGGTGACAAACATTGCTGCCGCCTTTTGAACTGATCACTGGGACACATTTTACCGTAGAGATATATTTTGAATATTTAACTAATTTAGCAAAAGACCATAAAATGACTATATTTCATTATCAAAGGGTTGTTAAGAAATGACATTTGTATCCCCCCTTTCTCTTGACCTACTTTCACTACGCAGTCTCACACTGTCTGCCGATAACACACCCACATGGCAGGAACAGGGTGACTGCATGGCTGCAACATCACTGTGGCTACCACACGAGTTGGGAAGATAAACAGTACACTGCTTTGACATAGGTAGGCACCGAAACAACGAGCATAAAGCCTGTACCTGCTTTGTCTGGGTAGGGAGGGCAACGAAGGCAGGGCAGGTAAGCCTCCGGTAGAGACAGAGTAGTGAACCAGCAGCAGAACAGACAAAGAGACCAGCACAGCAGAGTTGATGACTACTGCTCCCCCGACAAAGCCAAAAACAAACAGCAGCATACACCCGGGGCTCATGGCCCCCACCCAGGACCCAAAGGAGGGAGGGCACAGTTGATAAACAAGATGGCAACGTTCCCTGAAGCTCTCTGTTGTTTGCCGGTACATCTACATCGGCAGCAGACCTATAAGAGACTGAACATCCCACTGGCTGAGAGTCAGTCCACAGCTCTAGCTGCTGCAGGTCAGAGCTGAGCCAGTAAGAGTTGGAGCAGATCAACAGACGAACGATGTGTCAGCAGCAGTCACAACAGCAGTAGCAAATCATCCCCCGAGAGCCAGATGAGGCTGGTACCAGCAGCAGCTTTCCTCCACTTTACTCTTCTGGTAGCTAATTCTGCCTTCCTTCCTGCCTTACCCTTCCTATCATGTGCTGAGATGCAACACGGCTGCTGCAGTCTAGAACACTCTGACGCTCTCCCCCTCTTCACTGTCATAGCAGCCAGCACCCCTCCCTCTGGGTCTCTCTCGCCATCTCTCCCTCTGGTCAGGATGCTGAGGCAGCTTGTTCCATATGCCTGCAGCCTGTTAGCTTCCAAACGGGGAGCCGGATGTGAAAAATTTGTGTCTGTGTTTTAGGGAGTTCTTTAAGGCTTACGTATTTTTAGCAACAAAAAACGCAATGGACATTTTGATATGGTAACACTATACACTTTAGTTTAGAAGATATTTCCATACAGCCAGTACTATAATTCAAATGTTTGTAGAACCACCTATAGTAGTAATGCTCTTTGCTTTGACCTCATCAGTTTGATATATTACTGTAGAAAATATTTGGCCCAATCTTCTTTACAAGAGATTTGACTTCTTTTTATTTTAGAAACTGCTTTTTCTACAGTCCAGAAACAGCATTTGAATGAGATGAAACTTTTTGAGGTGGTTCGCTGCAACAGATTGAGTTCTGTCTCCTCAGATTTGCTGCAGTGTTTGGGATCATTGTCCAGTTAGGAGGCCCAGTTTTAGCTAAGCTTCAGCTGTCGGATCGATGCCCTCACATTGACCACTAGAGTATTTTGGTACTCTAGATAATAAAGGTTTATTGGGGAGTTTCTGAACAACTCCGTACCTGAAAGGTGTCCAGGTGTTTAGGGAAAATGGGTCTAAATCATCAGCAGATAGGTTTGTATTAATCTGCTGTGTTTTGCTTTTGCTGAACATGTAATTGTGTTTCTGCTCCAAAATTTTTCTACTTTGTTCTCGTCTTTCCAAAGGACATTGTTCCAGAAATTTTGTGATTCATTAAGATGCAATGTCACACATGTGCTTAAGAGGTTTATGGCAACCCTTATAAAAACCTTGATTTGTTCAGTCTTGTTCCAACTGTCCTGACATCAACGTCAACATTTACTCTGCAAACTGAGGTCTGCAGACACTGAGATGAAGGTCCTGTAACTACCTGAGTAGTGGTATGTCTAATCTTGGTGTGAATATGCTGGGATGTCCACTCTTAAAACAACAATCACGGCTGATCCATCATGAAGCTTCTATAAGCTTCTATAAGAAGCTTGTATAAGAAGCTTCATGATGTGGCATGTTGGGTCAATGGGTCTACAGTCAATTACGCCAGTTTGAAGTTAAAACACAACCAGTACACAAAAAGTTTTCTACGCTCTCTGGCTGATATCATCTGAACCTTTTGGGCTTCTTATTACAGTCCAATCTGGCATGTATTTCATTCAGGACCACCGCAGCTCACTGACCAAATGGAAACAATATATTACCAAACAGATGATCTTACTATCTATCTGCAATACATTAAAAATTGTTTCCGTTGGGTAAAACCCAAAATAAAGTGAGATCTGAATATTTTTTCCAATGGAGATCTAGGGAAAGGCCTGACAGGGAGAAGGCAAAAATCCAAGCAGCAAAAGTGAATGGGGAACATAATGAAAGAAATGTGTGTGACCAATACAAATACAGAAATACTCATTTAGCAAAGAACTGCTTGGACTTTAATAACTATTAGATAATTATATAAATGATATGCTATTGACTAACATGGATTCATGACTGCAATAAACCCAAAGCAGACCAACATCAAAACTAAATATTAAGTATTTGCCAATTTATCGCAAGTCTTATCATCATTGCAAAACTATGGCACATTGCATGTTTTTCTGATATCGTGCAGCTCTAGTAAAAACCACAATTTGATTAACGTTTTATCAGAGCTGCAGAAAAGACCAGAAGAATGAAAAAGCATCACAGTGCAATGAAAGAGACAAAGGTGTAAAACAAATTTTAAGGTAAAGCTTTCTGACCATCACACTGTGTCTGGAATTGTACCAAGACAGCACAAACTGCAGAATCAAATAATCTGCAGTGTGGTGTTCATCATCAGGACGCTTAACCACTAGAACATTGAAGAGCAATGACTCAGTTGTGTGAATGATGTACAAATAAAACACAGCAGTCCTCTGACCTCCTGGCTGTCTTTGTTTTAGTGCTCAGCTAAATCTGCTCTGCAAATGAGCATTAAACCACAAAGCTCATCGTCCTATTGAATCAGATTATTCTGGCAACAACCACATTACTGTTCAAATTTAGCGTTCCCAGCATCTTTGATCTTGCAGTATTCTAGAATGAAGGTCGTACTCATAACAAATCATGTCAACATAGAACCAATATAGTTTTGTACGCGTTTCCTTTTGAAATTTCTTGATGCTGCTTTCAAATTCTCGTTCATATCTTGAATTCATTCTCTCTGGGCTGTAGCAGGTACTTTAATCCATGTCCTCACCATTTGCTGTGTGTAGATGTAATAGTGTTAGCAGGCCATGTGGTTCTCTATTGCGCAACGAGATTTCGTGCACATGGCTTGTTAAACTGTATTGTAGGAAGTTCACATTATATTAATCTAATTAATCTAAAAACACAGGTGGAGATTTTAGCAGGCTTGGCTGTGTGCCAATTCAGAAAGTGTATTAAAAGCCTGTACAGCTACGTTTAGTTCAAAAATAAACTAAACTAAGCTTAACTGCAACAGACACAAGCCTTTACTTTCACATCATTGATCCAGAGTAAACACACACACACCCATGAAACCTCATTACACATTATCTTGTCCTTTCACACCAAAGAAGTTTGGGATCAAGCTTCCAGAGCATGCAGCTGGGACCATGGAACCAAATGGGTGTGGCCTACAACTGGCAGCATTCATTTGAGCAATGTGCATAAGATATTTCCCCTATTATCAGGGTGAGCTGTTTTAGGGACATGAATGCTGTCCAAATACAATTAGTGCTTTAATGGAGGTACAGTTGATGTATGCCTTAAACAAGTCCAAAGGTCAGCATCTGCATCGGCTTCTTCTGATTATTGCATTTCTCAGATCAGACAGATACTGGAGGATCATTCTGTGTCTCTGCTTTCTACACCTGCAGAATTGTACTGCTGTTGTCTTTGCTTTTATCATGCTTCACTCATTTGTCCCACTATCCTGTATTACGCTTATTAGTTCATGTTGGTCATGAGTTTATAGTACAATGACAATTAGCAAATACTTCATAAATTTACCTAACCAAGGGATTGATAGGATTTTTGGGGGATTTTCTATTCCCCACTTGGTGCATTGTTCAGGTGCCTATAGTTGTATGTCTGAACTGAAACCCAGTTGCTCTTGTTTCTGAGCAAAGAAGGCTCTCCTACAGGAACATTGTGGGAAACAAAACATCAGTAAATCAAGAGGAAAGACAGGAGACATTCCAGCATCCTGAAATGTTAATGATCATACCGGTGATGACAGAATCTGCACTGTAATGGTCGCCATTACAAAACACAACAGGTCCAGAAAACATTGCAGCAGCAAGCCCATCCCCACATGCTTCCCCGCCTCCACATCCACATTTAGTCTTTCAACTGCCATTCACCTTCACCAAGGACTCTGAGCAATCCAATTGCAGATGTCCCCACTTTCGTTAAGCAGTTAGCAAGCTGCCCTTTGGTAGATGTTCATATTATTTCTTGAATTGTCCCTGAGTTGAGACAAAGCCTCTTTTCGGTTACAGATTTTGTAGACTTGACGGCATCGATATGGGAATGGTTGTCAGTTACACAGAGAGGCAGGATGTTGTGTGTGCCATTGTGTGTAGCTAGAAAAACAGCACTGTCAATTCCATCTGCAAGCGCTAAAGTCTCTCCGGCTACTGTACTACATACTGCTCTCCTGATTCGTTTTGACTGCCAACAAATGGGTGAAAATTGTCCATCTTCTCCCGACAACATGATAAAATGTCAACCTTGTGTGCCTCCGTCTAGAAGGTTTCCCATTGAGGAATCACTGAACACCACTAATTTGAGCTGTTTGTTGTCTCCCAAATGTTGAAACCTCAAGATGACTTCCTCTGAGCTAAGTTTTCTAATCAGTTTGTTTGCGAGCTGCAATGTTTGAATGATGGCATTTTTCATGTTAGATGCCAAGATGGATATGTCACACATGATAACAGGTCTGCTCTGTCTTGGACTATAACATGTCCCTCTCTTTGTCTGTTAAAGGAGCCTCCCGTTGTGGTGCTCTGGTAGGATCCATAGGGATCGGCAGTAGGTTTTGTATGTATGTACGTTATTGTACTTTTATTTCATGCCACAGAGAGTGAACCTCCATTACAATGTAGTTGAAAGTGTTATGTTCTTCTCGTCCAACTTGAAAAGCAGCTTTTAGTTTGGGAACAACAGCTGAAGAGAACAGGTCTGAACCACCCCATACAAAGTCATCAACATGACATGCAAGGACTCCTGTCACCTTACAGAAATCATCGAGCCAGCAGAAGACCGCTGGATCGACTTTTGATACAGTGCTCCCCAGATTCTGCATAGTTTCTTTCACCTTGTTGTACCAGAACCATGAGGCATTTTCCAAGCCATAAACAAGTTTCTTTAACTTCCATACAATTCCCTCACTCTCTGCCTCTTGAGGTGGACGGATGTATACATCTCGGGTTAAATCTTTACCCTGCAAAAACGCGGCTAGAGTTCATTTCCCATTTATTTTGACATATTACCGCAATAACCAGCTTCAGGGATTCGGAGGAGCATGTGGGTGAGTCTTTAGGAAGTTCTTGACTGTCCATTTCTTCAAAGCCTTTTGCAACAAGTCTAGCTTTGGGTACACTGTCCACCTGTCTTCTTAAGAATACACACCCACCTACTTGATACGCATTTCTGACCTTCATCTTTCTCCTCTTCAAAGACATAGTTTCTTTTCCACTTGTCATGTGCTGTTTGTTTGGCTTGTGAGAAAATATTCTCCTCCACCACTGGGCATGCAGTTCTTTGCCATAAGAGCCCAGTCCAGAACCATTTTCCAGTCACATTTGTTGTCTCTCTTTACTTTAAGTAACATTTCAGTGAAAATTTGATTGTGTCTTTCCAAAAGGCCATTGCTCCATGGACTGTATCCTGCAGTGGTTTTAACCTCAATGTTAAAATATTCAGCCATTTCTCTCATTTCTTCATTATTAAATTCACCTCCATTGTCACTGAATAATCTGTGTGGTGGACCATGAACGCTTATCCAGCAGTGAATACAGTGCTCCACTATCTCTTTGGGTCTTTTTGTGGTGATAATACTCCCTGCACTGAACCTTGTGAAATGGTCGATAGCATGTAAATACCACAGTTCCGGCTCGAGCTCTTGCAGGTCCACAGCAACAGTTTCATTACAAGTTGAAGCCATTGGTAAACCCACTGCAGGCTTGTGTACTGAGGCATGCCCAAATTGTTTATGTAGCTTCTGTAGGACTGCTTTTTTTTCTTTGTTGTCATGTTATCTGTCACAAGAAGTATTTCATCTTCTTTATTTGGTGTCTCTCTTTTATAAGCTGGCTTTCACATAGGTCATTTCTGAAGTTTACACAGTAATGTCCAGAAGATGTCAGTTCGAGTTTTATCAGTTGGTCAAACATTGCTGCCTTGTCTTGTGCAATGTCCAAAACTCCACTTGCTCTCTTCAATGACGTTTTGCTTAAAAGCATCGCTATATCTGCGGGAACCACTTCTGTTTCTATTTTGCATCTTGTTTCTGCTATTTTTGCCGGAATGATCACTTTTCTTGTGGACTGAACAATTTCTCCATCACCAAAGGGGAAAGGTTTTGCACTCTTTGCATCTCTCATGTTTATCAACTCACAATGAGGTACTCCACTTATATAATTTTCAAGCCATTTCTCACCACACAGTTATTGTACAGGCAGTATCAGTCACAACAAATCCTAAGGCTTCCACCATGAGGATTTTTGTTTCAGTTGGAGATTCATATGAAAAAAAGAGTAATATTACATTGTTCGACATTATCTTTTGATTCCTCCACATCTGTTAGCTTTACATGTTCTCTTTTGTTAGGACAGTCCTTTGCCCAGTGATAATAGCTTTGGCATATAGCACATTTAGCTCTTCTGCCGTATTTGTCGAGTGGATTAGTCCTTGCAGCTGTTCTTTGGGGTTGCTCTGAGTTTGAACTCCGTTCATGCTTGCTTATGTACTAAGTGAAGTATGCGGAGTCGCCCTCTTGTGGCTGATTAACGTTATTGCCAAAAATTATTTTCAAGGCTGATTTCATGTTATCAAAAGAGACGGTGGAACAGACAGTAAACGCTAGCTGTTTGTCTTTAACATTTAGCCCTGCGGCGTCTAGTAGCTTAAAGCTAAAACTGCATCTGTTAGTTCCATTTTGAACTTGCGTAACTTGTTGTATCATCGTTCAAAGTCGATACTGTAATCCATCATGGACGATCAAACTCTGTGTAAACTTCGTACTGTCGATCCTTTTCTTCTTTTAAAAACACAGAGTCCAGTTTGGTCAAAGGCACGGCAGTCCTCATATCAGACTAAAGGTCTGCCACGGTGATTTCTTTCCCTCTTCCTGAGGTCACAGCTAGAGTTTTTACAACTTTCATAAGACGTTTTCTCATTGAAAGGCGCAGGAACTTTTGAAATATAGTCTAAATTATACGTTTTTGAGTTTTCATTTTACAAAACTGCTTCTTCCTTTTACTTTTTGCCAATAATTGTTATAAATAACCTACAAAAAAATTAAGCACATTATAGAAACATTTAGCAGTGACGAACTGTTAAAGAGTATATACAACACTTATGATTAAAAAAAATGATTGTGTGAAGAATGTAATTAAAACAAAAATCTCCATGGGGAAAAATACGTAAATTTCATAGTGGTCTACTTGTTATACAGCCTAAATGGTTGCTCATTATTAAAAGCCAGATTCCCTAACATACTTGTTACACGTTTAGAAAAATGGAAGGAAGTTCTTCTCATCTCTAAACAGGCGGTTACCGAAGGACAGGTTAAAACACAAAGAAAGTGTTTCAAGTGAGCATTGCCTGAAGATGAGGGTAGGTTTGAACACTCAATATGAAATCTGGACACCTAGTTCTCCTATTTCTACATAACATACAGTATAGAAGTTTTCCACTAGGCCTGGGGATTCAATTAGATTCTTAAAGGCTGTGATTCAGATGTAAATGGCACCAATATCTAAACATTACACGTGTTTATGTGAAACTATAGATAACAAATACTGTAAAATTTACTGTTACCATAATTTGCTTTTTGTGGCGTTCACGCTGAGGGCAATAAGCTAAAAAAAAACATGGTCTTAAGTAAATGAAAGCCACATATTTGTTTGGAAGCACTTTGTGCATCTTCATTGCAACCACACACTATCCACACATTGCTTTTAAAGGATCATTAGATGAGTTACTGTCAGGTTTAATTAGTAGTAGGGGGGAAAAAAATGTGCGGCTGTCTAACCGTCTTTTAGCTGATGTTCCTGTATCTGACGGCTCTGCTGGTGTTGTAGCATGCTGGTGTTTAACTCGCTCCAGGTGCTCCATATAGCTGTGGATCATCTACAACAAGCAAACAAGAGTTAGTTATATGAAGATAATCCTGCAGAACCAAACTATGTGTCTATGCATCAGTTAAAAAAGTCTACTGCTACTTTAAATAGACAACAATAAAGTTAATTTTAAATGTTGTGTTCAGTAAGACCAAAAAAAATGTAGAACTGAATAATAAGAGAGACGTGTAGTAAAAGCATGCAGGGAGCCGCTCTCATCTTTTTGTAACATTATTCAGATCAGCAGTCGGCTGCTGAAGCCTGTAAGGATTTGGAGACTCGGACACCTGCTACCGATACATAATGGATAACTGACAGAGAGCTCAACGGCTCAGCTGCACCAGTAGTCATGTTTAGGCCCTTCATGTTTATTTCATCTTCACCTGGTCCACTATCTCTCCACTGCGTCTTATCCAACAATGACACGTCTACTGTAGAGGTGATTTTCATTTAATCAAGACTAAAACTGCTGAAATATATTCTGAGAAATGTATTTTTGAGCATGTTAGAAGGAGAACTTTGCAAAATGATTCATTCCCTCTGACCAAACAATGTATCTAACTGGGATTTTATGTGAAAGATCAAAACTAAAGAGCTCATAATAGTGAAGAAAAAGGATAAATGGTTTTTGTGGCGTGCATTTGTATTCAGCCACTTTTTGCTGCAGATACGGCTGCAAGTCTTTAGGATTATGGCTCTACCAGCTTTACACATCAAATGACTGAAATGATTGCTCATTCTTTTTGACAAATAACTCGAGCTCTGGATGGAGAGCAGCTGTGAATATTGATTTTTCACAGATTCTCAATTGGATTTTGTTTCTAGGCTTCGACTGAGCTATTCTAAAACATTAAGCTGAGATCTAAACCACACCATTGTACCTAAGGCTGTATATTTAGGGTCAATGAGGTATTGAACAGTAAACATTTCCTCCAGTCTAAAGCTTTCTGCAGAATCCAACAGGTTATCTTGCAGCATGTCCCTGTATTTAGCTTGACTCATCTTCCAATCAGCTCTGACCAGCTTCCCTGTCCCTGCAGAACAAAACCTTCCTCTCAGCATGATGCAACCACACCGTGTTTCAACATGGCGATAGTGGGTTCAGGGTAATCTACAGTGTTAGTTGTCCCACACGCAGCACTTTGACTGTAGGCAACAAAGTTGCATTTGCAAATTACACTTCTTTCCACTCTTCTATAAAAGGCCAGATTTGTTAAGCGTACAACTACTAACAGTTATCCTGTTTACATCTTCTTCCACCTGAGCTGCAGATCTTTGCAGCTCCCCCAGAGTGACCATGGGCCTCTGTTCCCCTGTGTTCCCCTTCTCCATTCCCAGCCTGTCAGTTTAGGTGGACAGATAGATATTCAAAGCTTGGGATATAGTTTTATAACTTAACTATGCTGTGTTCCTGGTCTTTATTAAACTGTTTGTTCACTAATGTTCTCTAAAAACATTCACAACGTGTAAGAGTTAAACGGGGTATGAATACTTATGCAAGGTGCTCATTCATTTATTCAATACAGCATTGTTTTTCTCAAATGTTGAAGTTTCTCAAGACAGAAATGACTGTTTTAAACAGCTTCTACATCTCTGTGCTTCCTGTGACGTCATTCAAACACCTCTCTGATAGTAAATATAACTCTTTGACTCATCTTTACTCAGAAACAGCATCTACTTTATGACCTGGTGTGATCCCAGTTTGGAAATAGATTTGTTTTTCTCTCCTTTTAAGTCTCCTTTTATTTCCTTAACTAGCACTTTCACTATTTCATATTTTCACACTTTCATACATTATGATTGTTAGACTGTCTATAATTCAAGGTGGAGATGCTGTAGACTGTAATTGTATTGGTGCTTTTATGGATGGTGTAGAGTGGGTAATTGTGACAAACTATAGGTGGAAATCTTTATAATGTGGAAGGTATTTAGATATTATTGACTGAAATGCATAATGTATATACTGCATGAGTCCAATGGGTGTAGAATTTAATAAGCATTGACTTTTTCCTGCTCTTTTTCGAATACAATATGATGGCTTTAATTTCATGTTTGGTTATTATTCCTACTTTTATTACATTGTTTTTCTGCTAACATTTGTGGTTTACATGTTTGAAATAAATGTATCATTTATTAATTCATTCATGAGGCACATTCACGAATTATATCAGACTACATGCCTAAAATGATGGAAACGGAGACCATTCTGTGCTGCACCATGTTGGGCTGCTCAGCTACAAAGTGATGCTGCGTTCATTTACCACATGGTGCCTACTCATAATGTATCACTCACAGCTGAGCGCAAAACATAATTCATATGCAGACTTTGATTTTTTTTTTTCTTTCTACCAAGAATTTATTTTCGGATAGATAATAGGAATTGCTGAGCAGCTTTTTGCAGGTTTCTGCTGGTTTTTGATCATTTATGTCTGGTGATGTGAGCTTCCTCCAGCTGTGGAACAGCCTTTCTGAACGTCTGAGGGAAGCAGAAAGTAGGAATGGCATCTATTCAGTTTGGCTTTTAATTGAAGTTTACAGTCATTTATGATCTCCTATGGTTTATTATTTTAATTGAATAATTTCAGCAAGTATTGTATTTTTCAGTTTTATCATTTTGTCACTATTGAAACCACTAATATTAGCATATGTACGGTCATGTTGTTGAGAATACCATTTTAGATTTTATTGTTTAGCATTTATGTTTTTGGCTTTCTTGGCTTTTCATAAATTATATTTATTGAATGTATTGGTTTCTCTCTTACTTCCACCCTAATCTACATGACTGGATTTCCATAGTTCCTCGTCCACCTAGAATTAACAAGTTTAACTCTCTTTTAATTCTTCATCATGTCATTAATTTTTCTGTATGTTTACTTAGTTTAAAGATTTCTAATGTGTGTGTCTCTAGTTGTTTTTTGGTCTCTTCTGTTTTTAACCTCTTTAAAGTATGTTGAGTTACACTTAGTTGTAATAAAATTGCTCTGTAAATAAAATTTGATTGATTGCTGCAAGTCTTTGAGGCTGGCAGGCCTCCTTGCCATCACCCTAATCTTTAGCTCCATTCACAGATTCTCCATTAGGTTCAAGTTAAAACATCAATATTACTTTAAGTCAAAAGAAATGTGTTGATAAAATTTAAAGACACCTTCAAAACTAAATCCCTCAGGGGTACAGATAATTTTGCACTTAACTGTACATTTTTTATACATAAAGAAAAGATAGTTGATAGTTTTTTCCCCACATTAGCTTACCTCTGTATGTCTTTGATGAAGAGCATTGTACTCTCTCTTGAGCTCTGCTTCTCTCTCCTCAAATCTGCTTACTAAGAAAACAAGAGAAAATATTAACATACTGAATACAGTAAATATTAACCAAATTTGTTGTTAATATTAAAAACACTTTTACTATTTGTTCTGAGAAAGGCTCAGTGGTAAGTCCACAATTTTATACGCAGTCTTCAGGGTAATATTAATACTAAAGTGATTCGCTGTAATACCAACACTTTCCAGCAGAGGGAAACATTGTACCACTAACCTTCCAGAACACTTTCTTAGTGAAAGATGAGCAGCATGTTTTCTGAAGCGGGTTTGAGTTATTTATGTAAATCATATACTTCTGTTATCCTTCTCATGTTTCAAATCATGTTGAACTTTTAGTCTAATTCAAATTTTACACCTGATTTTGCATCCACGACTATTTGGCTGCTTAGGTTTCTCATAAAACACATTTGAAATTTTATTCAGATTTTTCATCCTAAAATTAATAAACAGCTCACAAATCTCTTTTGCTTTGAAAATGAAAAGAAAAATATACCATGATGTACAACAATGAAAAATGAGTATAATGATGAAAACTAGAAATAGATCAAAAATAGATTAAAGCCATTATCATACTGACTTACATCCTGAACATCCGTCCTCTGGATACCTTGATTATTTTAAAGCAAAAACAGCAAGCCGTTATTCTCATTATTCAGACCCAGCTTTACAAGTGCACTCTATCATAGGTGAACTTCACGAGTCAGCTGCGATGTGCTATGGCTAATTATGCTTCAGGGTGTCCAGCGAAGAGTTTAGGTTCAACACTGCAGATGTTTGGTGTCTGAAAGCGTCTGCTGATGCAATGAAAACTGAAATTCTGCATGGATTTGAGGAAGTAGATGCAAAATAGCAAAACAGAAACAGGTTGCATCCTAGAAAAGAGATATATATATAAAAAAAATTTTAAATGACCACCCCCACCTGTGAAAACCCCCTAATGCAAAGTAGGCACTGAATGGTGAAAGAGTGGAGTTTTCTCTTGCTGTATGAAACAGAGAAAATGCAGCTCTCCCCTCCCCCACCTGTTTCTGTGCACTGCCAGTCAGCTGATTTAAATAGGGTTACTAAACAAACGCTGCCCCACAAATTATTTCATAGTAAAGGCTTCTGTAATATGAATAGAGCCCAACAAGTAGTATTTCTTTGTCGACTGTCAGCACAGCAGAGAAAAAGACTTAACAATTACTTCGTTTTGTACTTCAAAATAAGACTTTCAAACATGGCCACATTGTCCAAAACTTGAAAGCACAAACCTTTAAATTAGGGCTGAAACAAATTTTAAAAAAAATAGTAATCGAATAATCGTTAACTGGAGTATACAGACTCTAAAATATGCTATTTGCTGAGAAACAACCCAGTAATTAGGCCAAAATTATAAAACAAATATACACACACTTTGCATTTAAGATGACAAAAATTCCTTGGTCTGTAAATATGATCAATCCAGAACTCCTCAAGTCACGTAGTTTTAGCTTCACCTGGTTCAAATTCTGTAAAAAAAAAACAATTTCCCATTAAGCATCTTTCGCTATACGATTATTAAATCGATTATTTGATTAGCAAAATAATTGTTAGTTGCAGCCCTACTTTAAGTACAAAGCTCATAATAGTTTCCATTTTTTGCCAGTGACATGCTGACAGCAGCTTAACATGGCTTTACAAGACAAACCTCACTTTAATGAGAAATATGGCGTTTTAATATCGCCGGATCTCAAGCTTTTTTACAGACTGGAAAACCTCTGAATCCCAGAATGCACAGCAATAACCCACTTTTAAGGAAAGCTCCTAGGAAGGAGTCCCCATGACTTTATTTCCCCTTTTATCTACATTGTGTGCTGGTTTTTAATCAGTTTTAAAACTAATTTGCCCTCATTCCAAATTCCTCAGGGTTCATACACATAAATATTCACCTTGAACTGTGAAATCATTGCATCATTTTATTGGTTTCAGTTTTGTTGCTTAGTTTCTCTTTTATTTAAGTTTATTAGTTTTCCCTTAGTAGTCTAGTTGAATGTTATTAGCCTTGTTTAAGAGTTTATTAATTGAAGTATGTTAACCTGAAGTTGAAGTATTTTTGTTAATAACTTCTCATGTTTTTAAAAGTCGTTGTTTGTGTTTATTCTATAAATTTGTGCAGAGCTAAACTAAATAGTCAAACTTTCTTAATGATTTTAATAATCATTTTTAATTATAATTCTTAATATTTGCTTAAAGCCAAACAATCTATTTAACAACCATGCGTCAACATCTCCAGCTGACTGATTTAAAGTAGGTGTTAAAAGGTAAACAAGTCGGTGTTCGGTGGTGAATCAGAGGCACAACAGTCTGACCTAATCTGTTTGTCAAGCTTTGTGTCAGTCAGCATTTAGGCTACCCACAGTTCAGCAACAGAGACAGAGCACGCTATGACGTTTACAGTCAAAGGGAATCAGTCTAAGTTAGAGCACTGTATGCCTTCTTGTTGCATGAAGGAAGCGTTTTTATCTCCTCTGTAGAGCACAGCTCAAAACACGCAAACTACAGAGGTTTAAAATCTCACTACCTGAAAAAAAGGAAGTATTACATCAGTAGAAATAAAAATCCTTTTGCTAAATTCCCCTTTAGCAAATAATCTCAGCTATATGTGGTCAAGCACAGAGGCAGTCAAACACACTGTCAACAGTGCAGTCATGCATGCATCATGAGGGTTAGTTTTTTTCATAGTAAAACGCCATGAATTACATAGTCCTTTATCTTTAAATTTGATTATTTTTGCTTCAGAAACCGTACATAAATAACTGATGAACACTGTGTAAGTTTCAGTCATATGAGAATTGTTAATGGCTAAAACTGTCACAAAAAAGGAAAACTAAAAGAAGACAAAAACCAAGACTCTAGATGCAAAGTTAATTAAACTTCGTATCAGAGAGGGGTTTAAAATGAAAGGAAGTAAGAAACTATTTTCTACAAAATGTCTTTAATTCATTCAGAAAGCTGGACTTTCAGCAGATAGCGGAAAAAAGCTGAACCTATTACAGCAGACAGGCTTTGTTTTAGCTTTTAAATCTATTCGGAACGATTTTGGATTTGAAAAATGTTAGCAGCCTTTTGGAAGTTAAGATTCTCCTTTCTTTAAAACAGGGGTCCAGTCCTGGAGAGCTACGATCCTGACACAACCTAAATCAAACCATCAGTCGTCCCGCTCTGCAGACGCCTGGTAACCAGCCATTCATTTGATTCAGGTGTGTTGGAGCAGGACACTAGCTCTCCTGGTCTGGACTTTGGCACCGCTGCTTTAAAGTTTATAAACCCAGAGACAGCTGTTTCTGAACGGCCGAACTCACTAATCACCAATATAAGATGCAAAACACAATTCAAACTGACAACTCCGTATAATTTTGTTTTATAATATTAGTAAAACCACCTTTTCCAGCGACTAATCTCACGGCCCAATAGAAATAGTTGAGAACCGCCCAAAGGAGGAAGACAACAAAGAGAAACCGTAATCATACAAAGTCAATATTAGCAGGTCGAAGCTGTAGAAGAACCAAAGATCGGATACTGGCTACAAAGCTCTGATTGGTCCATCTCCGGTGTTTTCAGAACTGGTATTTTGGTAGTTATGCATGGGACTTACTCTGATCTGCATAGTTCTTTGTTTTTAGCTCTACTTGTCGTGCGTGGGACTCCAACGTTGCCAGTCGACACTGGAGATCTTTTTTCTCCCCATCTTGGGAGTCTTCTAAGGCAATGTATCTCTGCAGAAGAAAAAAACACAGTAGAGGCAGACATTTACCATTAACGTACAGTCAGGCACTGAGTAAGATGACCCTCAGGAATTCCAGTGGCAGACGAGTGATTAGCTTAGGAGGGCATTAGGAGGCATAGGTGTCGGTGTCAAGGTTAGGAGCTTTCAGTTTCTCTCTGACGGTCTGGCAAGAGCTCAGCTCAGAGGGATTAGTTACCTTCATTTTTGGAGATGCGTCAGAATAAATCATATGGACCAAAATGGTGTAATATCTGTGTAAAGCAGGGTTGTCAGTAGGGATGGGTACCTTTCACATCTGAACCGATACGGTACCGATGCCCGGTACCTGGGAATTGGTATCAGTACTCAACGGTACCAATTTTTGGTACTTTTGATGTGTTTATGTGGTAATAAATGTTAATAAATAATAAAATCCCAAAATGTTTCAATTCAACATATATATTTTTCAATATATAAACTTTTATGAATATATCAAAACAACATCCAGCTGTTTGTATTGTAAGATCTCAGTTGTTTCAAACATTTCTTCTCTCATGTTTCTGGCTGCAGACGACGATTTGCTAACGGATGCAGGCGAGCTAACGGTGCTGAATGCAGGAGTTGTAGCTGTAGATCTGAGGCTGACGAAATTGTGAATTCTTCAGCCTTCTTCAACCAGGTGCTTCCTCGGATTACAAGTATTGCCGCCGCTGGCCTTGCACTTCACTTCACAAATATTGCAGCGAGCGTAATCTGCGCCGCATTTTGAAAAGTGGAGCAACACTTTCGAGCGCTTTCCATCAGCCATGCTTTGTTGACTGACGTCATTATGCTCTTGTGCATGCAATGCTGTGTTCATGTCCGGCATGGAAAATCGCCCACTCTTCCACCCCCTCAGTGTCCCAATGAGGCGTTTAGGGACCGAAACATGGTACCCTTTGATTTACGTGATTTACGTGAACAGGTACTCAGTAGTACTGACAGAACTCGGTCGATACCTATAAAAGTACCGAATTCGGTACCCATCTCTAGATGTCAAGATACTCAAAATTTTAAATTGATGTTAATTGTAAGAAAAACAGTTGATGCTCAATCCCATTTTTGGTAACACAACAACATTTTTTTTGAAGGATTCCTTCTAATAAAGAGCACAAAAATGTATAGTTACAGTATGACAATATGTTCATTGTCTTACGTGTCGCTTCACTGTACAGAAAAACAGGAGACAAGATACCACTTTGAAGTGTTAACCTTTAGAGAAAAATCTACCTCGCATTCAGTTGTTCAGTTAATTGGAAAATAGACATTTTTACAGTGCAAAAATAGATCTGGTCCATACAAAATATTTTCTCAGTGCAGGAAAAAAATCTGGCCCATGCAAACGTATTAAGAGGCAATCCTATTAAATAAATGTTTAATATTTCGTGACACATTAAACTCTGGAATTGCCAAAGGGTCTACTTTTTTACCATGACTAGGTTATGTGAACAATTTCTGGTCTTCTTTAGTGATCGCATTAAAAATGATTGATTTTAGATTTACAAATCAATTAAGGCTGCATCATCAGTTCCTTGACAGAAAGAAAGGCAGAGCAAAAAGGGAAGACATGCAGTGATATGAAATGAAGTTTTCAACTGGTCCTATGTGGTTTATTCTGACTCTGTGTCGATACATCATCTGATAAACTGAGTCAGGTGTCTGAAACCATGCCTACAAACTGAGTCTTGTGATGCGGGTGGTCTCTGTGGACAAGAAGCCCTGCAGCCCTGTGCTGAGTCAGCTGTTATCAGCGAAGAAATTACAGCCACCTGGGCCTCAGATAACAAAGCTGATCCTTCTTTATGAGGGTTCACGTAGACGTGTTTAGACATCATGCCTTTGTGAATCGTCTTATTTTAGGAACTTTTTAAAAACATGACTCTGCCCAAAGGCTTGGACTATTTTCAGTGGAGCGTGTTGGAGTTGGCTTTTATCAACTTTAAATGTTCTGCTGATGTAACGGAAGGAAGATGATCAGTTTTGCCACTGATTCTTAATTGGATATACCTGTGGACCTTGACAGCACCATTGTAACAAATAAATACATTTTCATATAAATTATTCCATCATAGCTCTGACAGTATGTTTAGGGTTGCTGTCCTGTTTGAAGGTGAACCTCTGGCCCAGTCTCAGGACCTCTGCACCCTCTGGCAGGTTTTCTTTAGGGACTGCCCTATATTTACATCCATCCATCTTCCTATCAACTCTGATCAGCAACTTTGGCAATATTAAAGAAAAACATCACTACAGCATGAGGCTGTCCCCATGTTCCGCCATTGGGATAGTGTGTTCATGGTAAAATGCAGTGTAGTTTTCAGGCACATCTGAGATTTTCAGGACACAGAAAGGTTCATTTTGGTTTAATGACACCAGATCACCTTGTTCCTGATGTATGCTCTGAACCATACCTGGCATGGTAAATAAGTCTTCTCATGGCTTCATATTACGGTTCCTTTCTGCTCGACAGACATCCGTTAGGAACATATTTGTCCATCAACAGATGCCTTCACTTGAGCTGTGGATATCTGTAGCTCATCCAGAGTCACAATGATCTCCTTACCTGCTCCTAAAACTAATGCTCTAATTGTCCATTTAGGAGGACGGCCATGTTTTGGTATATTAGCAGCTAAGCCATACTCTTTCCATTTTCACATGATGGGTTGAACACTGCTCTAAGAGATGTCAAAAGCTTCATATACTGTTTTATAACCTAAACCTGCTTTAAACTTCTCTGCAATATTATCTATGACCTGCAGCCATGGTACTTTGTCTCCATGATGCTGTTTGTTCATGAGTGTTTTCTGAGGCCCCCACAGAACCGCTGGGTTTATACCGAGATTAAATAATATGCAAGATGACTATGTTCTAAGTAGGCTACTGCAATCAGTTGCACTAGATTTTATTTTGGGGTATCAGATTAAAATGGCTGAATATAAATGCATGCCACACTTTCACATTTTTATTAGTGAAAAATGTTGAAATCCATTTATCTTTTTTCTTTCGCTTCACAGACAGGTGCTATTTTATATTGCTTCGTCACATGAAATCCTGATAAAACACTGTCTGTGGTTGTAACATGGCAAACGTGAAAAACTTTAAGGGGTATTAACGGTTCTGAAAGGTACGTTTAGGTGGACCAAATGGACCTGGACGCCCCACTAAGAAACTCAGAACTTAAGTATTTTTAACAACTCCACATGTCCACGTAAATCTACTAAGAACATTACTTTAGAATTGAGTTAACCTGTATTATGGGAGAGCTAGTGGAAGCCTAATCTGTAATGAAGATTACTCTAACATTAAATAACTAAACAGAACGATCAAGAAAAATCAACACTTTCATTAGGCCAGCTCTGACATGTTGCTCTCCGACCATGCTGCTCCTCATATGACCCAAGAACAGGGTTCGTGCGTATGACAACGCTCTAGAGAACAAGTGTTCCAGCATTTTATCATGCTCTCTTCCCCCAACACTGCAGGGATAATGCTCTCTTTGTCCCTGAGCGCCGCCACACACTCACAAACACACAAACACATGTGCTTCCAGAACAAGTGTGTGCACTCTCACACAGACAGGGCTCCACTATATTGGCACTCAATTGACAGAGAGTGAAATCAGCTTCTTTCAGTGATTTTGGCTGCAGACTGCTCCTTCGGTATTCATGATAGCTTGTGTGGGAGGTCTCTGACATCTGAACTAATAAACTGACTGCTGGGAGACAACACTGCGTGTCTCATTATTACCTTCATCAAAAAGGGTATTTGGTGGCTTTTATTTGTTTGCAGGATGCAGAAATGACATTGCAAATGAATAAAAGATGTGGTTTATTTATTGGTACGACACCTGATTCAAGGAAAAGATGCTAAAAAGCGGTCCAGCTCTAGGCCATTTGAGGCAGATCCATCAGTGGGAAACTAATTCTTCAACAGACCATCAAAAACAAAGAATGTTGTACTGGGTCTGCACCATTACTAGGCGGTTCAGTTAGAAGTTCACCAATTTCAAGGCTGACATTTCAATCCTGACTTTCCTCACTCAGCACAATGAAGTCCGAGTAGGAGTAGAAATAGGAGCCAAATCTTGTCCTCAAAGTAGTGGTATCATAAAGATCTGATGTTTGGGATTATTTCAATTGTTACGGACATGGAGGCAGAAATGAAAAGGGAAAAAATAAGAAGCACAAAAGAAAGACAGGTGGGGCAAAAAGGAAAAGGGGAAAGAAGGAGAAAAGAATGGAGGAAAGAAAGAAGAATGAAGAGAATACAAGATAACCCCCTGCTTGCTTCTACACCTGCAAAAACATTCATATTAACAGCTTTTTATCCAAAAAGTGCACGGCACTTATGAATGCAAGATGTATTTAGTGATAAATGCGGCTCAATATAGAACATTTGTTTTTCTGTTAACACCTGAATCTAAACACCTGTGGGTCTGAGTGTGGGCGCGCTTGTGTATAAAAGGTTTCCCCATAAAAATATGCAATAGCGAGAGTGAGGAGCCACAGACCTGCCCCCTGGACCAGGGACAGATACGGAGGAGATCCGAGCCATAGACATCCAAAGGCCCTCAGAGCACAGGAACCCTGGGAGAACCATTGCCGGAACTACAGCAACACCCCCAGAGAAGAGCAGGGGAGAGACCAGGGGAACCACCCAGCAGCCACAGTGCAGAAGCCCACATTCCCACCCTCATGCGTACACATAAAAACACTCACACCCACACACCCAACATAAAGACAAACAACAATGGACTTCGTACACTCACTCACAGTCCTCATACAAACTCTATACTCCCAGGTCCAGGTGCCGATACCCTATTGGGCAACCTGTCCCCGGACCCAGGAGGAGGTCCCCTTCCCTGCGGGGTGGAGACAGGCAGACCGCCAGCACCTGAACCTGGGCTGGGCTAGCCTGGGCTGGTGTCTGAACCTGAGTTCCCCGGCCAGCGGGAAGCACCCAGGACCGGCATCCCCCCAAGATCTGATAATTAAAATCAGCAAGCAACGCCATTAACACCTGTATGACATTGAGGTGTAATGATGGAGCTCATGAGATGAGACTGTTTTAGGGTGAAAAGAACAGGACAAGAGGTTAATAGTTTTAGGAATACTAAGAATCCCTGTTTAGTGTTTTACCAAATAGAATAAAGGTTTCAGAGCGTCTCTCACTGTGTTTCAAAGAATCTCTGTTCACTTCACCACCTATTAAACTTGGCGCAGGAGGTCTGATGATTAAGGCTTCTGCAGCCACACGATCTGGGCACCTTGCAGTTACTGAGTCGGTCATGAACTACTCTGTATAACGAAGTATTATAGAGTCAAATACCAATCCCAAGATTCCTCATCCACGGTTGGATCGGCTGATAAAGTTTAACAGAGAATGACTATGTTCAAGATGCTGCAGAAGGAATCTTTAAACTAACAAACCCCATGGGTGTACTTAATTTTTCCCATGACTGTGACAGTAAGGTATGTGACTGCAGCAGTTCAGAGCCGTACTAGTTTGTCATTTCATTGTTATTGAAGCGTCCCTTTCATTAAACTGGAAGGCCTAATGGACAGAGCTTAAGTGTTTTTAACAAAGTCAGCATTTACACAACTGTCAATATTATCACAGGTTGAGTCATACATGCAATGTGGTATTTTTGTAACTCCGACCTGCACTAAATGCTAAAATGCTTTTTCAGTTCAGGTTATTCCAGCAGAGATTCTGGCTAATCTGCTTTGATAAAGTCTAAGAGAAACTGCTACCGATTTGCCACAGAAACTAGCAGTCAACGTATAACCTTGTACTACAGCAAGATAAATGTTAATTCTGGATGAATCTTTTCTTAATAAACACATAAAGTGGGGAAAAACCTCAGCTATTTTTACGTTAGACCAAACCAGATTACTGAAACCATTTAATTGCCTGTCTAGTGTTTAAATAGATGTTTGTAATAAATGGTGATCAAACAGATGGCATTATACCCAGCAGCAATGTTCTCTTATAGGGGTAAGCGAACAACCCGACAAAAGACCTCAGGGAGGTTCTGTTTTTCCTTAAGAATTTCCTGCCGTGCCTTTTCCTCTCCTCCACTGAAACAAGTCAGTTAGGAGACATATTCCTCTGGTAGCGGAGCAGAGAAAAGCAGTATTTGGCCAAAACTCGCTGTTGGGTTGGTAGTTAATCTGCTTCTAGAGTGCCTTGCTGTCTAAATGAGCAGCTTAGAAACTGAGTTGGGGCCACACTGCCGATTAGCCTCCTTTGAACACCAACTGCTTTAGTTTTGAGGAAAAGTTTGACCAATCCAGGAGGGGTTATTGTTATCTGTTTGTGACAGTTGCATCATGAAAATGTGAGAAGTGGCTGTGGCAGTGTGCTTTTACACAAACAGAAAATTGATTTGTGTATGTCTTTTTTCAAGGCAATATGCAACTATTCTAAAGAGCTAGCAGCCAAACTTTCAATACTAGAAAACAAGGTGTGATTTAGGGCTACAGCTAAGAACCAAGTTGCATAGATTACACAGTGCATACAAAACCATGAAGATACTGAAGACTTTACAAGAGATTTGTTCATATAAAGTTGGCAGGGCGTAAAGGAAAGTCGAACATCAAAAAACTTCTTGCAAGCTTTAAATTAAAAGTGTGTTTAGAGGAATCCAACTGTTTTATTTTAGAAGGCATCATACATTGCCGTACTTGCAAAAGTATTCATACTCCTTGAACTTTTCACATTGTGTCAAAATCAATGTCTATGCATTTAATTAAGTAGTGCAAGTGACGAGGGGAACAATAAATTGCACACCTGATCTGTACTTAGCTCCAACCACCAAGTGGTGGTGGCAATGAACCAGAGCTACAATGAAATAACTTAGATCATGCTTATTAATGTCCTTAATGGTCCAGTTACAATCCAGACATGAATCAAATTCAAATTTGGCGTTAGGGCTTGAAAATGTATGTCACCTGCAATCTCCATACAGTCTAACCAGGTTTTTGGAAATAAGAACAGGCAAACATTTCCGTCTCTAGTAGGGTTGTCACAATAATAAAGTTTTGAATTCAACAAAGATACTAACAGATATATTTAAAAACTATGTCTGTTGAAATACTGTTGAAACTTTTTAGGACATAGAGTTCTTTCTTCTAAAGATCAGGAAAAAAAACATTTTTACTATCTTAAATAGGGCATAGCCAATTAGTAATTAAAAAGTGGCACTGTATAGCATAACAGTAGACAAGATAACAGATGTTGTCCATCTGTGTTAATATCCTTGATGGAAGTATGTACCTTAGATTCAGTTGTCTATTTACTTGAAAAACATTTTTACAGTGTAATCAGGGATTCACTTGAGCCTGGGTCCACCATCTGTTAATGTTGACATTTGTAGCACAGACATGCCATTTAACTATACTGGTTTATTAGAAGCTATATTAGCCCTTACTTCCTTTTTTGTGAACAGAGGAGTGATGGATGTGGTGTCCAGTGCACTGATCATTTTTACTCCTTCTCTATTTTCACATCCATCGGCAGCATCTGCCACAGGACGTTTCCCTTTGTCAGTTTATACCTACAGTGTGACAGGGCCTAGAAATGCTACTGGTGTAAATACACCTAACTATGGGGAAACTTAGCTTGACAAAACACCATAACGGGGTATTAATAAGTTGCTCATATTTAGACACAAAGTGAACTTGTGCCACCTGGTATATTTACTACTTCACTATTGGAGACTATTTTGACCTTTTTAAATTTGTCAAACATTAACATGAGTGCAGCCCCTGCTCTGTAGCAACGCTAGGATGAGGACTTATCAGCACCTTTTGGCTTTTCCTGTTTGTCTGCCTCATTGGTAAAATAACTCCAAGCAACACTTTAGCTTTTTCAACTAAAGAGGGTCGCCAAGGTTATTCTCCAGAAATACTTGCCATGTAGCGGGAGTTTTAAACTTTCAGTAGTTCAAGGTTTTGATTCTTACCCACGGAAATAAGAACAGACACGTCAAGTGAGTCGCTGCGAGGGAGGGAAGGGGCTGGTTCTCTGTCCCTGCAGGAACCCAGGGAGGTGAAAGCAGCTAAATTTAAATTAATCTGACGTAAATGAGTATCTGTAAAGAATTTATTTTCCCGTCTCAATTAGCATGGCCATACCCTAAAAGACGTTGATGTTATAATAGCAATAAAAGGTGGTTTTACGTATGTATTGCAATGAATACAAATGCATGCCAAACTTTATTTGTTAAAACAATTAAAAGCATATAACATTGAGATATAAACTATTTATCTGCAGGACAGCAGCTCTGTTTACACATATGTTGTTCATCAGTAAAAGTATGAGATATATTTTGTAGAGCTGAAACAATTAACCAGATTAATCGTGATTAATCGTTTATTGAAATAATCGTCAACTAATTTAGTAATCCAATAATCGTTAACTGGAGTATACAGACTAAAACATGCCATTTGCTGAAAGAACAACCAACTCAGAGCAGTAACTAGGCCAAAATTGTACAAAAATAATCTAAAATGCAAAATGTACATAAACACTTTCTTTGCAAATATGCTCTATCCAGAACTCCAGTTGGCATAGCTTTAGCTTCACTGGGTACAAATTCTGTAAAAAATCTCTAAGCATCTTTGCTATCTGATTATTAATTGATTATTCGAAAAAAAAATAATCCACAGATTAATCGATTAGCAAAGTATTCATTATTTGCAGTCCTAATATTTGGCAATATTTTAGTATGTAGTTTTGACCTCTCACCCAACAGCCTGCATGATTAGAATATGTTAGCAGTTTAAAATAGCAGAAGCTTTCTAAGTGCTCCTTTTGTGTCACCAGCGCTGAAAGCGCACGGGGAAGTACAATGAAGTGAGAACTTCTTCCATAACAGTGTCATAGGCTAAAATTAACTTCTTATGGGTTTTGTCCGGGTGTTGGCTTGGAATGATCTCACTGTAAACATTAGGTATCAAAAGTATTTTCAGCCCATTTAGAATTAGAAATGATCAGCTTTTAAAGGTTGTCTCTATAATATGTTGCAGAGTGACTAAAGATGGCATGGAGAGCAGCTGCCCTGCCCTCCTTTAATACCCTTACATAATCCAAGATGCAATAGTGAGCCATTATAGTGCCAAGTCTGCACTCAGTTCAAACTGGGAAAGAACAACTAGTGGTGTAGATCTGATCTTTGGTAACTTCCAAATTTCAACATTTTATCCTGTTAAATTACAACAATAAATGCAGCCAGAGCTGAAGATCCTGAATCACACTTTAAAAGGTTATCAGCTAATTGCCTCAAACCCACTTCTGCTTTCAGATCGCCCAGAATATCCCATTTTATGTCTCAACCTATGAGATTCTGTATCAGACAGATTGTTTAGAAGATGATACGTTTGGAGGAAATTGGGAAATTGGCTGGTGACGATAAACAGACGATTTTCAGCTTGACCAGCTCTGACCAGTGACTGACAAGTCAGAAACAGATGCGTGTCGACTTTCTGTTTAGGCGGCTACTTAGAAGGAGCAAGACTTCAGCAGACAACCAGAAAACTGAACGTCTTGCGGCAAAGTTGGTGTTTCATTCTTTTCAATGAGATATGAGGGGCATAATTCGCAAAAAACACCTTGGATTTTTACAGTCTGAATTGAAAGTGGCACATAAATAAATGGTTAGTCCTTCACATTTGGATAAAACAAATCCAACGTTTTGTTTTCTCTGGTACAGCAGCTGACAAACTGTTGAAACGTTGGAAGTGTAGCAGAAAGTGAAGCATGATTAAAATCACCAGATATCGCCACAAACGCATTGGGGTGTTGTGTCTGTAGCTTAGAAACAACTGAGCTGATGACATCACATGCAGTGTCAGCAACAGCTAAAGTTGGGACGTATACTGTTGCCAAAATAACGCTAGTGAACTCTCTGGGTAAATGATATGGACCAAATCTTACTGCTAACAGTTCAATATCTGGACTGCGGAGACGACACTTCACAGTAACGTGTCCTGGATGACATCGTCTGTTGTTCACAAACAGTGCTAGTCCACCTCCTTTGTGTTTGCAGCTCCTCTTTAAATCTCTGTCTGCTCGTATGGTCATCAAGCTGATACTCTGGCTGTGTCCTTTGCAGGGCTTGGAGTTCATCCAACTTGTTTCCCAACGATCTCACATTGTCCATCATAATGGATGGAAGAGATAGTTTAAAGTTCCTCCTTCTCTCTCTTCTCTTCATTCCTGCTCTGCATCCACGGTGCCTCCTTTTCAACTCATCAGGGATTTGGGGTTGTAGTTCAGGCATGATGTTAATCAGCTGCTCCCGGTTGTAAAAAAAAAAACACCTTGTTGCTATGCTTATGCATCATAACAAATGTTGAAAAGTAAAAATGTATCAGCAAAAAAAATCCTTTCAATACCGGAGAGGATAATCGTCCAAAAAAAATACATTTGTCTCCACAACAAGAGAAATTTGAGTTCTTATAATGAATATATCAGAATCAAAGAAACAGAGCTACTCCAACATGCTGCCACCTTTAGCCATGCAAGTCTAAAACCTCTGTATAACTTCATGTCAGCAACAGACTCATGTTTACACCAAACATTGCAGCAGTAATGCCCTTTCTTGCAGAATATATTGCTCATGTTTTATTTTAAAGTTCTAGAAGCATTTATTGGTAAAAACACAAATTTTGCCCCTTTGTATTGGATTCAGTTCTGTCACTTCTAATAATCTGTTATGATTAACCATGACAACAGCAGTGTTGTCTATGTGTAAGCCATCAATTTAATTCTCCAAAATTAGACAAGGGTCAGTTTCCAGTACAACTTTCCATTGCACTGTTTGTGTGCTCTGTCAGCTGGTTGGAGGAATGAAGTTCTATTAAAACATTCAATAGAAGTTAAAAAAAAGCTGACACTTTTCAGATATTTTTATTTGCAAATAACCATTGACTGTGATTTTAAACAGTCACTGTCAAAATACTCAATTTTATTTATTCAAAATAAATACATCATAGCAATAATGAAAAACATTCTCTCTTTTAGCAGCATTAGAATTTGTTACTTTTTTATTTCTAAATATGTCGAAAATAACTAAATATGTCCATATAAAGTGGAAATACTGACAATGCAGGAATGAGTTATCAACAAAATTTAACATACAATCACAATTTGAGATATCAAACCAATTCAGTATTTGTTTTTTTTTATACAGTCGTTTAAAGCAGTTTGTTTTTTATATTTAAGCTTTATATTTGTAGATAAATAGATCTAACAAATCATCTGCTTTTCCCCTGAAAAAAAAGACCATTTATCCCCCTTAGTGATGGTGTTCATAGTGAGAGAGATTGTATTGGCTGCTTCAGCCTACGGTCTGTTATGTGACCTACTGCTTGGTGAGACTTCTGCAGAGAGCAGCTGAAACCCTCGTCAGCAAATTTCACAACAGTCCAGGCCAAACGCTAAGAGTACAAAGCGGGAAAACAAACTTTTCCCGAGTCTGAACTGGTAATACATTGAAATATGTAAACAGCCAAATTACTGAGGCTTATCAACACAGGGTAAACATGTTAGTGACAGCCTAGGACTACAGCAAACTGCACAACATGAAGCAGCAAGACGTGGGTGACTGTAGCTGTATATACGTCAAATCCAGCACATATTTGGAAACTAATGATTAATTTGCAGCTGGGACAGCATATATGTTGAGCCACAGTGCACCCTCCAAATGCTTAATCTCAAAAGGCTCTGCTTGGGACAAGGAACAAAAAAAATCTTGATCGGGACATCTCTGATCTGAATTGTAGAGCTCTCTGAATGAGTATTGTTTGGTGCTGCAGATGCCTTTGCAACCTGATCTCTCCAGCGTCTATATTCCCCTGTATCATCATTACAAAGTGATTGTGTGCACAGCATGGTGGAGCAGCTGAGTATCAGAGAGTTAGTAATCTGATGTGGTGGAAAGCTCTAAACCTACTGAGCCATGGCCAACACGCTGACAGAAAATTATAACCAATTATGTTGTTGTTTTATTCTAAGTTCAAAACATCATCTATGAAACAGGCATAATGAGAACAAACAACAAGCAACTTTTGGTTCATTTCATAGCAAGCCACAACAACTTTAATATCTCCTGCATTCATCAAAAGAAAAAGATGAGATCTCAGGGAGACCACTGGGGTTTCTAAGGTTGTAGTAAGTTATCGCTCCCCCTCTGCCACCTGTTGCTGCACACTGCTTATTAGCTGCCTAAAATAAGGCTACTACCTTATTCCCTCATTTACAGAAAAGACAAAATTGGGTGTTTATCAATATTTCCAGTTGTGAAAAACACCCAAGCTCATGGTGTGGAAACTGAAGTAATGCCGCCCATCACTCTCATTAAGACAATACTGTTTGAAAACTACAGGCGTCAAGCTGTCTGTGAAGCAGCCGCCTGCAGGACCACAGATAGCCAGACTGGCTAACCAGCTAATTTTAGCTTGGTATAGTTGTGTTACTATGCAAATAGCAGAACATACAACTAGATAGAGATGGTGTTTATTCTAGATGTTCCTATGTCAATGAGTCAATGTGATATAATTGTTTCTCGTGTTTTAATCTGTTTGGTACATCCCTCAGTTTTTAACGCAAGGTTTGGTGCATTTTCAGTTCATTTCATTCAAGAGAAACAACCAAAAAAAATGTTTTTCTTTCATGCGACAAGGACAATACATTTAGGGCTGAAACAATTAATCTGAATTACTATGATTAATAGATCAATGAAACAGTCGGCAGCTATTTAAGTAATCGAATAATCGTTAACTGGAGTCTACAGACTCTACAACATGCCATTTGCTTGAGAGAACAACCGATTCAAAGCAGTAATTGAACCAAAACTGTGCAAAAATATATACATTTTGCATTTAAGATGAAAAACCTTCTTTCTCTGTAAATATGTTCTACCCAGAAGTCCTCTAGTGGCATAGCTTTAGCTTCACCTAGTTCAAATTCTGTAAAAACAATCTACTATTAACCACCTTTTGCAAAAAGGAATACAGGAATTATTCCACTTTATCATACCATGAAAAACATATACCACCCCGTGTCTAATAAAGCATTCAAGTTAACGGTGTAAAGTCCTCATAAAAAATAACCATATGGTTCAATGATGGCATCACAGATACACACTGATTACAGGGCAGCACTCGGACTAAATTGGGTTTTCGGTTGGCTTTGGTTGTTTTTGCAGGGCGACTGATTTCTGGCCAATATGTTGTGCTGAAATGTCAACAAATTTTATCATCACTTATATCATCATAACAAATACAGTGGTAGAAACTCCATAGGTATGAAACATCTGATCATTTAAAACGAGGGAACTAGTAGAGGCTGGCAAATAAATTAGCCAGTCAATGAATTGAAAGGAAAACTACCATAATTCTAAATATTAGTCATCCGCCTGGTTTTAACGTTCTTAGCCGACACCCAAAGAGGCATGCTGGGGCAGCCCAGTGTAGCTGAGGCTGTCTGAACAGTAGGAGTGGGAAACATGTGACGCTACCGCCTCCTGTCAATCAAACAGCTACAGGCAGACCCAGAGGACGGTCAATGAGACAAGTGTCTGTTATGGTTTCAGAAGGCTAATTTCAGTCTACTAAGTCATGGATGTTTCTTTCCCGAGGGCACATCTTAAATCACGATCCAAGGTCAGCCGAACGAAATAAAAACAGCTGAAATTCTGGCCGTAAGTTGCCATAATGTGTGAAACCAAATGGTGTTGTGCTTTGTCACTCTTAAATCTTTCAGACCATAAATCCATTTTTAATATCAGACAATGATCACCTGAGTAAATCCAAGAAGCAGCTTTTAAATGCTGAACTCCAGGGAGCACTATTATCCACAAATGGAGAAAACAAGAAACTGTGGTGAACTAGGAGTTCCACTTCTACCAAAATCAACAAGGCACGGCAACAAAAACTGCTGACCAGAACTAAACAAAACCCAAAGGCAAGGTTGTCTCACAGTTCAACTTTCTGGAAAGTGTACATTCCATTACAAATGGTTTAAAACTAAAAGCATATCAGAAAGATAATTATACAGACAATTAAAAGAGGTGGTGGTGGTAATGTGATGGTCTACGGGCTGGTTTTTCAGGACCTGAACAACTTGCTGTGATTGCTGAAACTGTGAATTCTGCTATGTACCAAAAAATCCTGAATGCGAATGTCCAGCCATGACTTTGTGACTTTAAGCTCAAACACACTTGGGGAGTGTATGTTGTGGACAATGCTCCAAATCACATCAGCAAGTCCACCTCTGAATGGCACAAAACAAAGGAAGGTTTTGGACCGGCCTAGTCAAAGTCCAGGCTTAATTCTGAGTCTTTTACATCGCTGGAGATGTAAAAGAGGCAGAATGAGAAGGGGGGAAGGCATGCAAAGTTCTCAAGGTCTGGAGAAGAGACCATCTGCAGAGATGATGACTGTAACAACAGAGTTTTATAAACTTAGTATGAATCAAATGTAGCGGCTGAATCCAAGAGCTGAAAGTCAAACAGGCTGCAAACTTCTTCCTGACTGATTTGCATCAGTTTAAGGTTGGGGTTTGAGACTGCATGCACTTCTGGTGATGTGAACTTTAGGAACAACTCTTCTGCTCCACCACTGACTGGCAGAGACTGCTACACCTGTCATTGAGGCAACACATCCAACCTGCTCAGTAGTAATAGTTTAAATAAGACTGTCCAGTTAGAGCCAAATGTTACTGTTTGCCTCATTTCACACCAGACTGTCGGACCATGAACATCAATATCAACTTTATAAACACGTTATAAGCCTAATTTCAACTCAGAGCTGTACTTTTGTAGGTGTGTAAAAGTGTCCAAACAATGGTTCACAAACAGTTAAACAATCACAATGAGATTTTGTGTGGAGAAAAGCCAGAGTAAGGCTTTCATCTTTCATGCTAAAGTACATAATAGCAGCCTTTTAATCTATAATCCTAGTGGTAAATTAGTTTTTGCAGTTAGTGTCGCAGTGGAAACCCACCTCCTCTGCGTGTTTTCTCAGCGATTTCTCCCGTTCATACTGAGTGACAAGTTGCTCGTTGTCCTCCTTCAGCAGCTCCAGCTCCACGACGTGCTCCTTGTTGGCGGCGAACACCGAGTCCAGGTTCTCCAGCAGCCCGACGATCAGCGGCATCAGATCCTTCACCACGTCCTCGTCGTACTTCTCGATGAGCCGCTCGAACTCTCGATATATGGAGCTGGCCAGACCAGCGACCCGCTCGGACATCACGTCCGAGTCACCAGAGTCGTCCTGGTAGAGGACTACGTCGTCCAGCTCCATGTTTTGTAAGCCTCCACTTCACTACTTTCTCAGCTAACGATATGGAGCTAGCCACAGTCTTGCTGACCGGAGCCAGCTCGCTATTATACTTTAAGCGCAACAAGACAGTGTTTCCCCCCTATAACATGGCTCGAAAGTTGTTTCCTGTCTAGAGGAGAGGATGTCCGTCAGAAACAAAGTCCCTACTCCGTTTTCCTAATGACGGCTTACCTAGGAGCCGTGCTAGCCGATTAGCTCGCAGTGTTGGAAAGTCTTTACTTCGCTCCTGATTAGTTTCCCTGTCCAACAGATGAGCTCCTGCTGCTGCGTTCACGTGTGCTCGGGATATTTGGGAACCCACAGAGTCGTGCAGAATCAGCAAAACCGAAAAAGCGCACAAAATACTAAACTAACTCGCGATTGAATAGCAGCTATTCCAACTTTTACTCATAGAACTAAAATCATAATCTTTTTTGGCCATATATAGACTGGTGATGGTGAGGGGACGTCTGAAAGGCGGGGAGAAAGTGCGTCAAAGAAATCAAAGCTGCGGTATCAAAAAAGTTCAAGATATTTGCAGCTTTATCTTGTTCTTCTTTTGAATATAACCTGTTACATTTCTGCTCGTTTTTAGTGAAAATTTCATTTGCAGTACAAATAGGCCATACACTTCATGTAATTTGCTAACTTCACTGTATCGTATATTAAAACAACAAACGAGAGTGGGGGTACTTTTAACTGCATGGCTTTCGAGCGCTGCTTTTTACGTCTTCTAAGATTTGAAACAAGGATTTCCAGTATCCATTGAACATATGTCTATCACGTGCTCCAATAGGGTGGTTTAGAGTAAATAATCTTCAAACCGGAAAAACTTCGTAATTAGCCTTCCTAAACTACAGTGTGTTGCAAAAGTATTCATACCCCATGAACTTTTTCACATTTTGTTTTGTTATAACCACAAACGGCAATGGATCCTGAGGTGAAAGAACAATTATACGTGTACGTTTTATTTTCATTTTTACGAGTACAAATCTGTAAAAGTATGGCATGCATTTGTATTGATCCCCAGTCTCAGTACTGTGCAGCCTCTAAAGGGCGACTACGGACATTCTTTCCAAGAAAGAACTTGTGGGAAACTGCAAACAGGACTTTTTATGGTTTTCTTCATTTTGGCCTCCCATCAAGGCAAGATTTGTGGAGTGCACAGCTAATAGTTGTCTCGTCAACAGATTCTCCCACCAGGGCAGTGGATCTCTGCTGCTCCTTCACAGTTAAGAGCCTCTTGGCTGCTTCTCTGATAAACCCTCTCCTTGTCCTGCTTGTCAGTTTATTTAGATTACCAAGATATCTTGGTAGGTTTGCAGTGGTACCATGCTCTCTGTTTTCTGATGATGGAATGAACAATGCTCTATGAGATATTCAAAGCTTGGGAGATTGTTTTATAATGTATATTAATGTGTGTACCTGTGTTTAAAAGTTTTCTACAACTTTCTCCCCGACCTGTCTGCTGTGTTCCTTGGTCACTAATGTTCTGTAAGAAACCTCTAAAGGCTACTAAGAAAAGTTGGGTTTATGCCAAGTTTAAATCATACACAGATTGACTTTATTTGTTAATTCGACTGCATTTGCTTTTTCATTGTATTAGATTAATTGGGAACAAATGTAGCTGCAAGGACCATGAAAACCATGTATAATTTTTGTCCACTTCACAATTGTGCTCGACAATGAAATACAATGCAGTTTGTGTTTGTGATGTAGCAAAAATATTTAAGGCGTATGAATACTTTTGCAAAAACTATATTCTTATATATAATCAGTAAACTCTTATTCCAGTGTTTATTGGCTTAAAGTCAAATCTGACCTGGTATAATGAGCATGCTTGAGATCAACAGGCTGCTGACCCTGAGATCACAGTTTGTCACTGTAGGAGACTGGAAATAAAGCAAAGGTGAGTGTACTTCACAAACGCTTTTATTTGCATTCTGGTTTCAATGCATTCCTGGTAGGGTATGAAAGTTTCAGAGACAAAAGCTTTTTAAAAGATATGTCAACATCCATAGCAAGCAGATACATTCCAACAAAAATGCACAATCTTTAGACTTTTTACTTCCATACATGTTTGAGTTTAGTGTAACTGCAGCTCTGAACTTCACTTAGAGTGGTTCTGTAAAGAAATGCTCTCCTTTTCATTCTTAGTTATGCATAGGCACTGTTCACCCTGTTTCAAAACAAAAAAGACAAGACACCCTAACTACAGTTTTAACGCAACAACAATATGTATACTCTTATTTTTTTTTTCCCCATCCAACCAGAAAGCTCTAAAGCCGACCAAGGCAACAGGCCAATCTTTATCAAGCGCGCACCATTCAAACAAAACAAAAAACAAAAACACTGACATTACAGTTGAACTGCAACACTGCCACATTGTAAACACAACATTCAACTATCATGGCATAAAGTCGCTCATGGAGTAACTTAAAATAAAGCACAATTTTTGCATTAAGTACTTAAGTGCAATTGAAAAAAATGACTGTGCTTCTATGGGTTTTCTTTTTACAAATCAGGCAAAGCTCCACAGATTCAAATATCCCATCATCACAATCCGATGATCGTACAATTGAGAAGCTCAATAAACAAGAACTTGATCAAAAGATATCAAGAAATACTTGGGATCACCGGCCTGGAAGTAGTGGGAACTTTCCTCGATTGGATGTAAACACGTGAGTAAAAGTCAGCTTGGAGCACGGACATGAAGAGGGAGGCTCTTTTTAGTGCATCTCACATAGAAGTGTGCGGGTTGTTGTTTAACGATGACGGGCAGAGGGAGAAGGGGCTGTCACTGCAAAGACTGTTCAGGGCTCGGAGCACGGCGTCGGGCATGTGATCCACGAGCATCCTGGGGCTGATCAAAATGCCTCGGAACGCCATTTCGCTGGACCAGTCGGCACGGTACCGAACTTGGGAGAAACAGGATCTGTGGAAAAAACGACAAAAGAAGAGCAAGTTGGTGAAAATATACCCGACGGGTTTTTTTTTTTTCTGCTGTCCTGTGACGTAGGGACAAGAACTGTTCATATGACTGTCAGCATCTGTAATCATCCGAGGCTGGAGGGTTCTCTGGAGAAAAATAAAAATCCTGGGGGCTTGATAAGGAAACAGTTGGACAAAGCGGGGCATTCAATATCCAACAAAGCAGCCGTGTGATTCTGTAATCCTCTGACTTTTCTCTAAACAAACAATTTTTTTAGCAAAGAGATGAAAGCAGACTAAAGTTTTAGAGGAATATAAAATATGATTTAGCTAAAAAAGGAACTTTGCTCAGAAAAGGCACAGAGTGGAAAAGCTGACCTTAACTTTACAGAATCTCCCATTTCCCTGTGATAAGATTATGCAGCATCAACAATTTTCATGTGTTTTGTGGGGATTTTCTGAGTTAGACTAAAATAAAGCAGAGGATAACTGTCTGTGGAAGAAAAATTATAGATGCATATTAGTATTAAACCCCTTTATTTTGATACAATGTAATATAATCCAGAGCAGGTGATTAACCTTTTGAAGTCATGTAATTAGTAAATAGAATCCACCTGTGTGTATTTAATCTCATTATGAATCCATCTGTGCTGTGAATTGTAATAGGTAGCTCTGGAGGAGCTGCACAAATTCACAACTCAGGGGGGAAATCTGTCCAGAGGACAACTATTCGTCCACAAATTTAATCTAATAGCCTATATGCACAATGCAACACTGCCCATCACCAAGAACATACCAGCCCTATACTGAAACATGGTGGTGGTAGCATCATGGTATGGCAGTGGCGATTGCTCTAAGACTGCAAAAGAAGCTCAGCTTCCCCTAAAATGTCAAAAAATAAGTGACCAAATATATACTGTTGTGTGTACATGTCATTGACTAAATATGCGCTACAACGCGCTCAACTTTTGTTCAGAATCAGCTTCTTATCACTGGAAACGACGCGGCTTTCCTCTCACTCATTCCTGCACCTTCACAGTGCTTTAAACAGTGAGTTCAATAGCGAAGCAAAAATGCTGGGCTTTGTCCCGCCCATCGGACGCTCAGCGTCTCTGGAGGTCTATGGGGCAGTGGGCTGGCCTCGGCTGGCCCAGACGCTCAGCTTCTGCATAATGATTGGATGATCTGTCTGAGGCTGAATCCCTTTTTGATTTACAGTGAAATGAGCGAATCAGCGATCTTGAAATTGAGCAGCATCCGCCACTGTGCTATGGGGATACATTTGTTCAATTGGGACAGGTTAACTGGTCAGATTTGATCGAAAGAGGGATGGGGGCAATCCAGGAAGAAAGCCTGTTATGGTTTGGATCACCGCATATTCGTGTGTTAAAATGGCCCAGTCAAAGTCCAGACCTCAATCCAATTAAGAATCTGTGGCAACATTGAAAACTGATGTTCACAGATGCTTTCCCTCCAATCTGAGCCATTGGTCAACGAAGAATGGGCCAGTGGGGGAATGTAAAGTCAAGTCCAAAAGTTTTGGTTTTGTTGTTGTGGCTCTAACATTTCTACATTATATTTATGTTTACTGAACACCAACTAAACATAATTTAAATAAAGTAAAAGGCCTTTATTAAAGAATATATGAAATTTATGTTAAAATGTATGTTTCAGTGTTGATTGTTCTTTATAACCTCTAGAAGTTCTTCTGACATGCTGACATGCTGGATATGACCCTCTTGGCCAAATCTTGAATGATGTCCAGAAGCCTTTTTCTCTGCAACTGAACCTCTAATGTTCAAGTTCTTGATTGCCTAGAAAAGGGTTCTTTCATCTGGAATATTCTCAGCAGCAGTTTCCTGCCATGTGAGATCACTCTGATACAAACTGATGATGGCTGCACACTTTTCTTTGGAGGTTGCTAAAACAAAAGGACAATAATTTCAAGTGCTAATTGTTTACAGTGTATAGGAATAAACTTACATGAGGTTAGCATAACACTGAAAACTAAAAAAAAAACAGAAAACTTATTGTTCTAAAGTAAACATTTTAACCTAATAAAGCTCTTTGCAATTAAATACTTTACATCTGAGTTTGCAAAACACGACTATGTCTGTGTCACTGCGACATATTTTCACCATGGGTGTAGTTAAAAACAAATTAAGAAAATATGAAAATAAAAATGCATATTTTCTTCAGAAACTCTGTCATTGTTATATTCGGTGGTTGAAGCCCAGATCAGCTGATGTTCATTCACTAACCAGCGCTGAGATGCAACGCCAGAGGTTATTTACAAGTCGAGTTACATTTTATAACTGAAGCCCACAAGTCCACAGTTCAACTTCAACCACATTAACTTTGTGTTATCTTAAGCTCAAGCACTGAAGTCAGCTCAAATCAAATTAGGCGGAGCAAATTTCATCAAGAGGAACGGAGGTGTCAGCTGAGAAGGAAATGATGTCATGCAGATGGATTGGCCGTCATGTGCTGCTTCTGTTGAGGATGGCAGGAGGAGACATCAGAATTACTCCAGCTTAAAACGATTTCCATCTTTGGTCCCATGACTCAAGTGTTTAGCGAGGTACTGCTATCATAAATCTAAATAACACCTAACTTATGCCAAAAACAAATTATTCATACACATTAAACTTTTTTCAAATTTGTCTCATTAATACCACAAACCTGTGTATCTTATTATGATTTTACATGACAGATCGACACAGAGCAGTGCTGCTCGTACCCGTTTTGTTCTACAATGTGTGCATCCAAACAGCACTATCTAGCTGCTGCATTGAGCTAAATTATGGCTTAATGCACACCATTGGAATGTATACCAAACCACTGTAATGACATGAATATGCCTCCTTTATTTCTATTGAGATGACTGTCACCACATACGCTGAGGTTGTTTCCAGCTGTTTTTTAGGTATTTTATGAGGCTAAATGTCAATCAGTTTTATCGCTCAGATTTAAACCATAAAAGCCCAAACTTATCAATTAAAAAACTTTGGGTTAAATAAAGTGAATGGAGTCCCATTTCAGTGCATCCAGGTGAGTTTAAGGACTTTGAAGTTTGTTACTGTCGATTAAAAAAAAACGTTGCATGGCTGCCACACATTTACACAGCAGGTCAAAAGTTTGCATTAATTACCGAACGCGTGAAAGCGTTCGGTAATTAATGCCGACTTTTATACATCCCAAACTGTACGTGAAACATTGCAGCAAAACGTTTTTGTGCATAAGCACAGTTTATACATGAGGCCCCATGTGAGGGACAACCTTTATGTATGGGACACAGCAACCATGTGGAAGACCAGAACTTAACTTTTTGTTGTGGGAAACAATGCATTACAAGCAGAACACACCATCCCCAGGGAGAAACATGGTGGAGGCATCATCATGCTCTTTCTTTTTTAGCAGGGACAGGGAAGATGCTCTGTATAATAAGGTATTTTTCCTCTTGTAAGTAATTGTGCTGCGATCTGATACAGAAACCAAACATCCATGGACTAACCTCCGTGACGGCCCGTCCTCTGTGATGTGCAGTATGCGCCCCGGAGGGAAGAGTGGCAAGTGCGCAGCTGTGTGGGCGGGAGAGTCATCTGATGCCAGGCTCTGGTAGGACGACGAATGGCGGATCACCAGTGACTCCTCCCCCAGCAGCGGCTGACTGAGCTGCTCCTCCCTTCTGGTGTCCATCTCGGTGGGGAAATCGTCGGGGTCCCCTCCGAACACCTCATACCAACACCCCTGCAGCAGGATGCGGTACTGCAACACACAGACAGCGATTTCAAATACTGCCAGATATATAGATACTCTACTGTGCTGTTTAAGTCCAGAACAGCTCTCACTTTGGGCTTATTGCAGTTTGTGACTATTTTCAGTATCCGTCTCTTCAGATCCTCCATGTTGGGGATGCTCAGTCTGGGAAACAAGAATGGTTATTGATTCCAACATAGGGTACAGCAGAACAGAACAGAACATCAGACAATCTACTGTGCTCCAATGTGGGTCCTGCATTTGTTACCTGGGAACCAGATCCTTCCCCAACACTACTGACACTACAAAGTCCTTAGAGTAATCAGCTAAGGCTTTGCTGCACACAGAAAAATTGTGTACATGTAAGAATGTCTATATTAGCAACATGTATGTTTTTTGCAAAATTCGTTAAAAATTGAAGAAACTGAAGAGAAGTCTGAGCCCTGCTTTACCTCAGGAGGCCCCCTGGTGGAGAGAATGAGTAGCACTGCAGAGTAGGGAAGGAAGTGCGCAGCAGGATGGCCAACAGTGCAGCTGTGCCGGCCCCCAGACTGTGACCAGTGACTACCAGTTTATACTCCTACGATTACAGCAAGAGACAACCACACTGTTTACCATCATCTGTCCACTCTGACGGTCACCAGCCTGAGCTACAGACACTGACAACTTTGTTGGCTGCCCTGGTAATGATGTGTACAAAGGTTTCTTTTAAATTCATATTTTGCTGCAGTAGCATAATCTCACATAAATAATTCAGGAAAAACCCAGCCTTCAACTTGAGTGCATTTATTAAGCGGGGGGAAAACCCCTTTTTAAAAAAAACAACTGATAGAAATGTAGAAAAGCACCTAATGCCCACCTGGGAGGAGGTGTGATGCTCTCGTCATGCTTCTCTTGTAAAGGCCTGGAACGTTATTTTTGAGTCCAAGGTATTGTGAGCTCTTCAAAATAGCAGGGATTGTTAAATAAAAATTATACAGACTGTTTTAGTAAATGTTTAAGTATAATATATATATATATATATATATATATATTAAACGATTGTAAGGCATATGTTTGGATTTATGCCCTCTTGTATTTTATCCTCTCCCCTCGTGAGACGCCTACGACAGAAGGTTGATTTTTGTGTCAGGTTAGCCTTTCTGAGTTGATTCGGCCACATGCAGGATAATGATCTATGTTTTGGATCAATATTCTGCAAAAAGATGCCATGACGACCCGCTTTCAGATGCCACCAGAATTTCATTTTAAGTATCCTGGTATTTTTCCAGGTTTCCAGGAAGATAAGCTGGCCCACATCATGACAGGTCATCCACCTTAACTACAAGAGGTCAGGAGGTGCTTCTTCATATATTTATCCTTTGTTTCACAACAAACACACCCAGAGTGTTCACATTCAACACACTCAATCTTGGTCTCATCTGATTGCCCCCCCCCCAAACAACTAGTTGGCATATAGATAGAATGGTTTTTGGTGACTCCAGCAAAAAAAGTACTTAGAATAAATTTCTGATTTGTTCTACATTTTTCTGTCAGATTATGCTGGTGCAATAAAAGATGAATTAACTATCTTCAACCAGCAGTGCTGACAAATTTGTGCATGTCTGTATGTTAGGACAGCTTCTATGGTTCAAATTCACTTGACCCAGTCTTCACTGCTTACCGGGGCGATTGAGAATGCCTGGCTCAGGATGCCATCATTGACGAGCTTCTTGTAGATGTAGCCCGCCGCCTGGCACATGCCCTGCAGGAGATATGTCCTTTTTTTTCTTAGCAAAGAGCAGCTCTGATCAGGCTAAAGGCTCAATAAGGACACAGCTGCAGTATGCCTCACCTTGTGAGCGTAGCAAGCTCCAGACACTCCTTCGACGGGCAGGTTCTCACATTCAGCAGACAGGTCTGTCAGAACATCCTGTGGGAAACACATGAAGGGAAACAAACATATGTAATGGGAAACTGATCGGCTCCACACTGTGTCCAAGCAGGAAGGTTTTTTGGGTGTTTAATGCAACAAAAATAAATTAGAGGCTTTTTTTTTCTTGTGGACAATCAAAAGCAGAACATTTTAGCATCTGGTTCGCTACAATAACCTTTCACATACCCCGATTCTATTTATGGGGACACATATATACACTTTAGAATACAACCTAGTCTCACTTCCCATTTTTGTCATTTTTCAGTGATTCTAAGATGACAGCAGATAAATCTTTCAGCAGTCAGTCTTTCCGACAAACAAGGAAGTGATTCTGAAACTGTGTGACGAAACGGCAGGAGACAGAAAGCGCCATAAATAAGGAGGTGTGCATTTAAAATTAGTGTTGAAAAGGACAAGCTTGATGAAAGTACACTGCCTTGCAAAAGTATTCATACCCTTTGAACATTTGGTCCAATTACATCAACCATTTTTAATGGATTTCATTGGGATGATCATGTAGTGGAAGGTAAAGGCAAAGTAGCTTTGTAGAGTTTTCACAAAAAATGTGAAAAATGTGGTGTGCATTTGTATTTGGCATTTACACTCACCGGCAACTTTATTAGGTACACCTGTCCAACTGCTTGTTAACGCAATTTTCTAATCAGCCAATCACACGGCAGCAACTCAAAGCAATTTCTAGCCGTAGACTGTCAAGACGATCTGCTGCAGTTAAAACCGAGCATCAGAATGGAAAGAAAGTGATTTAAGTTGCTTTGAACGTGATGGTTGTTGGTGCCCACGGGCTGGTCTGATATTTCAAAACTGCTGATCTACTGGGATTGTTCACGCACTACCATCTCTAGGGTTTCACAGAGAATGTCGAAAAGAGAAAATATCCATGAGCATCAGTCTGTTGTGTGCAAAATTGCTTGTTGATGCAAGGTCAGAGGGAGATGGGCCAGAGGTTCGAGCTGATAGAAAGACAAGCAGTAACTCAATAACCACTTCGTACAACCAAGGCTTCAGAAAGAGCATCTCTGACGCAGAACACGTTGAACTGGAGGCGGATGGGCTACAGCAGCAGAAGACCACACTGGTGCCATTCCTGTCACTAAGAATCCAAACTGACGCTACAATTCGCACGTATGCTCACCAAATTGGACAATAGAAGATTGGAAAAACGTTGCCTGTTCTGATGATAGTCTTCAATTTCTGCTGCGACATTCAGATGGGAGGGTCAGAATTTGGCGTCAACAACATGAAAGCCTGGATCCATCCTGCCTTGTATGAACGGTTCAGGCTGGTGGTGGTGGTGTAATGGTGTGGGGGATATTTTCTTGGGCCCCTTAGTACCAATCGAGCATCGTGTCAACGCCACAGTCTACCTGAGTATTGTTGCTGACCATGTCCATCTCTTTATGACCACAGTGTACCCATCTTCTGATGGTTACTTCCAGCAGGATAACGCACCATGTCATAAAGCACGAATCATCTCAGATTCTTGAACATAACAATGAGTTCACTGTACTCAAATATCCTCCACAGTCACCAGATCTCAATCCAAGGCAGTTCTGAAGGCAAAAGGGTGTCCAACCCGGAACTAGCAAGGTGTACCTAATAAAGTGGCCGGTGAGTGTATATTCAGAATATAATACTTTTCTTACATAACGAGCTCAAGCTCAGAGTGGATGCCTGTAAACATTTTGCATGTCTTCTTCCCTTCTCTCTGCCCATTTTCTGTCTCAAAACTGTGAATAAAGACCCCTAGTGCCATAAAAAATATATCCTTTTTATTGTTTTACATATTTTTAGAGTGACAGGTACACCAGTCAATTGGCCCAAGATTAGAGTAGCACAAGTTTCCCTTGATGAGCTACTCATGAAGTTCATCAAAACTAGAAATTCCCACTATTTTCCGTCCATAAATGCAACATCCAACAGCGTGTCCTTTGATGTGCTTTTTTTATTTTCAATAAAAATCATATAAAGGTTAATGACACTTGCTACGTTGTGAATATAAGGAGGATGTCATAATTCCTTTTTTTTTGTTTATTAAAACTACAAACTATATCAAGGAACCTGCAGCATATTTTTTTTCTCACGTGTGTTATACAGTTACGTATTAAATATGGAACTCTGTCAAACTTGGAACCAGCAGGTCAGACATCAGAGAAGACCAGAAATCAGTACCAGCATCTGTATCAGTGCATCTCTAACAAAAAGTCCCGATTGCTTGCTATATACCTTTAATGGCTTGTGTCAAACTACAAGACCTCTTATTGATTTTTTTCCAACAATGGCTTTAGTCTTGCCCCTCTTCCATGAAAGCTAGATTTGTGGAGAGTCACAGATTCTCCCACCAGAGCTACGGGTTTCTGCAGACTTCATCAACTAATTAGGTGACCTATGAAAGCAGTCCGTTGCTCTGGACTTCAAACTAAAGGGGTCTGCATATGGTCTGACACACTTTCTAGACTGTAAAGTGTAAAATAAATTGAAAATCGTGTATTAATTTTCCTTCAACTTTACAGTGATGCATTACTTTGTGTTGGTCTGTCACATGATATTCCACTAAAATACATGGATATTTGAGATTGTGATGTGACAAAACTTCAATGTACTCTTTCATGATGACTAATTTAAAGTCTTGATCATTTAGTGTTCCAACATACCTTTAGTGAAAGCGTTCCCCTGACAGCCACAAGAACGGCTTCCCTCTTATGATCCAAAGCCACAAAAAACGGGATCTCATAGATCTGTAACACACCAGGTTTATTTAGATGATCATCACAAAGACAACAGAGAGCAGAAAATAAGTAAGAAGCTGGTAAGGAATATACACACGGTAAAGAATCAGAAGACTAACCTGGTTGTGGAAGCTAACATATATAAAGTCTCTGTACTGCAGACTGGTGGTTTGCAGGATGGAGGAGAAATGGCAGCCAAGGTGGTCCCCTCCTATGATGTCATACTCTGCAGCACGGGTTCTGCAGCTGCAACATGCAGAATTTGGGGTCAAATCGAGGCAGAGCTGACTTAAACTACCTCCGATCCTTACAAGCAAAGAGTGTCTCACCAGTCTCCGCCGAGCTTGCAAGGTGCAGTAAAGGGGTTGGAGTAGACGTACAACGGCCAGCCGTAAACTGCTGCAGCAAACTCCATGCAGTGGGCTGCTTTCTCCAACTCCGTCTGTAGATCTTGGCCCTTAAAAGAAGCAAAAGCAGACTTGCAAACTGCTTTTTGAGGTTTCTGATCTACTGTAACCCAGTTACTTACAATTGGCGAGGAAGGGCTGTGGCTCACGATTTCTTCTGGGTCTCTGCTACGCTCCATCTTATCCTGCTCCTGGTGCAGCAGAGCCAACCCAGCTGCTATATCACTGGGCACCAGGTCTGTGTCCTGCAGCATGAGTTCACACAAATAAATTCTTACACCGTAACCCAGATGATATATATGCTTAATGCATCCAGATGTTTGAACCCCTTTGATAAAGGCAGCACGCGTCTCTTACAGAGAAGAAGTCGCTGAAGAGCTTCGAGATGCTAGAGAAAGCTGCTCGGTGGCTCTCGTCCTGCGGCAGACAGCAGCACAGCAGCCGCAGCCTGCACTCCCACACCTTAGTGGCCAGAGAGCGAGCCGTGGACAGGAACTGGGTGCCCCCACTGCTCTCCATGTCCCGCACTCCCAGAGGCTCGATGGGTCCGGGTTGAGGACGAGGGCTGCCCATCGGATCGAAAACGAAAACTACGCCCAGCCCTGTAAACAGCAGGATGATCCAGCTGAAAAAAAGAATGAAGGGATGGATTTAAAGTATGTCTCTGATAGGCATAGGCTGGTTACCAGAGTTAAGGTATGTAATGTGGTGGAAAAGTATTTGCCCCTTTTTTGATTTCTTCAGTTTTTACTGTTTTTGTCCCACTTAAGTGCCTTGCCCAGGTACATATTGGCATGTGGCAGGAGGAAGCTGGAATCGAACCCGCAACTTTCCAAACAGTCAACCTTGTGCTTAAAATAGTGGGAGTTCTTAATCTTAATGCATGAATAGGTGACAAAATTATTTTCAGTATTTGACCTGCCGATCACCACAAAAATCAGCCGGTTCTGATCTCTGGCTGACTGAATGGTGCACCTCTGTGTCAAGTCAAGTTTATCTATATAGCACTTTTCAGCAACAAGGCACTCAAAGCGCTGTAAATGAGGAAAAACATTACAATCATACAGAAAATCAAACACAGAAAAACAAATCAAATGACATTAATAATCCTTGGGAGTTTACTGGTGAGAGCTGGTTCTAATCCAATCTTTCTAATAGAGGTAATTAGCTCATTAAGTCCTCTGTGGTAAGGAATTCATCCCCCCTTGGGGTTTTTGGGGGGGGGCTTGAAAAAAGTGATAATATTAATCTTGAGGTCGCTGGTATGGAGGTTGTGGTCCCATCATTCAAATAAGCTGGGTCACTGGTATAAAACATCTTTGTCCAACTTTTTAATACTAATATATTTTGGCTTTCACTGGTATGAAATTGTTTTGTAATACAATCTTTCTAAGAATCTAAAAATCTCTGGTCATTGGTGTAAAAACAGCTTAGTCAAGATTTTCATATACTAATAAAATTTTGGCTTATGCTGGTAATCCTTTCTGAGAAATCTGGAAAATCTATGAAAGTAATGAAATCACACATTTAGGTAAAGTAAGATAGAAAACCTCAGCAGGGGTAAGCAACACACACATAAGTAAAGATTTAAAGCAACACATATACAAAACAACATCATGCAGGGAATCCTGTGAAGGTGGTGTGAGAGGGGGCATATGTTTATCTTGGGCACGTGTGTGTGTGCATGTGAGTGTGTGCAAGTAGGTCCATGAAGCACTGTCACAGAGGCCATTGTCTTAATAATACGTTGTAATGTTCATCAACCAGCCACACAGTTCTGAGCAGGTCCACAGGTGTCCTCAGGGAAGGGAGGGGGCAGAGGGAGCAGAGCGTCATGTTTACATAACTTCCAGGAGAAGTTGAAGATAGCCGGCCATCCAAGGCCATACAAGGCAGCCAGATTCAGATACCAACTACTGTTTTTGGGTCAGGCCGTCTCTTAGTTTTCCATCAGCCTTGAGAGTTTCGCTGGTGCTTCTCAATGGTAAATCCAAACAGCCAAATTCCAGGTCCTTTCCGCCAGATCAGAGCGAACAACTTTTCTCCAGATTTTCCCATTTCCACCCTGAGTCCAGGAACCGCAACCTGCCTGCGATCCTGGTGTAAGGATCACATCACGTCTGCGATTCAGCTCACGTAACATCTCTGTCTGATCACTCTGCAGATCCCCATACATGCCAACAGCCTTACAATGGCCAAACAGCTGCTGAAGTTTTTCCGAATTTCTCGATATGCAGGTCTCGCAAAAGCAGAATTCCTGTTATCAAACAACCATTTGTGTACCTCTTCGACTCCTCGACTGAACAATATCGACAAACACACAATGCTCCCACTTCTGCAGGAGTCCATCGTGTATCCGGACAAAAATGTCCCGTCTGGACAGGAGGGGTTCCCTTGACCCTGTCTTCTCTCGTTGAGAAATTTGATCAATTGCATTGGGACAGAATCCAGCTGACCAAATCCATAACTCAGAATTTGGAAGATATGCAAAGAGAGGCTCCAAAAAAGGAAGACAAGACACAGAGCTAAAGCAGGGCAGATATGGGAGGGTGCGGGAGACAGAGAAAACGTCCTCCTCCACCGAGAGCAGAAAGAAAATAGTCAAGGTGTCATACTGTGACAATCCCATACCAGCCGATGCCTAATCTGTGATTAGTGCAACAAAAAAAATGTGTAAAGGCTCCCACCTGGTAACAACAGCAGTGATGACTGCACCCACAGTGGCTGGATCACAACCTTGGCTGTCATCGGACACCCAGGCGGCTCCCAAACAGGCCCACACGAGCTCAGGGATGTAAAGCAGAGCTCGCAGGTACACGAGGGCAGGCATGGAGCGCCGTGCGCCAGGATTTGTGATAGTGCCTGAGGGAATAACCCAGAGATTTCAGTATCATTCACTGTAAGTATGTGTCATGGACACATCCAGTGGGGAGACCAAGCATTTGATGCACTGCCGATTTTGCAGGTTTTCCCACTTGCAAAGCATCTATAAGTCATTTTATCATAGGTACTCTTCAACTGTAAGTGACAGAATCTAAAACAAAAATCCAGAAAATCCCATTCTACATGCTTTGCAAGTGGGAAAAACCTGCAAAATCATCAGTGTATCAAATACTTGTTCTCCCCACTGTACAACAGCACTGACTGGTGGTTGTTTCATTAGATGCAAGGGGACACTGTCAATGTTACAAAAGGTGTGTAAAATTGCCAGTGTTGCATCACAGAGCAGGACTTCCTGTATTACATGTTATACAGTTTTAGCGTACTGTAACACACCCTTAAATTGCTCTTTACACACACCTACTGTTAAATATCATAATGACAAGATTATAGAGATGAAGATCTAGAAGTTTAATTGAGAGATGCACCAATCAATCTGCCAGAGATTGGAATCAGTCAAATTTTCAATCATCAGTTTTGATCAGTGATCGCCTGAGAAATCACATTTTTGTCCTGTTCAATTAACGCATGAAGACTATGAACTCCTAACATTTGTAGTCTATAAACGCATAAACTTAGTTTTTTTATCTTCTAAAGGTTAGAGACATATTCTTTGATGCACAAACTGATATAATCTTGTAATTCCTTGACTTTCTGTGTTGGTTTTCAGATAATACCTCTATCTATTGTAGGTTAAGGTCATCAGAAAGGTAAATCTGAATTATGCACAGAACCCAAAGAAAAGACAAGTCTACATCAGCATGGCAAAACCTAATTGATGCATCCGTAGTCTATTTACCTTGGGCACTGACATAGACAATGGCACAGAGTGACAGGATGATAAGCCCCAACACAACCAACAGTCCAACCAGGTAGGTGTGCAGAACTCCGCCCCCGTTACAACCAAAGTCCCCCTTATGATAGGTGAACAAGATCATGGTGCCAATCCACCTGAAGAGGAAACACATCAAAGATCACAACTCAGTTTAAAAGTATGTGATATAATGGTGTGTATGAAATGCATTAACGTACCAGATTACACGGAGTAGCAGCTCAAAACAGCCGGGGAAGACAAGATCATCGCTGGCGATCCCCCAGCGCCTCCCGAACACCACCATCCCAGGCATTTTGAAAACAGGCTGAAATCCCACACTAAAGCTAACGGAACCTGCTAGCCGCGGTTATACCAGCTCCGGGAGTCCCTTGAGCAACACGTACAGCGCGTCAGGCATGACTTCGTCTGCCCTGGTAATGATCTGATATTCGCTCTTTGCTGTCACATCAGATTTCCTCGGTTGCGAAATTCTCCCACATCCTTTGTGCCTCACATAGGGCCGCTACCTGGAGCTGAAAACTCGCACTAATCCGTGTTCAGAACTGGCAAAGAAACACGGGCGAGAATTACTAACACGTTTGTAGCCTTTTACCGTTTTACTCCTGCTGGCACAAAGCCTCAAAGTGTGGCTCTAACCAACAAAAACAACCCGTCCGAAAACGGCTGTAGCTGCGCTAATTTTTAGCTGCTAACCTTAGCTGCCTTGCTAAAAATACCTAGGAGGTATTCCGAAAAAAGGCTCGTAACGAACATAATTCCAGTTTAGCTACTTACCAGCATGTTCCTTAAAATAACGTAAAGCTGTTTAAATGTCACAAAATCAATACACACATATATATATACATATATATATAAATTGCGAAAATCTTCTATTTTATTTTCCTTCAACGTTCACTGGGTGCGCATCATTTGTCACCCGGCCAGGCTCTGTGCGCCGGCAAGGCGTGGTTTGAACACTATTTCAAACAGCGCATACGCCAGGACACCAATGATAGGGACAGACGCTCACCTCGACACTGTGACTGATATCAACATAAAAGACTTCTTTGGTACCAAATAAAAATATTATTTTAATCAATCACTACAGTCAGTGGGTGGGCACCATTAGTCAATGGGCAAAGAATTGTGTGTGCCAGCCAGACATGGTTTGCACACCATTATAGGCATCAGCCGGGGCATGTCCCTGCTCAGATCTTCATGTGAGAGTGGCAGGACCTCTTCAAACAATGCAAATATAACAAAGACAAGTACTTGTTAATAAGTCACATACATTAACAAATTTAATTACTAATTACTACTACAAAACGTCTTCCACTAATTTGAACAAAACCCAAAGGTCCCTCCTCCCAGGCCATAAGGCATATATAGTCCTTTCACCATGTTTTTAATGTTTCAGGATCACTGCCCAGTGGAACATTTCCCAAAAAAAAACTTCATGAGGAGGTGCCAGGAGGCATCCTGGTCAGATGTCCAAACCACCTCAATTGACCCCAGTGACTCTGCTTCCAGCTCCTCCTGGATGTTGGCGCTTCTCAAAAAGGAAGCTCATTTCAGCTGGTCTTAATCTTCAGTCATGATCCATAACTCATGATAAGAGCAGGGGATTTCAACAGAGATGGACCAGTAAACTCAGAACTTTACATTTCGGATGAGCTCTTTCTTCACTACAACAGAAACACCAGTTTACACGCAGCATCCTCCTCTTCATGAATTTGCCTTGAGATCCTGTCCAAGAACACCACAAACAGGATTGATGACAAGGTGTACCCCTGAAAACTCAGAGTTCTCTCTCCTCTCAGTCTTCACAGAGGAACCTTTATTCAGTGCCCTAATATGTCTTGGTCAGAAATTCCCAAATATTCCCTGCCTTCTCTTCTTACAGGATGTACTTATTGAAATGACTCTTTCCACTCCTTCCATATCAGAATCAATCTTGGAAAGCCCATCCATTTAAGATAAAAACTCCTCTCACTCTGTTTTATCATCGCTTCTACCTGGGTCACTTCATCCTCTGTGGAACGTGGACTAGATTAAACGTGGACTAGATTATTCTACACTAATAGCTCATAATGAGCATAACTTAAAGAAAATTCAAAACAGGCTAAAAGGGTTGTGTGTTTGTGGGTGGGTTAGAGGTCACAATAAAAAGGACCCAACTTAAAAAAAAAAAGAAATGCACAACGTGAAACTCGTACAATATTTTTGTTATTAATGCAGTTCTTTCTTAAAACAGATTTTCTTGTATTTCAAAGATTTTCGTGTTTCTCTGTTTCTGCTTCCAGCTGCATCAGAAAGCTTCTCCTAAATAGCCTGACAATACTCTGCATTTCATCACAAGTTGTTGAGAACAAACAAAATGAAAGATATTGAAAACATGTCATAAATCATAGTCAAACATGTATAAATGGCATGAGTAGTGTTTTGCATTGAGAGATTTCCAGGGCTTTACACGTGGTTCCATCGTGTAATGGTTAGCGCCCTGAATCCAGCGATCCGGGTTCAAATCTCGGTGGGACCTGGCTTGTTTTCAAATGAATTCAACTGAAACACCGTCGGGTGTATGGATGTATCACTTCAGCAACAGACTAGGAGGTAAAGAAAACAACATACTTCAACCGGAAATCGAAACTTCCTTTAGTGGATATTGCGTATTTCCTAGTTCCTCAAGTGGAGGTGGAGGTCACGTGATTCCGGTAGCGTTTCTCCCCTATTGTGTGCAGCAGGACGGTCCCGGAGGCAGCTAACGACACGGAGCGCGTCGTCGGTGTGAGCTGGAGTAGCGGTTTGGTTTTCTGAGTAAGTTTCTTGGATATTAGGCTAGTCTTTGATGGAAGTCTTGCAACAGAAATATTCTTGAGAATGTCTCAAATGAGGCATCGAAAATGGCGTGTGGGATGAACGGAAGTCGGAAGAGAAGGGAAATAATGGGAAAACATTTCAGACTGTTGTCGATGCAGGCCGGTCGGTACCGCAGCATTATGAATGGGCCAGAATTAGAAGATTCTGGTGATTACACAGGCAGGCAGGGAGAATAAAAACAAGACAGGGAATGCTTTAGAGGGAACACGGGCAAATAAAATTGGTAGAAGTAACGAGAAAGCTAAAGACAGTAGGCCTAAGGGAGTTTAAAGTTCTGTTGAGATTTGGAGAAGAAAATGGAGTATCTAAAATGAGACCACAATGACTAATACTTGTGTTATTCTCACTGATAGGGATTTTGTTTAGATTATTTTAGTTGGACGTGGGGTGTAAACCTACAATGGCAAAATGCTGAAATCAATGACCTGCAGTATTTGCATTTTGTCTACGTTTTATTTGGAGTTTTAGGTAAAAGAAAGAAAATCCCTCATCTGTCAGTTTACATCGTTCAAACGTTTGCACAATGTTTTCAAAGGACAATGGTGAAAAAACAAAACACAGATCAAACATTAATACTCATTCCTAGCCATCACAAACTCTTCACATGTCCTGTTTATTTCCTGGGAACACTCCAGTTCAGTAGGTGGCGGAATTGCACCTTAAATGTGCCATAAAACACCAGAAGAAGAACCCCGACGGTCATAACGTCAACCAAACATGGCGACATGCATTGCTCGGCGTTTTTATTCACTTTGCAGTAGTTCCTGTGTAAATGTGACTCCTCCGCTCGGTAATCGAAGCTATTTGCAGTTTAGATTAACTAACAGCGTTTCTTCGAGGGTTTGTTATGGAGCTCAAGGCTCAGACAGTTCGCAGGTTAGTAAAATAAAGACCAGCCTTCGTTATTTAAAGCGCGTCAAGGCCAGCTTGCTTTGGCTGTTCTAGATTCATGTGTTCGTCGGTAAAATGCTAATCTATGATCACCCAGTCGCGTCTCATATGCCGGCAACATGAGTACAAAGCGTTTTCCTTCCATTTTAGGCCATTGTTGTAGGAATGAGAGCAGATACTAAGATCTCTGGAATTACACATTTAGTCGTCAGATTTTAAATCATCGTTGTGTATTTTACCTTTGACCTCCATGCATATAACACCAATACATTGTCTTTTTGTCTTTCACAGGACACGCAAGTGCACATTCCAGTAGGTATATACACTAATGTTTTAAACAATAATTTGGAAATTCTGCTTGGCTTTTTGTTTTGTTCATTTGTTTTCTCTCACTTCTCGCCGTAGAGCGTCTGACTGTGTCCTACAGCAGAAGCAGTGGTCCTGGTGGTCAGCACGTCAATAAAGGTGGGCAAATGTCAGTTTTATAAATTCAACTGCTTTGACACGCTGTGTCTGAAGTCAATGAGTCATTCAGCATTAATATCAACCACTTACATGGCTTTTTGTACATTGCCTTGTTAGAAGTATGTATTTTTGTCATATTACGGCCACAAAATCTTCCATGTGTTTTATTAGGATTTGATGTGATGGACAAACACACAGTAGGGCATAATTGTTTAGTGGAGGAGAAATTTTATGTTATGATTACATTTTGTTTCTCCCAGAGAAAAACAGACTTCTGCTTCATTTACAGCTGCTAGGGTTTTCAGGTATGTCTACCAGCTTTGTACATCCACAGAGTTACAGGTTACTCCATTTTCCTCTGGCCAAATTGGATCAGGCCCACTGGGATTGGATGGAGAATATCAGTGACCATCAGTTTTTAAATCTGGCCCCAGATTGGCATTGGGATTTAGGTCTGGGCTTTGACCTCAACCACTCCATTGTAGCTTTGGCTAGATTTGTAGTATCTTTCTCCACCTTCTTCCACATACTCTCTTTTTCCTCTTCATGGCAAGGTGTCCTGTCCTCAAATTCTCCCACCTGACCCGTGGAGCTCTGTAGCTCTTCCAGGACCTCTCAGCAGCTTCTCAAGCATAATTACTTTTGCCTTGTTATGTTTGTTTGACCTACAGTCCATCTGAACGGGTTTTTGAGGGTTTGTTTTTTGCCTAAATCTTTCTGATCTTAATCCACAGTCAGCACCAAAGCAGAAGTCCGATTTCACGTAAATACGGCAGACTGGATCCCTGAAGACGTTCGACAGAAAATTGTAGAAAAGGTGCATTGTTATGTGGAATAATTTGCTTTTGTTCAGCATTTACACACATTAAAGCTGATATAAAATGAGGAACTTATTTGCTTTTTTTTTTTCTTCTTCTTTACATTCAATTTGTTTTTGATTACAAATAAACTTAAAAAACTGCACAGAACAAAAACCGCATCAATAAAGCCGGGGAGCTCCTGGTGACCTCGGAGGTGAGCAGGAGCCAGCAGAGAAACCTCTCAGACTGCTTGGAGAAGATCTCTGCTATCATAGCTGAGGCCAGTGTGAGACCCCATGAACCATCGGCTGAAGACATAGCGCTAAGAGCAGCCCGGTAATACCCAGTTAAATGAGATGCATGTTTTTTTTGGGTTCATCATGGTTTCTATGTATTCTGTGTGTAAGTTTAACATTAAGTGTGTTGTGCAGGATAGAGAAGAGGAACAAACAGCGACTCAACCAGAAGAAGATCTTTTCAGCCATCAAGAATAGCAGACGAGTGGATTTTGACTGACCAATGCAATATCGAGCAACGTTTTTTTTCTACATAAAAATGTAATATACACCCACCGGTCACTTCATTCAGTGCATCTAGGTGTGTTGAAGAAATCTTGAAGTTCAAACTGAGCATCAGAATGGGGAAGAAAGGGGATTTAAGTGACTTTGAACGTGGCAGGATTGTTGGCGCCAGACGTGCTGGTCTTAGTATTTCAGAAACTGCTGAACTGCTGGGATTTTCACGAACAACCATCTCACGGGTTTACAGAGAATGGTCTGAAAAGAAGAAAATGTCAAGTAAGCGGCAGTCGTGTGGACGAAAATGTCTCGTTGATGTCAGAGGTCAAATGAAAATGGGCCGACTCATTCAAGATGATAGAAAGGCAACGGTAGCTCAAATAACTGCTCGTTACAACCAAGGCACGCAGAATACAATCTCTGAACGCACAGCACGCCGAACCTTGAAGCAGATGGGCTACAGCAGCAGAGGACCGCATCGGGTTCCAGTCCTGTCAGCTAAGAACAGGAAACTGAGGCTTCAGTTTGCGCAGACTCACCAAAACTGGACATTAGCAGATTGGAAAAACGTTGCCTGGTCCAGTCAGACAAATTTTCAGCTGCAACATTCTGACGGTCGGGTCAAAGTTTGGCATGAACAACAATGGCAAAGCCTGGATACATCCTGCCTTGGGTCACCGGTTCAGGCTGGTAATGCCAGTGGTTGTATAATGGTGTGGGGAATATTTACCTGGCACAAATTGGGTCCTGTAATACCAATTGAGCATTCTTTAACTGCCACAGACTACCTCACTCTTGTTGCTGACCAGGTGTATCCTTTTATGACCGCAGTGTACCCATCTAATGATGGCTACTTCCAGCAGGGGAATGAACCATGGCACAATGCTGAAGTCATCTCAAAGTGGTTTCTTGAGCATAAAAATGAGTTCACTGTACTGCAGTTGCCTCCACATTCAGCAGATCTTAGTCCAATGGAGCAACTCTGGGATGTGATGGAACGGGAGATTCGCGTTATGGATGTACAGCCAACAAATCTCCATCAGCTGCGTGATGCTATTATGTCAGTTTGGACCAAAATTTCTCAAGAATGTTTCAGACATGTTGTTGAATCTATGCCACAGAGAATAGAAGCAGTTCTGAAGGCAAAAGGGGGTCCAACTAAGTACTAGCAAGGTGCAACTAATAAAATGGCTTGTTGCAGCAAAGATCGGCATCTCGGGGCTTATGAGGTTTCCATAACGACCAGCCAGCTAAACGCTAACTGATTGTTTTGGAGTGAGACCAGAAAAAATCATTTTTTGTCCTACCTTAACAAAAATCTACAGAGACTTTTACTAGAACCATGTGCTTTGGTCAAACAGCTTCTCAGCAACAAGCCCTTCAGATGATTGGCCTGAAATAAAGGACGATTATGTGGAAAATCACTTGAAGCCTAATGTTTACTATGGTGGTAAATCTTGGATGCTGCAGTCCTAGTTCTCCTCTAAAGGCCCCGGGAACTTCAAAGTGCATGGCATGAGACCAAACCAAATATATCCACCTTCTTTAGTGGCCATCTCAGTCACCAGGCCTATATCCTGTAGAGAATATGTGCTGAGAGAGAAGAGAGGAGCCAGGACTCTGCATGATGTAGATGATAATCAAATATGCCTCTCTCTGCTCCAACCTTGTGACATGTAATAGGTGACTCCATGCTGTCCTTTTTGCAAAAAGCAGTTGTACAAAGTGTTTGAAAAGGAATGTGGCACCAATGATTTTCTGAATAAACATTCAGACTAAAAGTTTGTTTTTTAAAATGATTTTTATTGTATAAGATTTTTGCTGCTGCAATACAAGATTTTATTTGAAGTCTTTTTGACCATCTTTGCCAGGGGTGCCAGTAAGTCAGGCAGGGACTAGTCGCATTTATTGGCCTCTAATGCTACTAAAAAACATTTATGATGTAATGACAGTGAACGCACCAGATCTGATTTTCAAATTAAACTGCTTCCACCAAGGCCCTGTAAAATGTCCTGGATGGACCTTTTAGATTAGCCTAAACAAGCTCTCATCCTGGACCAATAGCCTCCTGGGATCTACTCCAATGAATTTTGCATGTTATACATTATGCATGTAAATTATTGAGATAATTATAGAGTTAGTGTCTTTGTTGTACCTGTTTTGTTTTCACTTAAATACATCATTAGACCTTAGTACAATTAATAAATATAACCACTGATTTGAGTTCAGCTTTGTTTTTGTCCTGATTAAAGGATAATGATGCAAAAATCTGTGTTTTCTTGTGTGACCTGTAGGTTTTTGCGTTAGTCGCTTAAAAGGTTTGACCATTTTTATTTTATAATTCAACGATTGGACAAGTTTCAGTATTTTCTCTGCAATTAATTTCCTTTCAACGACATTTAGGCGCTGTCAAACTTCCAATAAGTGTAGATGTTTGAATAATATATATTAGAGAGAGTGGATGTTGTCGATGTATAAGAAAACTACAAGCTTTACGAATTTGTACAGGAGCAATCAGAACCACTCCAATAGCAGCACTCCAGGTAGAGATGGGAGAGATGCCATTAGATCTACGAAGGAAACAGCAATAAATTATTGGATAAACTTACGAAGCAATAATCCGGATCATCCAACACGTGATATTTTAAAACCATGCTGAGAAAAAGAAAACAATTTAGAGTTTTGGTTGGATTATCAATCATATAGCAGAAGAATTTCAAATATGTGGAAAAGAAATTAGTTCAATGCTGCCTTTGCCAGTGGTACCACCTTGGCTATTACCAGAAGCAGTGGTGGATATGGCATTGATGGAGAAGAAAAAGGATCCAAAATGTAGTTTAGATTCAAGTATAATACAAGAATATATAAACAATTACTATCATTATGTCCAGATTTACACAGACGCATCGAAAACAGATGAAAAAACAGGAATAGCATTTATAATACCAGAATTTAAAATAAAAGTAGGAAAAAGAATTACAAATGGATTATCAGTAAACTCAGGAGAATTATTAGCCGGATTGCTTGCAGTGCAGTGGGTGGAGGATATAAAACAATTAAAAACGATAATTTGTTCAGACTCGAGTTCAGCATTATTAAGTTTAAAATATAATCATTCAGATGGTAGGCCAGACATTTTGTTAGAAATAAAACATACTTTATTTAGAATACAAAGGATGGGATTAATATTGGTGTTTTTATGGGTACCAGCACACGTGGGAGTTGGGGGGAATGAGATGGCGGACAGGATGGCAAAGAAGGCAACACAAAATAACATTAGCTTTATAATTAATATTAGTAGGTCAGAGGCGAGAAATATAATCAAACAGAAAATCAGGAAAGAGCGGCAAAAAAGGTGGGATGAAGAAAGTAAAGGAAGATGGTTTTACAGAATAAAAAATAAGTAAGAACTGGAAGAAGGAGCAGAAAAGAGGAAAGGTTAATCACAAGATTAAGATTTGGACATACAGGACTTAATTCTACATTAGTTAAGATAAAGAAACATAGTACAGGAAAATGTGATCATTGTGGAGAGGAGGAAACAATAGAACATGTAATATTGAAGTGTCAGAAATATGAACAAGAAAGAACAATTTTGAGGAGTGAATTTGTAGGCATTAAAGAAAATTTTATTTTGATAGATACTTTGCAAAGAAGTTTAGGCAGCAAACATATTCAAATTATAGTTAGATTTTTCAAAAAAACTAAATCAATAAATAGAATTTGATTGTTGTAATAGTTAATAAGATTTAAAACCATGAACAACCACACTCCATACCAGTCGGTGGCGGTAATGCACACCATAAAGTTATTTGCCAACCACCAATAAACAGTAGAAGAAGAAGCCTGTAATTCTGCAACAAAAACGTTTTGCCATCCATTTAAGATAAAAACTCCTCTCACTCTGTTTTATCATCGCTTCTACCTGGGTCACTTCATCCTCTGGCTGACTGCCAAAGAACGCACCCATAGAACTCAGAACAATGGTTCTGATGTGGTGCTAAAAAGCAGCCCTCCTAGTAGGAAGAAGACGAAGCTGAAGTTGGCTTTTAAGGGAAAATTCCACCTAACTTTTCATAACCTTGAGCATCTTTAGTCTGATCCAATTTAAAAACTGCAATACTTAGACACTTTAAACGTGGACTAGATTATTCTACACTAATAGCTCATAATGAGCATAACTTAAAGAAAATTCAAAACAGGCTAAAAGTGTTGTGTGTTTGTGGGTGGGTTAAAGGTCACAATAAAAAGGACCCAACTTAAAAAAAAAAAAAAAAGAAATCCACTACTTAAATATTTTTGTTATTAATGCAGTTCTTTAAACAGATTTTCCTTTATTTCAAAGATTTTCGTGTCTCTGTTTCTGCTCCCAGCTGCACCAGAATCTCCTCTCTCACTGCAAAAAAGCATTCAGCTATGATTTATATCAGAAATTGTTTTTGATGCTCCTCTTTCTCCAGTCAGTCTTATTCTCTTACCTCTCCTCCATCTGGCCACATTCAGTGTGTGCCACTTCCTCAGTCCTGGTTAGCGGTACATTAAATCAAAATACATCACAAATTAAAAAAGCTTCTTCCGAATAACCTAACAATACTCAGCATTCTATACGGTTTAAACACACTGAAATATGTAATAAGCATTTCAAACATCATAGTAATATAGAGTGACTTCCGAGTGGTGTACACGTGGTTCCATGGTGTAATGGTTAGCACTCTGGACTCTGAATCCAGCGATCCGAGTTCAAATCTCGGTGGGACCTGGCTTTTTTTCACTCAAAGAGTTCAACTGTAGCTATGACTACTGAAACACCGTTGGATATATGGAAATGCATCTTGATAACTTCAGTGGCCGCAGGAGGTAAAGAAAACAAAATACTTCAACCGGAAATCAAGACTTCCTTTGGTGGATATTACGTATTTCCTAATACTTCCACTGGAGGTGGAGGTCACGTGTTTCCGGTAGCGTTTCTCTCCTGTTGTGTACAGCCGGACCGGGTCGGTACCGCAGCATAATGAATGGGCCAGAATTAGTATCCGATCATCGTTTTATTAATATAGATATTGGAAATTTAATTCATGTTTGCTAAAAAATTATACGTATTGCCAAAATGTCAGATTACTTATTAGTGACATCCATTCTTCGGAGGAAATTAAGTCTCCAGTTGGAAAATGGGAGTTTCTTAAATACCAAATCCGAAAATATACAATATCCTTAAGCTAAAAATTAAAAAAAGACATGGAAAAAAGTGAATTGGATATTATCAATCAATTAAATCTTTGTTGCAACAAACCTATCTTAAGTGATTAAGATAAACAGAAAATCCTGAGTTTACAGCCGAAATTAGATGAAATTTATAATCATAAAGCTCAAGGGGCATTTGTACGTTGGATAGAAGGAGAGAAGAACTCGGCATACTTCTGTGGTTTGGAAAAAAGGAGACAAGAAAAATAGCATTAAATCTTTGTTGATTAATAATATTGAAACAACTGATGAACACGCTATATCCACAGAAATTTTTAATTGCATAATCAACTTTTAGTTCCAAAAATTTTCAAAAAACAAGACTGTGATTCTTTCTTGACATATTTTGACCAAATATTTTCCCAAAAATAGCAAAAAAATAAAAACATATGTGATAGTCAACTTTTAATTGGGGAACTTGATGCAGAATTAATCGTCTCTTTTTAAAAAGCCCAGGCTCAGATGGGCTTACAGGGAATTTTTACAGGCACTTTGGGAAAAATATCAGAGAATTACTTTACCAGACTTTTAGTGAAATCTTTAAAACATGCACACTTCCAATACCATGAGAAAATGGGTCATAATTTAAAAAAAAAACCAAAAAAGACCCAAAAGGGGAAATATTGGTTAAAGATATAAGTGAGGGGAGATCTTAAAGTGATAGATTTAGATTCCCTTTAAGGGGCTTTAAAATAAAACGGGTTAAATCTTGGATCAAACATCATAGTTTTTTTGGTATTGCCCCCTAACTTCCTTTTTAGCCAAACGGATGGTTTCAATTGCTGCTCATTTTTGTTTTGATGTAAATAAGCTTCCTGTGAAATTGTCAGAGTTCCATAATCTAATATTACTGTATTGAAAATGTTATTATTCACAGTTTTTTCACCACACTCTACAATATTAGGACTAATGGATATGTTTACACCGAAAAAACCTTTATTTTTCAAGGACTGGTTTAAAAAAATATTTGGGTTTTTTAAAAAATCCATTGAATGAATGATGATGGTGTTCTGTTAGATTATCAAAGTCTATGCGACAAATACGAATTTAACCCACCTATCTCAGACTTTTACTGTTTGTTTTATGCACTTCCCCAAGAATTTAATTATTTGACTAGAAACATTATGATGAAAATTAGACTAATATTCTAAGTAGATTTCATAAAGATTCAATCATTAAACTAAGATCCATGTACTTAGCTTTCCCTATAGCTCCTAAAGTAAAAGAAACACACTTCAAAATTATGACTGACATATATCCATCCAAACATTTACTTAGAAGACGTTTTAATATAGATGACAACACTTGCACGTTCTGCGAAAATGATATTGAAACAACTGACCATATATGTTTTCTTTGTGCAACTGCTAATATTTTTTGGAGGGATTTACAGACATGGTTGTGTAATAAATTATGTGTCTTTTTGTGTTTGAAGAATGGTTCATCAGCACCTTGTTATGACTCTACCCCTTTTGGCTACTCAGTTCAGAACCACTTTTGATCAGTTTGCCCGATTTGGATGCTATACATGTAATGTGAATTTTGTCAAAATTTTGCATGAAGTTACTGTAAATACACAGAGCGATCCAAAAGTGGGAAGTTGCCAAGACATCCAGAACCAATAGAGTACCATTACAAGTGACCTTTCTGGCCAAAACAGCAGCTGCTGTGCTTAAATTTCTTCCATTTTTTCTGAGCTGTGAAACGGGTCAGTGAGAGCAGGAACCAAGGTCCGAATCTGAATTATGTAGTCGCTTAAAAGGTTTGACCATTTTTATTTTAAAATTCAATGATAGGACAAGTTTCGGTATTTTCTCAGCAATTAATTTCCTTTCAACGACATTTAGGTGCTGTCGAATTTCCAATATGTGTAGATATTTGTCTGATAATTCAAATTAAATTCAAATTCAAAAATACTTTATTAATCCCAAAGGGAAATTAAATGTTGTTGTAGCTCATTATGTAGGCTAGATATGTTAGGTTAGGTTAATATACGTTAGAGAGAGTGGATGTTGTCGATGCACAAGAGAACTACATAATAATATACTACTATGAAAAATATGTAGCGGACATATGTAATTATTTCCGTACACTAGGCGAATGGTAAAAAATTAGCAGAGGATGGTTTCGATCCATCGACCTCTGGGTTATGGGCCCAGCACGCTTCCGCTGCGCCACTCTGCTGCTCTTAACCATTGCAACATAACTCTTATAAAACACACAACAGCATGGTGTCTCCCTTTTCTATTTGTGGAGGGCGTATGCGCATATGATGCTTTTGATTTATTCTGATTAGCCACTATTCACATTCTATGTTCGGATGGGTTGGTTTCTGTTCTGACGTCGTGTCTAGACAACATCGTAATACCTCAAAAACAACTAGAAACACACTTGTAAAAAAAAACAGCAATATTATCCATGAAGATTCACTTAATGGCATATGTGGCTAAGTGCATTTTCAGCTGAAAATTAGGTTGCAAAGACATCAATACTCTCGCAAAAGACGACCACGAAGGGACTCGAACCCTCAATCTTCTGATCCGAAGTCAGACGCCTTATCCATTAGGCCACGCGGTCTGAGTATGGATACATGTGGGTCTTACTGCTTACATTCTCTGTGTTCCGGGTCTATCCTGAAAGTACTAAGGTTTTCTTTTTTTTATCCGACTGGTGCATTTGTAAAACTGTCCTGTGTAAATTGAGATGCTCTTGGGGGCCAAAGCAGCCATAATGGCTGCTTGAACCAGGCTCTGCTAAAACTGAAATGTTTTCAAAAAGAACAACAGTGTCAAAGAGAACGAGCAAACAAAAATACCCACAGAGAAGTACGAAGCAACTGCAAAGTCAGCTTGTTTCTCAGGCATGCTCAGATTGCTTTCCCTCCTTTCAACTGAAATTTAACGTTAAAAAGACACTACTTTAGTCCTATTTTTTTCATTTTTATATAACTACTGACTGATTACAATCCTACATCTCGAAGCCTTATTATCAGATTTTATATAAACATGAATAGATCATAGATTTGACCATTTAGCCCCAGAAAAAACACACAAACAATAAATGCATTTTACTTGTTTTTATTAATAGATGGTTAGTCATGATATGAAGGCATAGAGAGTTAATCTAAACATTAATGGCAATATAAAGAAATAATGCAAAACATTAAAAAAGGCAGTACAATATAAAGGCAAATAAAATAAATAGTTTTATTCTGACTATGCTACAGACACTTATACATAGGCACATATTTTTTTCAAAAGAAAAACAAACACTTAAACAAATAAAAGGCATGGTGAAAATTTCAGACAGCAAATAGCAAGATGCTTTCAAGCGCAGCGCAGAAAACTCCATACGTTTCTAAGGTGTTAAAAGCCCCGACTTAACATGGTTTTGTCAACACTAACAATCCTCCTGCCCTTCATTCATATTCAGCGTTAATTGTCCCAAAACAAACAACATCACATCATTAAACTCCTTCAACTGTAAACTTGTCTCTTAATCACACAACCTCCATTCTGTTTCTAAGCCTTAGACATCAGTGGGTCACATATGTTTTTAAGGAAAGTTTCAAGCTTGGCTATGTTAACAGTGTAGTTAAGGAGTTGGATACAAACAAATGCTAGTTGGAACAACATTCATTATAACAAAGCTGTATATATAGGAGGGTACCAGAAAAAGGCATTGTAGACTGCATAACAGGTGCAATGTGTTGCAGGTGAGGTTAGTGTAACAGTTTGATAAGACTGCTAGGTGTTGGATAAAACCCCGGTTGGAAGCCTTTTACTTGTTATAGATCAGTTTAACTTGTTTTTGTTTTTCAATTAAATTGAAGGTTTCATGCCTGTTAGCTAATTTGGTGAAAACACTACACCAGTGGTTATCAAATGCTTTATACAATGGTTCATGTATAAAGCCTGGTTCATATCCTAAAATACATGCAAATTCAGTGATAAATTGGTAAACGTTGGTACCAGTATTTCATTCGAAAAACAAATTTATATATTTTGCTTTGAAAATGACAATGTAAAAAGACCAGGCCAAGTTTAAATTTGTCCAAAGACCAGTTGGTGAAATTGACCTATGCCTTTTTAAAGAGTTTGTATTCAGTCAGAAGGTTGAAAACCTACTGATATAATACCTATTCGGATAAAAATCTAAAATGTTAAAATCACAGTGCAATGTGGCAAATCAAAGCTACATTTTTTAAAATTGTATTTATTTTTATTTCACCGTTATTTACTAAGTATATCTTACTGAGACACAGGGGTCATTTTCAAGAGTGACTTGTTTAGATAAAGAATCTAATTAGATTGCATTCCTTAAGCCTGATTAGATTTTTATTTGTTAAAAGATTCAAGACAAGAAAAAAAGAAAAAACGTCTACCAAACATTTTTCAATCCTCAATTTTCTTTTTCCTGTTGTATTCCAGACCTGGCAAGAAAATTCCATACCCTAACCCTTTCAATGTTTTTAAGACTGCATAAGAAAGTTTTTTAGAACTTTTAGCAATAACTAGGTTTTCCAGTACCACCATCTTGACAGACATTTAAGAGTTGGTCAACAAGATTATGACTTTTTCAGTTTATGTCAAAATCTTTCTTATCTATTGGCACTATATGATTGGTTGAAGGTTGCACTTCAGTTAGGTGTGACATTTATTCTCAGAAGTTACATTTTATAAATTTGAAATCATAGAAAATAGCATAAATCTCCCAAGAAGTCACAATTCTCAGTGAGAAAGAAGTTTTTCACCATCCCAGACCTCAAAATCCAATATGGCTGCTCTCTCATATTTAAAAAAAAACTCTGTACTTTCTCTTCTGACCAGTAGTTACGCACAGAAAGCACAACATGCTGCAAAATACATACTTATTAGCTTGTATTGCCAACAGCTGTTACCATGGTCACTGAGCATCCCACTTAGCAAATCTCTGGTTTTTAAGCCCGGTTTGATGTCATTCTAGGATCCAGGTTCTGACTTGACAGTTAAATGGTATGCAGCATAAGTAGCCACCAGAACTTGCTCCTGGTTCACCGTTTCCCCCTGTTCAAAATTTATTTTGAGTACCACTAGAGTCAGCCCATGTACTACAAGTGGCACTTGCACCACAGTTTGAGAACCACGCTCGCCTTTGAAAGAATCCTGTTAAAAAGACTTTAACTTGAAGCAAACATTAGTTAAAAATTGTATGTCAGCAAAATGGACAACACATTTTTCATTAATGTTCCCATTACTAAGTGAAGATCATATGAAGTAGGATTCCTTGCTACACGGAGCAGAGAGAAAACCGTGGGAAGATTGGTTAAGCATTTCAAGATGATTACTAAACAGGGTTTGAATAAATGGTCTGAACTTGTATAGCATTTTTACAGTCAAACCGATCACTCAAAGCGCTTTACAATAAAGCCACGTTCACCCAATCGCAATCACATTCACACATTCATCTCACCGAAACGCAGATCGGAAGGCAACGTGAGGTTAAGTACCACCATTAATTTTGTCTTATAATAGCCATTAAGGTGTTATAACTCATCTATGCTCAGAACAACAGAAAACTAGCTTTAGCAATATTTTTAGGGAAGGCAAACTACCACTTACATAAAATCAAGCTATGCAAACTCTACCTTGGCTAGTAAAGCTGTGTATTCTTTATCAAAGGTTAAAATCATTCTGTTTATCATTTATACCCAGAAGTCAGGGAAATTAATTAGAATGGTTGGTAAAGTTTACACTTGGAAAGTGGAAGATATCCCACAAACACCAACCTTAAATCCAAAATGGCTGTTGCCTGTATGAATGCAGTGTGAGTTGCAGTCACAAACCGCTTTCTGAGCTCTTTTGATGGTTTGGATCTCTTTAAATCTTATGCACATTTAGTACTGTACAACATCTTCTAACAATGCCCCACTTGTTTTCTGAATAGGAACTGAAACACAGATAAATTAGGTGCAACATCATTCCTGAATAGAGTTCTTATCCTGAATCCCACATCTGACTTCCAAGGTAAATGGATGGGAAAATGACCATACACCCATGTAACAGGAACATTTGATTGGGTTACATAAACTGTGCATTAGGAGAGCGCAATTAGAGGAACTTGAAGACAGGAAGTTTTTGCAGCCAACTATCCCTGAGCAGGGTGCAGAGAGTAGGAATTACTGTTGATGTACACAATGTGATAAAACACCTATATGGACAAAATTTTTGACAAGCCAACTTTATACTGTGGACTAAAGGTCCCTTCCTTCATCCATGTTGTTCAACCTTTATGGTTCCAATGCAAATGTCCCATTTGTTTTTATTAAAAAGAAACATAAAATAGTTCATCTTCTGAGCTGTGAACTTGCCTGAATCCCTTTGTGAGTGATATCCTACAAGTACATATAGAGGAGTTAGGACACAGGTACAGCAGCAGGTAAATTTGGCCTAAACGTGGTCCAGAACTCCAGTTCCCTTTAGAAGATGGACTTAACTTTATTAAGGTCAATGAAGCAACTTCTTATGCATCCAAAAAGTTCAGACATGTTCAGGACCAGCTAAAGTAACCAACACTTTATCCAGACTTCTCTACATTTTCAGCAGCGTCAACGAGATTAGTGTTGCTATTATTAGCATCTCTAGGTCAAAACACAGACAACAGAGCAGTTTGAAATATGGTGTCTTGAAAAGTATTCACACCCCTTAAACTTTCTGCATTAGATCACACTACAAACATCACTGAATTTCATTGGGATATTATATGATGGGTTAACACAAAATAGCATATAGGTTTGAAGCTGAAATAAAATGAAATGTTTTTTTAAGTTTTTTGCAGCAAAAAAGCTGAAAAGTGTGGTTTACTCGGATAAAGTCCAACACCATCAACTGCCTTCAAGGTCACCTAATTTGTAAATGAAGGCCATCTGTGTGTAATTGAATCCCAGTATAAATCCAACCAAGCCTATAGTAACTCTAGAGCTGCAGAGATCCACAACTCAGATGGGAAAATCTGTCGACAAGACAACCATTGTTCATGCATTTCACAAATTTGGCCTTTATGGAAGAGTGGCAAGAAGAAAGCCATTGTTGAAGCCAGAATAAGTCTCATTTGCAGTTTGCCACAAGTCATTTACGGGACACAGCAAACATGTGGAAGAAGGTGCTCTGTCTTTTTGTCCTACATGCACCACGGTATGTGTTGCAGGAAACTAACACAGCCCATCACCCTAAACATACCAGTTCTATAGTAAAACATGGTGGTGGTAGCATCAGGCTATAGATACGTTTTTTCAGCAGGGACAGATAAACTGGTCAAAGCTGATAGGAAGATGGACGGAGCCAAATACAACGCAATCCTGGAAAAAAAAACTGTTAAAGGCTGCAAAAGACTTTAGGCTGGGGCGAAGGTTCATCTTTTGACAGGAAAACACACCAGAGCTAAAGTGCAATTGCTAAGGTCAAAATATATACGTGTATTTAAATGGCCAAGTCAAAGTCCAGACCTAAATCTAATTGAGAATCTGTGGAAAGACTTGATAATTGATGTTTACAGACACTCTCCATCCAATCTGACTGAAGACTTGAAGCTGATTCTCCAAACTCTTGGACCAGGGGCCCTGTTAAAACATGTAGAAAGCCCTGATCATTTTCTTTCTACTTCACAATAATGGAATACTTTGTGTTGGTCTATCACATAAAATCCCAACAAAATAAAATAATGGTTCAAATGTTGAAAAGTTTAGGCATTTGAATACCTCTGTAAGGTGCTGTATGTGAGATCAGCTCTTTTCCTATAGGAGATACATACGTATTAGTGAAGCTTGTTTAATAGTGAACAGATATACCTTGAGTAATTGTTACATTTAGCTTTCTTTCCCTCTAAGAGACAATTTGTCTTATTTTACTTAAACCTGAATGTTAAGTGCAACCCTGAGGCACTTTGCCACAGCTATGGTATTATAAGTGTAATGTGTAGAATAAGTAAGGCAGTAAAATAGGTCTACAAATCTTTTTCTCTGATGGCATGCACTTCTGATTTGGTTTATTTTCTGGAGGGTTAACTCTGGCTTAGATCTGGATGAAATCAATACTTTAGTTTGAGTAGTAGCACCCTCTATAAGATTGTGTACACTATGCCCTTGCTCACAAGCCCGAGCACCTAACATTTAGACAGCAGCATCCTCGTCTGCTGTATTTGTGACCTTAGCGTTTACTTGATTTGCCAGATTTGCCCGGTTTGCTTGCTTTAGTAGCTTTGGTGGCTTTGATGTCCATTTTGGTCTTTTGGATGCGAGAGAAGATCTCCTTAAAAAGGGCCTTGTACTCTGGAGTGTTCTGTCCCAGCCGCTTATCCACTGCCTCCACCTGCTTGCTGATACTCTCAATGGCTTCAGGGGTGGAGGGCGACTGGGTGGGTGTGGGGGGAGGTGCCGGAATAGGGCCCATGGCACAGTCTTTCATGGACGGGTCACGAGAAACAGGACGGGAAGTCTGGACACCGGCGTGGCACAGGCTCTCCTCGTGCCTCCTGCATTTCCCCAACAGCTCCTCGTACTTCTCCAGTAAGGCGTGGTACTGCTCATCCACCTCCCTGAGGATGGACATCCCTCTCTTCCTCACACTGTTGGCGTGGAGGGCGTAGCTGCCTCTCCTGCGGCCAGACGCATCCCGCGCCACGATGGCATTGAGCGCTGTGTCACTGCAGCTCTTCCTCACAGGGCTGGACCCAGGTAAGTCTTCACCTCTAACATTTTCTCCACCTTCAGTCTCTTCCCTCACACCCCCACCCATCTCAGCGTCCTCCACTTCCAGGAAAGTGTCGGTTTCTGGGGTGATGCTGAGGACAGTCTGGGTTAGGGCCACGCCATCATCCTCATTGCTCAGCAAGAAAGTCCGAGCGCGACGAAGCTGCTGCAGCTCCTGCAGCTCCACCTCCAGCTCCCGTACGCGTGCCTGGCAGCTCTCAGCATCCTGTGAGGAAACAAAAACAATTACCATTACCTTCAAGTGGGTTTTTGTCCGGTGGTCATACTAGGTGAAAATGAAAAAAAAAAAAACACCAAACCTTATGATGTGGAATATGAAATAATATTCATACCCCTTTTCCTGTTCCACAATTTGTCAGATTACAATCACAAACATTATTGCATTTATTTGTGATTTTATGAGGAGCTGCAGAGATCTAAAGCTAAGGTGGGGAGCTTATCCTCCTAGCAGGGCAACCACCCTAAACAGCTAGAGCAACAATGGTTTAGATAAAAGCATACTGAGTCTTAGGATTGCCTGGACCTAATTCTAATTGAAAACCTGTGGCAAGATGTTTGTAAAAGCTCTCCATCCATTCTGACTAAGCTTGAACTGATTTATTGACTCTGGGGTGGGTGAATACAAATGCAAAGCACACTTCTCAGATTTTCATATTTGAAAAAGAAACGACAACTTTAAAACCGTTTATCATTTTGTTGGCAATACTTTGTATTGTGCTTTCACCTTTAATCCCAGTAAAATACATTAACGGATGTAATTTTTACTGCATGCAATAATTAGGGCAATTTTTTTTAGAAACAAAATAATGTAGCATACTAGAATCAGCCAACCCTTTTGCTCTTTACCTGCACCCTTGTCTGCAGCCGGGAGAACTCTGAAATCAGGAGATTGCACTCCTTCTCCACTCCCTCCCTTCGACCTCTCTCAGTCCGGACGGCAGCTCTCAGCGCCGACACCGCCTCCCTCAAGTGCTGGTTGTCTTCTTCATACGGCTGACGCTTGGCATCCATAATAAAGCTCTCAGCCCTGCCCACTACAAACTCATCTTCATACCTGACAAGAAGAGATTTGTCTTTTATTCCTTTCAACTGGACAATATGTTTAAAGCTGTTCGTCCCTTATTTATACTGCAGAAAACACCCACCTTGGTGCTGTGCAAAGCTCCCTCAAGCACGGGAATGAGTGAATGGTTTTGCGTCGCTCCCTTTTCTCCCTCCTGACCCGGAGCTGCTCCATAGAGCGTAGCTGCTCCACCTGTACTGACAGAGACTCCACCTGATTCTGCAAAGTCTCAATGGTCCCTGTCAAGCTGGAGCAGAAGAAAAACAAAAGGCATATGATGGTATCAATAAGAACTAAACAAATTAAACAAGTAAGGAGAACTCCCCATCCTTCACACCTCTCGATCTTTTGCTGCGAGGCTTTGCTGGCCCTGACCAGTGTGTGGTTGGTGCGCTCCAGTTCTCTGGCTGTGCCATCCAGCTGCTCGTATACTCTGGCATGTTGCTCGTTCATGTCCCGAAGGACCTCAAGCTGCTTCGTCAGGTACTACAGAACAAACGCAAATGGAGATTTGGTAGAAATATTGGCACAAATTGGACTTAGATACATTCTGCCCTCTAAAACTTTAACTTGAAGAGCATTTAAATGATACTCAGGCACTACCAGCAATATAGGTGCTCATATGTAAGACAACACAAGACGTGGGGAGTACAGTTACTATAGCCTGACCCGGGAAGCAAAAATAAATAAACTTGACTTATCTTGACTTTATGTGACAGAGCAAGACAAATGAGTGAAGAGAAAATTATTTCTATCCTTCTCTTTTATTTTTTTAAGAATAAAAAATCTTTGCGTTAGGGTGATGTGCAGTGTTAGTTTTCTACCACACATAGTGGTTTATTGGCATGTATGTCAAAAAGTGCGTTTAGCCTTCTCTGACCAGTGTAGCGAGTTCATATTTTTTCTGTCTATAAAAACAACTCTCCCACCTGAGTTGTGGATCTCTGCAGCTTCTCCAAAGCTACCATGTCCCATTCTGTATTTTTGGATGATATGAACAGAGCTCTGTGAGATCTTCTAAGCTTGGAATATTGATTTATAACCTAACCCTGCTTTTAATCTGTTGTGTTCATTGGTCTTCATGATGCAGTTCGTTCACCAATGTTCCCTAACGAACCTCTGAGCCCTTCACAGAACCGATGCATTTATACTGAGATTACATCAAACTAATTAGGGGACTTCTAGAGGTAGTTGGTTTCAGTAGATTTTATTTAGGCTTATCAGACTGGATAAACTGGACTAAACACATAGATCCTATCAAAAAATGTCAAAAAACAGAATTTGCTTTCATAATTATGCACAACTCTGTGTCAGTCAATCCTAATGAAAGAGACTGAAGTTCAAGGTAGTGTGACAAATCTTCAAGGAGTATGCATATTGTTGTAGGTTATTGCAGACTATGCCCTCTAGTGTTCTGGCCAGCCTCTTGTAAACCCATCTCTGGTCTGCAGGCAGACCAAATCAGGCTACAACCTTTGTGCACCTCACTTTTCTTATCAGTGGTTGTAGTGTAAGTCTTTTTTACTTACAAATATTTGCCATTTTACAAAAACTTCAAAAGAAATGAAAAATATGACTGGGTTCAGCTCCCTTGGGCACCCAGCTGGATTAAGATCCAGTTTAAACTATTAGGGGAAAGTAGAAAGGAAAACAAAAAGAGCTGACATGTTGATTTCATATACATGAAAACTGATGGGCGATGAAATATTTAATGGGTCTTTCAGCATGCCCGGGCTACATTTCCTCCAGAACTATTGGCCACACGCTGAAATAAACAAGTGTGAGATAAATGCAAGCCGGCTCATCAGATCTCTAGTTGCTGCCACGCTCCAAACAAAACTGAGCCGAACCTCGACAGAATATGACAAACCTCTGTGTTCGTACCTCAATTTCTTGCCCTTGCTCCTCATTAGTGATGTACATCTGCTGCAAAGAATCCTCCAACTCTTTGTTCCTCTCCAGTAAAGTCTTCCCAAGCTCTGCTGCCAGGTGGAGATCTGCGCGTGAGGAGAGAATAAAAGGAAACACTGAATAAAAGGTGCCAGATTCAATGACCATGTGGAAAAAAAAAACTGAGGGAAATTGAGGAAGGAAATGATGAATGAATGAATATTTATGCCACTGAATAAAAAACAAAGGAAGATAGATTGCAGATTATTCAGGAAGTAAGAGACTAAATAAAGCAGCATAATTTACATTATCACCATCAGAATTAATTATGCACATTGCTCTATTATAGGTAAGGGAATAATTGAGTTTGGGGTGATAAAACTGGTCATCACATCACCACATTCTGCAGTGAACCAGCTAAATTATAGAAGAAAAAGGCAGAGCACCAAATGCAGTTTAAAATGATTTTTTTTTTCGCCAATGTATCCATTTTTAGAAGTCAGTGGACGACTTTGTACGCAAATATATTCATAAAGAGCCAGGCGTGATGATGTCTTCCAAAGCCGTGTTGTTTTAGTAGCTACATATCACCCACGAGATTCTCTGGAATGTGGAAAACAGGACTTCTTCTGTTTCTATTTTCCTTCGCTGCAGACACTTTACAGAGCAGGCGCTAGGAACATTCAGGGACTAGAAATTGGATTCTCAGTAATATTAAAGTTTAAAATCATCGTTTGTGTTGAAAGGTTTCAATGTTGGTATGTTTCCTTTAATAAGGCTGAGAAATGCTATAATTAAATGAATGTAAAGCCAAGATGTGTTCATTATCAGCATCTAAAGCCATGGCCTTGCTTCTTAGTAAAACTTAATGCAGTTATTGTTTACAGGCAGCTCTGCAATTGCATCACTTTACCTAACTGGTGTAGTAAAGCAGCATATTACATAATTCGCGGTATTTGTGTTTGCTGAGCTTTGCCTGGGCTCTTTAAATAGTTATCATTGCTATTATTGTTATCGCAATTAAATGGCACAAATTATCATAATAAAATTGTCCATATCTCGCATAGCTATTTTATGGATGGATGAATCAATTTGAGGATTCGAGGATTTTTATTGTCATGCCAGCTTACATTTACATGTTAAGGTACTGAATTCAGACACAGGTCCTGGTTAAGAAGCCTTTTGCTTAATAAAAAAGAAAACGAAGTATAACATACAAAGCTAAACAATAAAAAGACAAAATATAGAAAAATAACCCAATGGATAGATAGATTAAATGAATGGATGAACCTTAGAATCAACTGATGTAAGAACTGACTCACTCTATACATGGATGGATGGATGGATGGATAAATGGATGGATGGATGGATGGATGGATGGATGGATGGACAGAGGGATGGGTGGAGGACAGAGGGATGGATGGATGGATGGATGGATGGATGGATGGATGGATGGATGGACAGAGGGATGGGTGGAGGACAGAGGGATGGATGGATGGATGGATGGATAAATGGATGGATGGCTGGATGGATAAATGGATGGATAAATGGATGGACAGAGGGATGGATGGATGGATGGATGAATGGATGGATGGATGGATGGATAAACAGATGGATAAATGGATGGACAGAGGGATGGATGGATGGATGGATGATGGATGAATGGATGGATGGATGGATGGATAAACAGATGGATGATGGATGGATGGATAAACGGATGGATGGATGGATAAATGGATGGACAGAGGGATGGATGGATGGATGGATGGATGGATGGATGGGATGGATGGATGGATGGATGGATTATATGTGTCTTTAATTCATCTTTATTTTTCACAGTACATGTTTACATAAATTCCTCAGAAATGCATTTTTAACTATTACAGGGTTATTTTATGGTTGCCAGATTTTTTTAAGTGAACACCTCTGAGCAAATCTTAATATTCTAGGCAGCATAGCATTCAAAGTGCATAAATTTTGTAACAAATTTAAGAACAGTGTTTTTACGCTCTCCAATGTATGTAGATGATTATATTATTGTTTAAAAAAAAAGAGACTAATTGTTCAAGTATTCAAAACATTATCCTCAAACTGAGCCCACTAAGAATGTTAAAAAGTTGTACTGCCAACATCTCCTCCCCAGCTTAAATTGAGAGCAAATGAATAGATCCGTCACTAAACAAAGTTAGCCCTGAACTATCTGCTGTACTAAAAAACTAAATTAGTCCTAAGTAACATTGGCTTCCCAGTGATACCTGTCTGCATGACAACAATGTGATACAATGACAGTGGTGTTCCTTACTGACGCACTAGCATTTAGAAATGTCACCCAAGATGAGCTCAGGCAGTCAGCACTTTGAAGCCCAGCATCGCTCCATGAGCTCTGACATCCTCTCTGCTCCATCAAATACAGCTTCCTACAGACGCACACATGAAGACCCTGCTGAGGTTTTTGTTTCATCGCTATTTCAGTCTTGGATTCATCCAGTTCTATTTGGCTCTTCTTTTATAACTCCATCTTTTGAGACTCTCATAAATAAAGACAGTTGAGCATCTATCTTTACAGGTCATTCAATTGTGCGCCGAAGATTGAAAATCCATGAGCTCATGGCGGCAAGCAAATGCGTCCTTGTGTGTGTGTGGTGTGTGTTTTTATCCTAGTAATATCCTAACATCAGCATCATTTCAGCACAGCCGCAGAAAATGCACCAACATCATTAGCTGGCACAAAAACAGGAGACTGGAAGTAGAGGAAGGCCGGAAACGAAATAAGTGGTGCAGAGAACTTGATGACTCACCAATCACTTCAATTAGGTCCTGCAAAGATCTGAGCACAGGGCTTCTTGGCCCATTTGTTCATACTGCAAGCTGAATGAATGGTAGGTTTGGTACACTTTATAGAGTAAAACAATATGCTTCTAAGCTTGATATGATGGAATCGAAACCATATAGCTCATATAAACTCATGGGACTGATGGGGCAAATGGGGCCTTTAATGGATAGAGGTTAATCAGACGATTTTAAATTAGGTTTCATCACCAGGACTAAAAGAAAAACCTTTCCATCTCACTGTTACAGTGAATAATTTCTTCTCAAATCAAGTTATTTCAAAATACCTACTGTTAAGCTGCCAACTTTGGAAACCAAATCCTGCATCCTGATGGTTTGCACACACATACGTTCTTGTGTGTGTTCTGCTGGGGTTAAATGGACACAGTTCCTTTCTACTTTCGCCACATGCTTGCTCAAAAGGAGGCATTGCTGCACAGTTAATGATACCATACACTCAGCAGGGCTTCCTTAGATACCTTTTTAACAATCAACAGTATGAATTGAATCTGACTGCACTGTATTATAGATGAGGTCCCAAACTGGAAAATATGATGGTAGGATGAAGGCAATTTCAACTGAAACACCCCACAAAGTTGGAATTATGAGCTGGAATTTCAGAGCTACAGGACCTTACCAAACTTCTGCACTCAAGATGGCTGCTACGTGCATCAACAGTGTAAAACGTTCTTACTGTGACTGTTTTTAGCAGTTCTGTATTTTTTTATGTAACATGTAGTCAGTCGTACAAGTACTACATGTTTATAAGACGTGATGTTTTAACTGTGTTTGTGTGCATGAAATACCGCGTAGAACAGTGTTTATTGTCATTAATATTGTCATAAGACTGAGGCTGCAGTTGCTAGCAATAAGAACAACAACAAGCAGGAAACAGGAACACTATATCTCAGAGATGACGTAAGCTCTGACTTCCAAGGTTAATGGAACGCATCATTAGGACCCTTGTTAAGGTGCCTGGTATCATGGACTCATCGAAATACCAGGAGATTTTAAATAAAACTCAGGAGGACTTCTCCAGTAAAATGCAAATGTGCTCTCATTGGGTCTTTTAGCAGGATAATAATCCTAAACATATGCTCTAATCAACACAGAAATAGTTCATTAGATACAAAATCAACCAGACCTAATTCCAAGTCACGGGAAGAAATAATAAAAACTGAGAAGAAAATATGCAAGGGTAGCAATCTCAACTGATGTTTTAACTTTAAAAAGTATTTAATAAAACCACAAACAAGTCCAAAAACAGTCCACCAAATTTACTCACTAACAAAGGTACCACGGCCTTTGGAAGAAAAACAGGCCCATAGCATCATAGAACTTTCACTCTACTGAACAGTGGTCATGGGGTGCTTATGAAATGTTATAGGACAAAACTGAGTGATGTCATACTGTACAAAAGTATTAACAGCAGGGTTGCTAATACATATGGCAATGGTGATTCGTTTTTTAATCTATTATTTTTTAGCATTACATTATTTTCACCACTGAATTGAAAAATTGAAATCCAGTGTGAAATTCTGCAACTTGCATAAGAAATGTAATTATTTTAAGACTATTTATATCAATACAAGGGGTGCCAGTAAATGTGACTGGCATTGTATGTTTACCGATGCTTTATCCTTCAGAGTTATTGTTTTCTTCACAAGGATTTAAAACCAAGGATCACATGCTTTACTTGAGAATGTATTTATTTAAGATACATTGGATCTGCCTCTACATATACTCCCATGTTATTGATTACAATAAACAAATATTTTCGATTAAAATGCGGCTGCAAAATTAAAGTTTGTAATTTTATCCAAAATATTAGGATGCTTTTGGGAGTCACTTGAAGTATTATATCAGATCATTTAACCCAATAAAGCATTTTAGTAATAGTTATGTCAAGTGTTTTCTATGAATATATCAGAGGTTGGTGCAGACCATTTCCAGCACCATAAAGGCCTTTACTTGGCATGCTTTCAATGCATTGTTGTCAAAGAAGCTCAACCTGCTCCTTAGAAGCTCCTTCAATGTGAATTCCCTTTTAGCATGGATACAAAGCAAAGGCTTTCGGTGACATCTCTGCCTTGGTCTGGGAGCTCCACAGAGAGCCTTTGTTCAGCTGACTCCGGCGGTGCCGTACAGCGGCTAAAAGAGGGGATGCTGCGGTGTCTTGTCTTACCCTGCTCCAGGTCTTGTTGGTCGTACCACGGCTCTTCCTCTTCGGTTACGAATTCCTCCATTCGCCCTGAGCTGAGCATGGGTGTCCCCTCCGTCCAAACAATGAAGAATAAATCCACAGAAAGAACCCCGCCAACGCCTCTATGACGGAACAATAACCCTCCAGCAGCTGCGGCTGCAGCAGCAACAGAAAGAAGTCTCCTCCAGACGCAGAGTAGAGCAGCGGTCCTCTCCCTGAAAAGCTGCTGGAGCTGCTCCCCCTGCGGCTGGCTGTCTTTCTCCCTATCCCTCTCTCTCTCTCTCTCAGAGGGAGTGTGGCTCTACGTGTTTCCTCTCTCCTTCCGCTTCTCTGCTGCTTCCTTCAATTGCATCTCCCTACACATCAACCCAGGAACACCGGCCCATCCTAGAGCTCCGACCAACCATCATAGCTGCTGCAGAGACTCAGACGTGGCAGAGATGTTGCAACAGCCGCACCTCCTTGCTCCCTGTTTTCAGATCAGAGGCAAACTCGCGATGCCTTCAGGTGCAGCTCGTAGGCCACGCTTTTGTCTCCACTCAAGCGTGCAAAAGTAGATGTGAAGGTAGATCTAAGCTTGACAACCTATTATTTGAATCAATTTACTATAATGGCATTTTGTATTTAGAACTAAGGAGATACTGACAAAAAAATCAAATATCAAAAGAATATAAACAAAATGATCTATACTATCATGAAGTTTGCAGATGACACCACTGTCTTTGGTCTGATCCAGGACAATGAGTCTGCGTACAGACAGAAGGTGGATCGGCTGGTCCACTGGTGCAGTCACAGCCACCTGGAGCTTAGGAGCTTAACCTGCTCAAGACAGTGGAGGTGACAGTGGACTTCTTCAGAACACCCCCCAAACACACACACACACACACACACACACTGGCTCCCTTCATCATCCTCAACAACACCACTACTGTGGATCACTTCCGTTTCCTAGGAATCCCCCTTTTTTGGGTCCTAAGATGGCCCTAACACTCATAATAGACACTGTTCAGAAGACGGTCCGGCTGAGGTTGTACTTCCTGCGACAACTGAAGAAGTGCTTCCCTCCATCCAGTACAGGTTCAGGGTCAGGAAAAGGTCAGCTAACGCATCTGAAGACCCCACACATCCTGGACACAAACTGTTTTGACTTTTACCTTCAGGTCAGCGCTGCAAAGTGCTTTAATCACACATCAACCACAATGTTCGTTGTATTTCATTGAGATTTTATATAATAGAACAATAGAAAAGCTCTTGAGATCCACACGTTTATTACATCTATTTTAGTCAGTCATCGGTGAGCTTGTTGGTGCATACCTAAATGCAAAAAACTGAGCAATGTTGCCAGTAATCGTGGTGGCAGAGGCACAGTATAGCTCCCATGCCTGTCAATCAAAGTAACGAAGACGAAGCTGATGACGGAAGTGATAGGACCTCTCCATCTATATGCCGCTATGTATTTAATGGCTGCACAGACCACCTCCCTCTTTTGCGGTGCCTGTTTTTACATCTCTTTTTGAGAATGTACATTATAAAACTACGTGTGACCTTCTTTCGGGGCTGCTTCGTCACTTCGATCTCCGCGATGATCTAGGATGGGAGCCTGAGCGCTAATCTCTTTAACCATTCCTCTGCCTTATTTAGATTAAAAGTGTTAAAAGTTTATTTCTGTTTGAGAGTCGTTCCTTTAAGAGAAAGTGTTGTAGACAGTGGGGTCGCTCCTGGGGACAAAGAGCCGGAGGAACTCCGAGGTGTCTAACTGCCAACAAAAATGGGGGGTAGCTCAGACAGCCCCCTTTTTTTTTCTGTGGGCCCCCTACAGGGGTTTTTGGGAAACCAATAAAAAGGCCCCCCCCCAGAAAATTTTTTTTTTTTTTAAACCCCCCGGCTTTTCCCCCCTCAACAATGTTTTTTAAGGTGGCAGCAGGTTGGAGTAGCTCTGTTACTTTTAATTCTGATTAATTCTTTTCAACTCAAATTCTAACTCAGATTTCTCTTATCGGGGATAAAAAATTTCATTTTTTTGGGCGATTATCCTCTCAGGTATTGGATGCTTTGCAGCTGGAAGGATTTTTATTTTTGGTGATATTTTTTTTTCCTTTTTTTTGGACATTTGTTATGATGCATCACCATGGCAACAATGTGTTTTTTTTTACAACCGGAAGCAGCTAATTAAGATCTCAAAGCTCAGATACTTTTTCAACCCTAAAACCCCCCAAATTCCCGATAAAATTTAAATTTTTAGAGGCCCTGTGGATCCAGAGCAGGAAAAAGGGGGAACCAATGAGGAGGAAAGCAAACCTTTCTTTTTCCCCCATCGTCATAATTGGAAAAGTAAAGATCGTTGGAAAAAAAAGTTGGGAACTCCCGGGCCCTAAAAAAGGGACCCCACCCCGAGTATCAAGGGAATGCAGTCTTTTTGTGTTTAAACTGAGACATGGCTGCAGGATCATAACCCCTTGATTTCCCAGCGTTATCTTCCAGGCTTTCCCTGACCATTTGACAAAACGAGATTAAAAGGAGCGGGAAAAACCCCAAAGGGGGTTTGGACCTGGTACTTTGTGAACCCCCCCAGAAGGTGAACCCCCGGCCCATGTTACTTGAAATTTGTGTTTTTTGCAGTCCGATATTGAACTGTTACCCAGAAAGGGTTTTTTGGTCCTATCTTTTTTACCCAGAGTGTTCACCAGTTTTTTATTTTTGGCAAAACAGTTACTTTCCCCCACCTTAAGCTTTTTCCCCTAACACTGCATGTGAGGGTCATCAGCTTTTTTTGTGTCAAAGCTACAGACACAACCCCCCAAATGACCGTTGTGGCAATTTTGGTTTGATTTTAATCATGTTTTCACTCTCTGCTCATTTCCCAAAATTTTTCCAACAGTTTTTAATGTTTGTCCCAAAAAAAAAAAAAAAACGTTTTTTTTTGGGTTTTTTTATGCAAAAAAAATTTCCCCCAAAGGACTCATAATTTTCTAAAAACCCCTTTAGGCAAATCAGTTTCCTCAACCCTTTTTCCTTTTTCAAATTTTAACCCCCCTTTGTTCAGAGGGAAACCCCTGTCAAAAAGAGAACTGTGGAAGGAAGATGGCACGGGAAGGGAAAAGAAACCCTGCCAGGTTCCCTTTGAGGCTTCAGACGGGGGCGCACTGTGCCACCCAAACTTTGGAGGGGACATCAAGGGCATGACTGAGTGTGTGACCGTTTATAAATTTTCTGTGGGGGATACCACCATCCCCACCAAACATTGGGGATGTTTCCCCCAATAAAAAAACTCGGGATAAACCACTGACCCCCATTTAAACCCACAGCTTTCCTGCCCACACCTAAGTTTTTCCCCTCACCCGGCCCCCCTTTTTCTGTTCTACTTTTTTTTCCCTTTAAAACCCCAAATAAAAGGAAAAATGCTGATGCTCCCTTTGCCCCCCCCTTTCCCAAAACCCCTTTGGGTTGTGTTTTGGTGAAAAAGACAACTAAAAGACTCAACGGGGAAAAAGGGGACTGTGGTTTCCAGATCATTTCAGCCCTAGAATTAAGGCCTTTTGCAGAGCATTTTTTTTTGGGGGGAATTCTGCACCCATCTTAAACCCCTCAGTCTGGCCTAAAAAGGAAATTTTTCCTTTTTTTGTGGAAGAGCTCCTTTTTCCAGTACCAAAAAAAAACCCCCATCAGCCCCCTCAAAAAACCATGACCTGTTCCCCCTGACATCCCACATTATGAAGGCCTAGAGAACTCCTTTTGGCCCACCTTTGAGTAAGACCAACAAAAACTTTTGGGACCTCCTTCAGTTTGCTTATCACTGTGGATTTCCCGATTTTGAAATGCCTTTCTACACCTCCCTTAAAACAAACCCACTGTCATCTGGACAAAGCCACAGCACTTGAGGATTTATGTTCTTGATTTAAACCAGTGCATTTTTAAAACAATTAAACCCGATTTTTCCTTTTTCCGAAAAAACCCAGAAAGACCCCCGGTGGAGGCTTCAGCAAAAGTTTGTTTTATTAAAATGCTACCTGGGAAAAAAGAACCATTTGTTTTTTGAGACGGGAAAAGTTTTGTGGTCTATAGGTTTTCAACAGCCCGAGCCCCCACAGGGGAAATGTTTCTATCCCCCCATTTTCCCCTTCACTCTTAAAACCCCTTTGGGTTTCAGGAAAAAAAAATCGATATTCTGCAGTTTTTAAAGGGTGTACAGAATGGGCAAGAAGTACAAGGGAGCTTTTTGGAAAACCGGGTTTTTGGCATTTTTTTTGGAAAAAAAACATCTCATATTGAAAAAAAAAAAATTTAAAAAAAATGAATGATTCCCGAGTAAAATAAAGATTTTTAAATAAAACCCCAAAATAGGTCGGACCCCTATTTTCCCTCATGGGGAAGAAATGGGGGGAGTATAAAACCTCGGTGTTTTAACCCCGGGGAAAAAACAGGCCTGGGGATTTTTAGAAACCCCCCCTGTTGGGAACCATTTTTAAGAAGGGAAAAGAGCGGGCTGTACTTCTTGAGGAAGGTTAGGTCCTTTTCTGCGTTTGCCGCAAGATGGCCGAGTTTTCTATAAATCGTTGGGGGAGAGTGTGATCACTTTCTCCATATCTTCTGGGGTAGCGCATCAGAGCCAGGGACTTAAAAAAAAAAAAAGCTAATAAAAAAGAGGCTCTGTTGGGGGGGACTCCTTGGAAAACCCTGGAGATCATTGTACAAAGAAGGAGCTTCATAAAAAGAAGAACTTTTAGGGAAAACCCTGAGCATCCTCTTCATCAGACTGCCCCCTACAACAACAGAGTGTCTTTCTCAGGGGGTTTCTTCAGATGTCTGTAAGACAGACCCTACAGGATACCCTTTCCTGCCCACAGCCATACCCTCTACAACGGTCTTTGAAGAAACCTAAAAAAATGAGCTACAACAACTTTTAATTTATTCCCTTTGGGATTAAAATAAAGTTTTCTGAATAAAAATTAAATTTTTTTCTAACTGTACGTCACAAACTTTACTTTGAATTAAAAAAGCAAAACCTAAAAATCTGTAAGTCGAGATTGAGCTCTTTATTTTTTTACTGTTTTTCTGAGCATCGATCTGACCCTGAGGGGAATTTGCTGGGACGTCCAGTCCTGGAAGATTGGCAGCCGGCTTAAAACCCCTTTCCCTTAAAGCAAATTGTTTTCCCTACAGTAGAAGGAGGGGAAAATCTTTCAGTGAGATGGGGGAGCAGTAACCATTAGATCAAGTGAATTTGATTATAAGCACCAGGCCACTCCTTGATCTTTTAATTTCATGAAAGCAGAAAAGTGGACATAGCCTTTAAATCGTTGCTTCTGATTTTTGTTATTCTGTGCCTACCTGAAGGGGAGAAAATGGTCTATACTAAACATAATTATTTGAATAAAAAAACATTGCATCATTGGTTATGTGCGTCAGATTATGTTCTGGTCTACCACAGGCAGTGGTCGCATATTACACCACTAGAGGGCGAGCTGTTTTAGATTTTCTTTTGCAGTTTAATACAACATCAGTTGCAGGGCCTCTGTCTTTTAGTGTATGGACAGCTAAGCATAGATCTTCAATTATGGAAGCTTTGCCCATGGCTGCTGGTGTTTTTACCTCAAGTCTTTTCAGTCCAATCTCCATTCTGTCCCTTTTGTTCAGGTGTGGTTTTCAGTGGTTTGCACCTGCAAATTTAAATGATTTTAATGATGAAACCGACTTAAAGAAGGGACCCCTTGGTTGCACACTGGTGGGTGCACATATGAAAAGCTCTTAGAAGTATTCTTCAGTTATGTCTATAGGTTTCTTCCTTTTACAAATAATAATGTCATTTATCCACTTTTGTGCCCTCTATGCAGGACTTTGGATCTTGGCAAACTTATTAGTTCCATCTTTCAAATGTAAGATTGTACTTGTGATGATATTCGTGGTTGATCCAACCACCCCTGATGTCTTTGGACTGATACATCTGCGATTTCAACTCTGCCAACTTGAGAGGTTTTATCTCTTAAACTGATCAAGAGCCTCCCAAATTGTTTGCTCTAAATTACATTAAATTTGACAGATGAAGAGACCAGGGTTTAGAATTGACTGTTTGTACTGTGTCCTGCTTCAGCATATTAATACTATTTGTATAAGAGATGGTGGTCAGACTTGGACTGCAAAGAGGAGTCAGATGAGTTGTTTTTGCTCTGACATCATGACAGTCTGCTTTAGATCATGAATTATATATCTTCCAAGTATTGGCTTTAAAATGTACATCAGCCCTAAATCACACTACGGTGTAATATAATAGTTAACTCCTAATTTATTTCACCATTAATCATATCATCAATCTGACCTGAATTCTTGCCTTTTCCTATTGAACCACTGATTATTACTCAAGAAAGACCAGGACCTGTATTCACAAAGAATCCTAACACTCAAAGTAACTCCTAGTGACGTCGTTCTAAGAAGAGAAATTCTAAGACGACTACCACCACCTAGATAAGGTAAAAGTGATTCACAAAGCCCCTTAGGCTTTAGAAGAGCTCCTAAAGTGAACACATTTTAGAAGTAGTGAGAAGGACCTTTAGTGAGCCTAATAGTGTGTTAAGCGAGAAGATGGCAGAAAGACAGAAAGGAAAGATATTCTCCATACAATGAAGAAGAGTGAAGAGTGAAAGAAGAGTGAAAGAAAACACAACCAACTCGATCATGAAGGGATCCACCCCCTAAACAGTTGAGTAAATGAGCACAATGATTAGAGATAAGATAAACTTTATCATCCCCCTAGGGGAAAATTAAATAGTTTCAGCAGCAGGTCAGGGTAAAGATACACCTCTAGTAAGATAATATTAAAAAAGGATAAATAAATAGAAATAATAATGAATAAGCTTAAATAAAGGCTGAAAAAAATGGTAAATAATATAGTACAGAAGAATTTCAATATTATTCACAGGACTGTCAAATGCTATCTAAAATAAACATTTGGAAAAAGACAAAAAAAAATACTTAAATACTTACTAGACAAGTACAATAATCTAAACAATATATACACAGATAGAAGATGTAAATATGGTGAATAATTATTTATCGAATTGTACATGATGTCAGAAGTCATAGCCTAAATGGTCATGAACACCCCACTACAGCTTGTGTGCTGCAATCTTCTCCCTAGCTTCTGATTACAGCAGGTACCAGTTCTGCTCACATTCCTGGCTGGTGTGTGAAAGCAGAGGGAACAACGCACTGATCTGCTCGGCAATGCGCTCCTAAGTCTGCCTCTTTGTGATTCTGGGACCAAATCTACCTTTCATCACTTCACTATTCTTCTCAACCAGCTGTAGCAGCAGCAGGCACCACTTATTTGTCCAGTTTGGTTTTAGTTGTTCTACCAAATCTAACCTCGATACAGGAAGGCAATCACAGTAAGATGGTCACAGGTGAGTGTCTACAATAAAATCAAATAGATGAAGTAGAAAAAACAACCAGCAAGGAGAGTAAACATTATAAGCAAATCAAAATAATGAGCATGTAAGTAAGGACTGTTTAAACATTTGGATGTTGTGCAGAGTAACTTGTTTCCAAGGTTAGGACATGTCACACAAAGTCAATGAGAAAAAAAAAAACACCAGCAGATATGACTTGAGTCAAAGTGTAAATTTACTATTAATCAAACCCATTTACCTTTATTTACTGATGAAAAAACACGAGGAAAAAAACTATAAGAAAGAAACAACTAAAATTACCCACATGTGTCCAACTACAAACAATTACTGACACCAAAGGGAAGTTTGACAATGGATACCAAAGAATGATTCTCCTGGGTTCACAGAGGAGGTCCAGGCCAGCACCGAGAAGTAGTAGATGTGCTTGAAATATGAAGAGTCTCCACAGAAACTGAGATCAGCAGGTAGTGGTGAATATTGTTTTGGTAACATTATCCTTTGTCCTTTTTTCCAGATGGAGTTTTGTGGAGTGGTGAAGCGTTGAAGGGTGGACAAGCAGAAGAGTGAGCAGTGAGTTGAAGTGATTCAGACAGCTTGAACCATGGGAGGAGCAAGAAGAACAGTGAGGAGATTCAGGGAAGTAGTCTTGAGATGAGTTCTCCAACAGAAACTGGGGACGAGGAGGCAGAGCACTGCAAGAGGAAAGACAATAAAGGTAATCATCAAAACTGAAGAGGTTGGCATGATTATCACTTGTGAGCAAAAGAATCTAACATCTGCCTCAGAGACCCAATCGTCTTTAAGCTCCTCCTGATTGGCCCTGACGGACACCAGCTGGGAGGACACATCCGGTCACATCCTGCAGTGGGAGGAGGCAGATACACACAAACACACTGGATATGAAACTAACAGCTGTAAGAGCTTTTATAGATTTTTTCTAGACCCTGTGTGTAAAAGTCCCCTTTTCTTCTTGAACATCTACAGGGGTTGGACAATGAAACTGAAACACCTGGTTTTAGACCACAATAATTTATTAGTATGGTGTAGGGCCTCCTTTTGCGGCCAATACAGCGTCAATTCGTCTTGGGAATGACATATACAGGTCCTGCACAGTGGTCAGAGGGATTTTAAGCCATTCTTCTTGCAGGATAGTGGCCAGGTCACTACGTGATACTGGTGGAGGAAAACGTTTCCTGACTCGCTCCTCCAAAACACCCCAAAGTGGCTCAGTAATATTTAGATCTGGTGACTGTGCAGGCCATGGGAGATGTTCAACTTCACTTTCATGTTCATCAAACCAATCTTTCACCAGTCTTGCTGTGTGTATTGGTGCATTGTCATCCTGATACACGGCACCGCCTTCAGGATACAATGTTTGAACCATTGGATGCACATGGTCCTCAAGAATGGTTCGGCAGTCCTTGGCAGTGACGCGCCCATCTAGCACAAGTATTGGGCCAAGGGAATGCCATGATATGGCAGCCCAAACCATCAATGATCCACCCCCATGCTTCACTCTGGGCATGCAACAGTCTGGGTGGTACGCTTCTTTGGGGCTTCTCCACACCGTAACTCTCCCGGATGTGGGGAAAACAGTAAAGGTGGACTCATCAGAGAACAATACATGTTTCACATTGTCCACAGCCCAAGATTTGCACTCCTTGCACCATTGAAACCGACGTTTGGCATTGGCATGAGTGACCAAAGGTTTGGCTATAGCAGCCCGGCCGTGTATATTGACCCCGTGGAGCTCCCGACGGACAGTTCTGGTGGAAACAGGAGAGTTGAGGTGTACATTTAATTCTGTCGTGATTTGGGCAGCTGTGGTTTTATGTTTTTTGGATACAATCCGGGTTAGCGCCCGAACATCCCTTTCAGACAGCTTCCTCTTGCGTCCACAGTTAATCCTGTTGGATGTGGTTCGTCCTTCTTGGTGGTATGCTGACATTACCCTGGATACCGTGGCTCTTGATACATCACAAAGACTTGCTGTCTTGGTCACAGATGCGCCAGCAAGACGGGCACCAACAATTTGTCCTCTTTTGAACTCTGGTATGTCACCCATAATGTTGTGTGCATTTCAATATTTTCAGCAAAACTGTGCTCTTACCCTGCTAATTGAACCTTCACACTCTGCTCTTACTAGTGCAATGTGCAATCAATGAAGACTGGATACCAGGCTGGTCCAATTTAGCCATGAAACCTCCCACACTAAAATGACAGGTGTTTTAGTTTCATTGTCCAACCCCTGTATCTCTTTCTTAAGGAAGGGAGAGCAGGAAAGGCACAGTTTCATCCGCATGTTTTTTGCGGCATTTAATCTCACTGGCTAAAAACATAAACAATCCCACCTGTGTAGCCAAAGATGTCAGTCTCTCCTTCATCTGGAGGCCACATGGATGCAGGGTGGTCCAGCACCTCACCTCCATCTCTCAAGGCTGGGATATATTGGCACAATGTCCTTTGAGTCCGCCTTGGTGGCTAACCTTACAGTGGGCGAACCACAGTTTATATATACAACGTGTTTGGCGTTGTGCTGGTGGTGTAGGGGTTAAGCGCGCGACCATGTGCAGAGGCTATGGTCCTCGATGCAGCTGTCCTGGATTTTAGTCCCGGACCTGGCGACCTTTGCCGAATGTCTCCCCCTCTCTTTACCCTCTTTCCTGTCTATCTACTGTTGAAAAATTAAAATTAAAGGCCTCTAGTGCCGCAAAAAAAAAAATTTATATACTGTATATATGTCACAAAGTGGGTTTTTGATGGACCATTATGCGGGGAAGAACTCCTGAAGCTCCAGGTTTGAAGGTAAAATGAGTCTTTATTTTCCATGGCAGGACACAGACAGGGTTGCAAGCACGCAGCAGGAAACACACATACACATAACATAAGGAACCAGCGGGGAGCAAAGGAAACAAACGGGCTTAAACACAAAAACTGAACAGCAGGGCGAACCAATGACAAACGTGACAAGACAATCAGGAAAACACAGAACAGGTGTGGGCTTGGGGCGCAGGGAGACAGAAAACAAAGGACTAGACCAGGTAACATAACAAAAACACAAGCAGGTATGACATAGCCCCTCCCTTTCAGGCGGATGGCCCGGAGGCCGTCCCTGACAGATCCAGAGTTCAGGCGGACGGACCGGTTGCCGTCCCCGGCAGATCCGGCGATCAGCGGGCCGTCCCCGGCCGTCCCCGGGCCGATCCGGCGATCAGCAGGCCGGGAAAGTAGGGGCAGGCGATCAGCAGACCAGCGACGTAGGGGCAGGCGATCAGCAGGCCGGCGACCGGCGATGTAGGAGCCGATGATCTGCTGGCCGGCGGCGGGACCAGGAGACCCCACGGTGGAGCTCAGAGGCGCAGTGCGGAGACTGCTGGGACCTCCGGTGAGGCTTTGGAGATCTGCGGCCGAGACACAGCAGGCAGAGAGGGTGCGTCCTCGCACCCCTCAGGGACAGGAACAGTCTTCGGAGCCCTCCAGGACAGGACCGGAGGTGGAAGCGGTTCATCCAAGAACCCCTCTGGAACAGGACCACCAACAGGATCAGGGTGTGGAGGCGGTTCATCCATGAATCCCTTCGGAACAGAACCAAGAACAGGATCGGGGTGTGGAGGCGGTTCATCCATGAACCCCTCCGGAACAGAACCAGGAACAGGATCAGGGTGTGGAGGTGTTTTATCCAAGAACCCGTCCGGAACAGAACCAGAAACAGGATCGGGGTGTGGAGGCGGTTCATCCATGAACCCCTCCGGAACTGGACCAGGAACAGGATCGGGATGTGGAGGCGGTTCATCCAAGAACCCCTCCGAAACAGGACCAGGAACAGGATCGGGGTGTGGAGGCGGTTCATCTATGAACCCCTCCGGAACTGGACCAGGAACAGGATTAGGAGTCGGAAGCAGCCGTGATGGCTGATCAGGAGCTAAACCCTGAGCTGGAAAGCCGCCTCCAGCTTCAGTGGAGAGGCAAGCGGAGGAGGGGGCAAGAGGCCTCCTCATTGAACCGTCGATTTCTCCCAGGGCCCTTTGTCGTTCGGCCTCAATGATGTGGTGAATCCGAGGATCAGGAAAAAAATCCTTCTTCGCCTCGAGCCAGTCTTGGAGGCTGCCAGCTATCTCCAGCCTCCTCCAGGGGGAGCTGGGACAGGTAGCAAGGTGGGAAAATAACTTGACCAGAATCTCACCCCTCTTGAATTCCCTCACATTCGTCCTGCTTGGTCTGGTTGGCTGGTTCCTTCTGTCATAAAGTGGGTTTTTATATCTTTATGTTTGAAGCCTGAAATGTGGCAAAAGGTTGACCAGTTCAAGGGGGCCGAGTACTTTCGCAAGGCACTGTAATCAGGGAAAAAGTCTTTTACCCATCCAAACACCAGTTTATGCAAATATGAAAACGGTCATGGAAGAAATATTATGGCATGAAGATTTAAAAATCATTCAGTTTCCAAAATCTTCAAAAAGAGAAGTTAATGTGAAGGTTGGTGCGTTTTTGTGTGTTTCTCTCTCTCACCTTATCTCTTCTGAGGACTAATTAGGAGGCGTTTTCAAGGAGCTGGAATCAACGGGGAGACGCTAGATTGTTAGCTCTTCCAGTATGATAATCAGGTCAGAATTTTTAAGTGTTTGTTGCTCTTGTTATGCTCTTTATAAGCTGGCTTTCTTCTGTCACCAGGATCCTGCCCAAACGTGTGCTCAAGTTCCTCGCCCCTGGTGATCAGTTCCTAGCACCAAAGGGACATCCTCTGTGTGAGTCCTGTTATCAGTCTCCCCATTGCTTCAAGAAGATACTTCCTCAAAATAGTTGCTTTGTTCACTCAGCCACTTTCCTCCCAATCACCTGAGAGTCCACTTTCCAATGTCAACAGCTCCACTGCACGCTTCTTCCTGGAAAATAAAGAGAAATATTTACCATCAACAAGCTATTAAACACCACCAATCAGAATCAGAATCAGAATCAGAAAAAACGTTATTGCCAATTAGTGTTTCACATGTACGAGGAATTTGTTTTGGTGGTATGGTACAACACATAGACATACACATACACTTGTCAGGCTTCTCCCGCTAACAGCTCAGACATACCCCCACCGGGAATCCAGACATCCATCCTGGACTCCATCTATTTTCAATAAACCTATTTAAAAGCTTATATATGTTTGTATTTTTTGCCTGCTCCAGAGTCTCTTATTCTACAAACATGACAATTTCAGCTTTAAATAATTTGTCCCATGTTCCAGCTTGGCTGTGATTCATCCCAGGTACCTCTGAGCCCTTAGAATGTGACACCAACGTGTTACGGAGTGAGCTGTTTTTTTTTTGTTGTTGTTGTGAACACAACTCTGTATTGCTGTGTTTGGTGAAAGTTACGCAAAGTGATCTTTGGTCCATGTGACTCTTAGCAGGTATGGATTATCAATCATTCTTGATGCTGAGCTGTCTAAGGGATCAGAGATGAGCTTATCCCTTTTGTCCCTTTGTCTTTTACCAGTGGAGGTTTGCTTACTGATGTATGACATTACTGATTGGGTAAAATGGACCTCACCTCAGGGCTGGATTGAAGCAAGCTTCCTAATGAATCTGGTCTCAGCTCCAAAATGTAGCTGGAAAACCTCCCTACCTTAGGGAGTTTTTTGCAGGTCCTTCTTCGCCATTCAAGTCACTGCTCACCGAAACTGTGTAGCCTCAAACACCTGCCAAAGAAAATCCCAAGTCTCGTCACAAAAACAGAGAGAACACCCACCTTGCTATTGGTATTTTCTCTCTTACACTTTATTCTGTTTTGCTTTTTTGTCATATTTAAATGTTTTATTGAAAAGATTAGACAAAGATAACCTGATACAAAAATGCAGTATTGAATGATTGTGCTATTTATTGGGAGAATAAGCTATCAAAGCAAACCTGACAATGTAAAAAAGTAATTTCTGTCATAAAATGGGTTTGTGATGGACCAATATAAGAACTCCTGAAGCTCGAGGTTTGCAGGTAAGACGAGTCTTTAATGTTCATGGCAGGACACAGACAGGGTAGCAAACACACGCAAACACGCACAAGGAACCAGCGGGGAACAGCAGACACAAACCGGCTTAAATACAAAACTGAACAGCAGGGCGAACCAATGACAAACGTGACCAGAGAATCAGTGAAAAACACAGAACAGGTGTGGGCTTGGGGCACAGGGAGACAGAAAACAAAGGACTAGACCAAATAATTGAACAAAAACACAAACTCAAAAACCCAAAACACAAGCCAGTATGATAATTTCCCCAGTTTTTTAAATTATTTTTTTACAGTTACTAATTACATTTCTTTTTTAAAAGAGCTCAAATTCACTAGCAGAACCCAGTGTGATTAGTCCCTTGAATAGAACATGTCTTACAGGACGAGGTGGGCTAAAAGATCTTAAACAGCAACACATTGTGTTTGCATGATATGAATAAATGATACTGACAGTCAGCTATGTTGGTGGTTGTGTGATGGTATCGAGGAGCTTTGCTTCTTCCGGACCTGGATGATTTGCTGTAATTGATCGAACCAAAAATTTCTTTCTCTACCAGAAAATCCTAAAGGAGAATTTCTGTCCTCTAGTTTGATATGTTATAACTCAAGAGCATTGCAGCATGATAATGATCCAAAGCACAGCTGAATTGCTCAATAAACACCAATGTGAAAATTTTGGAGTGGTCGAGGTTGATATAGATTAGGGTGCTATAGCATCTCAATCTGAATTGACCTGGGCCACTCCAAGGTCAATTCTTAGAGTGGGGCACCTGTGGCTCAGGTGGTAGGAGTTCGTCCTATGACCTCTGTTGAAGCTCTGTCCGTCTCAGTCGTTGTGTCCTTGGGCAAGACACTTCACCCTCCTTGCCTGCTGATGGTGGTCAGAGGGCTTGGCGGCGCCTGTGTATGGCAGCCTCACCTTTGTCAGTCTGCCCCAGGGCAGCTGTGGCTACATTGTAGCCTACCACTCTCAGTGTGTGAATGGTGTATGAATGGTGTATGGATGGGTGAATGACTGATTGTAGTGTAAAGCACTCTGGGGACTTTATAAAGTGCTATACAAGAGTAGGCCTTTTACCATTTACCATTTGACTTCAACAGGTCATTCATAATTGAAAATCCTCCAATGTGGTTGAATTAAAAGAATTATGCAAAGAAAAGTGGGCCAAAACTCTTTCATAGTGATGTAAAAGACTCATTGCCAGTTATTGCAAACACTCGATGGTAGTCGTTACCACCAAAGTAGGCACAGTCAGTTATGAGGTTTAGGGGGCAATTACTTTTCTACTAGGGGCAAGATTGGTTTGAATAACTTTTTTTCTCTTAATGAATAAAATCATCCTTTGAAAAGTGCATTTTTGTGATTTCCTCATTACTTTTTTTTCCTATATTAAAGTTTGATGATTTGTAACAGAATGAAATCTTAAAGGGGACAAATACTTTTTCACAGCGCTGTAGTTCCACCTGCATCTAACTGCTCGCCTCAGGGATTAACCACCCCAGGATAATCCGCCCCTTTCTCAGAAATGGTAAACCTCAGAATACAAATTGTTTCCTGAAATGCTACGAGGAAATGTCACGATTATAGTGAAAAGGAAAACGTTAGCTGAACTCCGAGCTGTATACCCATATAGTTTTTGCATTTTTTAATCTACTGAACTTTCACACACTTCCATTGCAGGAGCTCCTCACATTGTTCCGATAATGCTTTGAGAAATGAGTAATGACTTTGTAGATGAATCAGTTTAGCCTTGAATGTCAGGAAATTTTCCACACACCCACACAACTAATTCCGATCAAAGTGTCCGTCTGGCTGGGCCCGTTTTTCATCAAAACAGCTCAGATAAGCTATTTCATAAAATAAACAGCAAAGCAGCAGAAAAAGCAGCCTCCTTGTTCTTTCCCTCAGCCTTTGTGAGACCCTTTCCTGTGGCTAATAATGCCCCACCCTGCTATACAGCAACTTGGAAATGCATTCTCACCACTTTTCAGCTTCTTTTCACATGTTGTCACATTACAGCCACAGACTTTAATGTATCCTATTAGTATTTTATGTGATAGACCAGCACAACCTTGCCCATAGTTGTGAAGTGGGGAGAAAATGAAACATGGTTTTAAACCTTTTTACAAAGAAAAATCTGAGCAGTGTGGTGTGCAAATGTTTTCAGACCCCCTAAGTCAATACTGTGTAGAGCCCCCTTTTTCTGCAGTTATAGCTGCAAATCTGGAGAAACATTTCTATCAACTCTTTACATCACATTTTTGCAAGTGCCTCTTTGCACAATCACCCGAGGTCAGTCTGACTGAATTTGATTTAGGTCTGGACTTTGACTGGGTCATTCTTTTCTTTTTCTAATGCTAATAGGTAAACCTCCACCCCAATCATACGTTTTCTGCAGCCTCTTAACAACTTTTCTTTCAGGCCCTGTATTTAGCTTTATCTTCCCCACCAAGTGTCACCACATAAATGCTGATGGGCAGAAACTGACTGGGACGTTCTGAAAAATCAATGTGCTTTGATCTTAATCTGTTTGAGTTTATTGACATGCTAAAAGTTTAAACTTTGCCCCAGTCTCAGGTCTTACAGCCCTTATTTAGCTCCACCCATCTTCACATCCACTATGTCACCGCTAAAGAAAAGCATACCCACATTAAGATACTACCACCACCATGATCAGGGCGATGTACTTAATAAATGTGCCATGTCTTGGTATGTTTGCAGTTGTGGCAACTGTGGATCAGTTGTGGAGCAGTATTGCAATTTGAAAGTTGTGGCTTTGGCAGCTTGCTCCTGCCACATTTCGATGGGCCCCTGGGTAAGGCACCTAACTCCAAGTTGCCAACCAATGTGTTTTGTTATGAGTGTTTGAGCATTTGTGAGTGTGATTGGGTAAACGTAGCTCTTGTGTAAAGTCCTTTCAGTGGTTGGTATGACTTGAAAAGCAGCATATAAATGCAGTCCATGTATTATTTGCTCTTTCCATTACCTGTTCCATGCAGATAATGGATTATACAGTGCTTACTGAGACGTTCAAAGCTTGGGACATTGTTTTATAACCTGACTCGACTTTCAACTTCTCCCTAACTTTCTGCCTGATCCGTCCGCTGTGTTCCTTGGTTTTACATGACCGCTGGTTCTCTAACAAGAGAACCAATGTTCCCTAACAAACCACCTAGGCCTTCACAGAATAGAGGGATCTATGCTGAGATCAAATCACTCACAGGTGGATTTTGTTTACTATTTGGTGACTACAAATTAGGTATTTATGATTAGAATAAATTATTTACTAATTTGGGGAGGATTTTACTTAGGGGCATCAAATGAGAGGGGCTGAATACAAATGTTTAAAACTCATAGAGTTTGAAAAACAAAAATCACAACTATACACTGTTGGGTTTGCTTTTTACGTAAAATCTCAAAAAAGTACATTGTAGTTTGTGGTTGTAATGAGACAAAATGTGAAAGGTTCAAAGTTTGTGAAAACTTCTGCACTGCAGAGGAGGAACATGCTGCGACTCCAGTCGTCAACGTTTCTGTTGAACGACACACAGGAAACACGGGTGAATCAACATGCAAATGTGAAGGCAATGGCTCTTCAGAAATGTGGGAGTCAGCTGGCGCGACACCAGATGGAACACATGTATGCACACACACACACACACCCACACACACACACACAGAGCTGGCCCTGGTCCTTTTAGAAGGAGACCGTCTCCACAGCGACGGAAGACAAAAAAGGGGGCCCTTGCCACAGCTGGTCTGTGGAAACAGTGGGAGAACGAAGGAGAAAAAAAACAGTTAATGAGTGTTTAGATGGACACCCAGACAGAGGCTGGGGAGGAGGAGGACTGAGAGACGGCATAAACATCAGAGAGGAATCTAAGGGGCAAAAACGAGGGAGGAGAAGAAGGAGGAGGTGCATAAACAACTCTGTGAGGAGAGGAGGCGAAAGTGAACGTGGTAGACTGCTGAAGGAGGAGCGACAGTCACATGTAAACAAGTGCTGGTCCTCTGAAAGAGTCAGATTACCTCTAAACGTTAAGAGCTGAACCCAGCAAAGACAGAGGCTTGAGACCAGCACCAACAACCTTCAGAAAAAGCAGAACTGACAGAGAGGAGAGTGTGATTACCAATACTAAGTTTATTTCTCCTTTCATAGAAGAGAGGATCCTGTCACAGAGCTGAACGCCTTCATTGCAGAGGTAAGAAAAGTTCTTAAAGAATTTTCTTTCGTGCTTTCTCCTATGTTTGTGTCAACCTAAACTGCACCAAACGTTTTCCACATGTGCTAAACTTGCTCACTTCATTACAGTGACATGTAGAACATTCGCTCCAAAGAGAGTGATGTTTTGGGTCTCTGCTGCTCGTTAATTTCTTTGTCCCTCCGCTGGGAGAGCAGTGGAGCGACAAGGACAAGAGGAGAGAGCAGTTTACATTCTTCAGACTCCCTCTGACAGGTGATGGAGCTCACACAGCTGGATAACCTTCTGCAAAGATTCACAATAATATTTAGACTTAGTGTAAATGAACGTAAATGCAGATTTGTGCTGAAGGATAATCATGCTTTGGTAATGAAATCCTGCAAACTAGTTGGACAGATGTAAAACTTAAAATTACATGTTCTTCTAATTGTCTGCAAAATACTAATTTAAAGAAATGGTCTTACTGTGCAGACTGGCGTGCCATTTCTAAACCATAACAATACGAAAGATTCACTGTGGTTAAAAAAAATAATCTGAGTTGCAATCTAACGTCTTTGAAGCACTTCCTGAGCTGATAAAAAAATATAAAGACACAAAATATTAGTGAGACAATCTTAATTACAACACATTTTATTTAGTCTTTTATATGTTTTAAAGGTATGTTCATTTCAGTATATTTTGTTGGGATTTATGTGACAGACACACAGTAGCATAAGGAAAGACCAAACATTTTACAGTACCTGTAAAACGCTGCACATCATCAGGTACAGGGAAGTTGATCGGAGTTGATGCGAAGATGGATGGGGCTGAATACAGAGTAGTCATGGAAGAAAACTGTTAGTGAGTTTAACAACCCTAAACATACAGCCAGAGCTGGTGTACGTGTATTCTTGTGTTAGAATGGCCTAGTCAAAGTCCAGATCGAAATCCAACTGAAAACCTGTGGCAAGACATGTTCCCCCCTTCCCCCTCCTCAAATCTGACTGAGATCAAGCTGTTTTTGCAAAGAAGAATGGAAAACAAGTTCAGCAACTTGACGTGAATAAAGACTTTAAACTGTAACTGCAGTGAAAGGGTTTACTACACAGTATTGACCTAGGGGGTTTGGCACATAAATAAAAAAAGTTCAATGTGTCAGGAATAAAACAATTAGGCCTACAATATAGAATGTTAACCTTTGGTAAACAACATGTAACAAAAATGTAAAAAACAAAGAAAAAAACCAACTATACACACGCACACACTTCTCTATACACTGTTCAGCTGCGCTCTCTCTCCCTGCATGAGGTGCAGGTTTGCCAGATAATCCACAAAATGTGTCCGGAAACTGTGGTACAAATCTTTTGAGGTGTAGTGTAGTGCACTGAGTTAGCGTGTGTGTTTGAGAGTGCATTTTGAACGCTGATTGCGCAAAAATAAGTTACGTCGTCGCTTAAGGAACTGTTCCCATAGCAACGCGAGCGCTGAAAGTTTCGGGTACAGTACCTAATTTATATTACTTTTTAATTAAGCGACATAAATGTATGAAAAGCAAAAATACGGGAACTTTAAATAGCAAATAGAAAGTTTAAATAGCAATAAGTTGCTACTTGTTTGGAGCAGTAGGAAACAAGACCGCTAAACGAGCTAGCGTTTGTTGTCGGTTTTGGCGTTGTATTAATTAATTCAAACTTTATGTCGTCAAGTATTTGAACGTAATGCTTTTTACTGTGGTTGTTATTCCCTATTATGAAACAAGCTATTAGTAATGTCGAGTCAGCCAAAAGAGAGACATCTCAGTGTAGGTAATTGTTAAGCAGCTTCGCAGCCCGTAGCTGACATTAAAAATGAGCTGGCTGCATTTTTTGTTCCTCATTTGGAATAAAGCGCTCGTGTCTCAAGCCCTAATTTCTTTTCAGTTTGATGATTGTGGTTTACATGCAGAGGTGGGTAATCCAGGTCCAGAAAGTAAAAACCCTGCCTAGTTTTCCTTCATTCTGTTCAATTAACCAGGGGATTAGTCCCTTTCTATTTTGTTAAGCTGGAAATGCAAATGGTTGGAACTAATCTCTGAACAGACTTTTATTTTCTGGACCTGTAACATTACAGGTCCAGAAAATTACATGTAATGCAAACCCCAAATCCAGTGCATCAGAAAATTAGAATATTGTGAAAAAGCTAAATATCTGAAATATGTCATCTGCTGCTGTTGTTCCACGGTGTTTTCTGAAGTCCACGGTCAACGCTGCCATCAAAATCTTAGAGCACTTCATGCTCGTTGACAAGCTTTATGGAGATGCTAATTTCTTGGCACCTGCTCACACTGCCATAGGTACCAAAAGCTGGTTCAGTCGACCCTGGTATTACTGTGCTTGATTGGCTGTTGAACTCACCTGACCTGAATCCTATAGAGAATTTATAAAGTATATTGTCAAGAGGATAAGTGGCCTCGCATATGACTCTGTAACACTTTTACATACAGAGATGTTCTTGGTCGAGTCAATGACTGCAAGACTCCTTCGTTCTCTGGCTTCAAAACAAGCCCAGATCATCACACTTCCACCATTGTGTATGCCAGTTGATATATTTATACTGATATGCTGTGTTTGTTTTCCTCCAAACATACCTTAGTCTTGGCTGTCCAAAAGGCATTGTTCCAGCGGCTTGTGGTTCATTTGGATGCAATTTGGCAAACCCAAGTCATGTTGCTGTATCTCTGTGCCATTGTCTTAACACTCCAAGCAAACCATTGAAACTAGGCTTTTAAAGAGGTCGTCACACCTACTGATGATCAAACTCAAGTAGCTGAGATTAGCCTCCCATCTACCTAAATGCTCTTGCAAAGACTTTTGTCCCTACTCGGTTATTTTGGTGCTAAAGGGAATTTCGTTTAGCAGTGCTTACATCACGTCCTCATTTGTAAGTCGTTTGTCAAATGCATAAACAAACAATTAATGAACGCATTTGATGTATGTGTGTATGCATAAATTTATGTATGTACTGTATGAACAGAACAGAAAAATAGTGTCAGTATTTGACCTACTGATCACTGGTTGTAGACAAGCTGGGAGAAACAGGCCGTGTTTGAAATCTGGGAAGCTGATTGGTGAATCACTAATCTTATAAATAGTCCCAACTGTGATCAATGATCCCCCCCACACACTCGCCCTATGAGAAATTATCTGTGCTGACGCCTGTCTTCAGTGTCCTGTTCCCCTGTTATTTCACAGCTCTTTGCCCTTATTTCCTGCGTAGCCTGTCCCGTAGCAGCTGGTGAGATGTCACCCACACACAGCTGCTCCAGTGATGATTAGAGGCCCCAGCCTGAAATAGTTAGGTCTGTTTATAGCTAAGCTGAACATCCAGCATTGCTTCTTCTGTGTCTGGATGGAAATGCACCAAGTGAGGGCAGAGGACATAAATTGGTCTGAGGAAATGTGGTCTATGAGCCTACTTCCTCCCTTAAAGGAGGTTTGTTAGCAGGCCAGTTAGGGGAGTTGTATGTAATGAGAGGGAACGCAAGGTATTTGGGGATCTGGGGCCCATAATCGTCCAAGGCTGGATGGTTAATTCCAGGGTAGATGCTTAAAACTAGGGTAGTGAAGGGTGGAGCTCCATGTTAGTGAAACATTTATCCACAATGCCATCTTCTATTCTTTTTAGGAGTATACGTTCTATAGAGACTGTCTTCTTTGAAACCCAAGGCGAGCTATTTCTGCATTTTGACTGACCGTGCTTGGATCCAGAGGCGATCATGGACGTAAAAGAGGAGCTTCTGAACATCGTTCACCAGATATGGACCAAGCTGCAGGGTCTTCCACAAGCAGGTCCATTGGAACTTGGAGCCTTCTCCATCCTCGTCCTCTTTGTTGGTAAGTTATGTCTGTCATGTGTGTGATCCAAAAGCATTTTGTGCAAACTAGAATTAAATAAAACATAAAAATAAAAAGTATAACATCGTTTATTTAAACAGATAAAGACAAAATAACAAAACACAGTGAGTAATATAAAAATGCAAACCATTCCAACAGTTTTCAGGGGGGCATAACCAGTTATTAGGTCTAGGGGAAAATACTTTTCCACACAGGCCTTTTTTTCCTTAGTCAATAAAATAATTATTTGAAAACTGTTTCTTTTGCCTTGGCTGTATAAAATGTTTAGGTGTGAAAAAAAGCAAAGACATAAGAGATCTGTTAGGGGGCCAATACTTTTTCGCAGCCCTTTATTTCTCTACCGTATCAATAGTTTATATGAAAAACTTTTTCACATTTGCAAATCCAGCTAACATGGAGCTCAGGTACGCTTGGAGAGCATGGCGGAGAGTGCCATGGGTTTATAAGCCTACATTGCACTGAACCATTCTTGTAAAGTAGTGAGCTAACGGATGCTGAAGTTCTTCACATAACAGGTTATATAGCCAGATAATTCATTTTTAAGACATCTGTATCACACATACATATTTTATCTAGTCTTTATATTAAATACAGATGTTGGTAGCTCTGGATGTGATCTCTCCACTGGCTTGTGCTGACAGCGACCTGATTTGTGCTCCCTGCCTCCTGTTTGTCATTGCAGGCACAGTCCTTTTCATGATCCTACTCTCCTGCATCCACTGCTGCTGCTGCGGGAAGCCAAAATACCAGGGCTCAAGAGTTCAGCCACTGTCATCCATCTAATTGGGTGAAACAAAGCAGGATGTGTCTGCAGAATCTATACCCTCCAGCCTCCCTTTTGGCCTGTTACACCACTGCCATGATGAAAGGTCTTAAATCAAGGTTGCAGATGGGTGAATAAATCTTTGCAGATTTTACTGGTTTGTTTGAAGTGATCAAGTGGGCCAAACCAGAGGAAAGATGGGACTTAGTGCTGGGATGTTTCCAGTACTGAGTTACAAACTGCATCAGCATCCAGGGACCAGTGCCATTGGAATCCATACGGATACACAGAATCACACGCCTTATGAAAAATAATTACAAAGCAGGACAAAGCAACACTGTGGCAGCATTTCGGGCATGAGAAGACGTAAAAGCTGCTTTGTGCTCCAGTTAAACACACACTGATGTATCAAAAGTGTAGTTCTTTTGTGCCCTGTTGACATTTATTCATTGGACTGTGACTGAGAAATATAGAAGTGTTACATTTTACCAGAAATTTGAAGTTAACGTAGTTGACTTGGGGCTAAAAGGTCAAAAGTAGCCAATTTTTGGAAAAGAAGAGAGAGAGCTCCCTCTGCTGGAATATTGAGGGCAAGATTTTACAAATTGTGCCTCAGAAAAGGAAAACCTGAGTTATTTATTTTTTTAACATAGCACATTTTCGTATAGCTAGACGTGACACAGAGGCAGTGTTATGAGTGGTAATTCTTCTGTGTGTAATTGTAATAAAAGTTGCTTATGTTTCAACACATGAAAATCCTGATTTGTTATATAGCAGCATGTAAAGATATTTCTTTAAATGGTAGTAATGTTTAAGCAACTGAATGTGTAGACTGACCATATTCCCATTAGAAAACTGTTGCCTGAGTGTTGTGTGCTTGCCTCATCATGCCATTCCTCCTTTGTTTAAACATTAACCAGGAGCAGTTGTTTTTAGTAGGTCGCACCCACATAGACAGAAAATTATACTTCCCCCAAAGCAGAGCAGTAACTGTTTGAATGTACAGAGTTCCTCATCTGAGCACAAAGTCATAGTGGACTGGCATGTAGGGTGTCTGTAAAAGGTTCGGCTGCTTTGTGTGGACCAGAAGAAGAGCGGTAGCAATCTATTCTCCTGTATACACAGTTTGCTGGGAGCATCTGAGCCGTGACAGGATCATTCAACAGGACATGGTGGCCGTGAGGTGAGTTTAAAAGTAGAATGTGGTGAGTTAAAACAAGGTAGTTCTATTAGACATAGCCTGACTGAAAGTATTAACCTTGAACAATTTCACATTTTGTCAGAATCATCAACCACAAACATCAATTCGTTTTTTTGGGGATTTTATTTAATAGACCAAAACAAGTGTTACATAATGGGGCACTGGAATTTGTAGAACCAGCTATCACTGCAATGATAGATGCAAATCTTTTAGAGAATGTCCCTATCGGTTTTGCCATTGTTGGACATTCTTAAATAGTTTAGATTGGATAAATAGTATCTGTGAACATCAATTTCCAGATTTACCTCTGGCTGTATCTTTAGGGCTGTTGTCCTGCTGGAAGGTGAACCTTTGCCCCAGGTTTTCTTCCAGGATTACCCTGTATTTTGCTCCTTCCATCCTCCCATCAACTCTGACCAGCTTCCCTGTCCTTACTGAAAAAAATATACCCCCATAGCATGATGCCGACATGCAGGGGAAACAGCAAACATGTATAAGAAAGTTTGACCAGAGCTAAGACGGGCCTCTTGGTTAATTCTCTGAGTAATCCTATACTTGACTGGCCTGTCCATGTAGATGGACGACTGTGCTTTAGTATGTTTTAAGTTATGTCATACTCTTCATTTTCAGATGGTAAATTGAACAATGGTCTGTGAAATGTTCAAACCTTACGATATTGTTTTATAACCTAACCCTACTTTAAACTACCTTTAAACTTCAGCACATTCCTCCTGACCTGTCTGCTGTGTTCCTTGCTCTTCATGATGCTGATTGTTCACTAATGTTCTTGAGCAAACCCTTGAGGCCTTTACAGAACAATGGGATTTATACTAAAATTGAATTTTATTTAGATGACTTCTGACAATAAGTTGATCTGGATTTTATTTAGGGGTATCAGAGTAAAGGAGGTAAATTTGTGTTGGTTTATCACATAAAATCCCAATAAAACCACTACAGCGTTTGTTTGTGATGAAACAAACGCTGTAGTGTAGTACAAAAAGTTGTACTAATAAATACATATCGTAGGAAGTGACTAACTCTCATTCTGATCTCCTGTGTGGTTTATTCATCTCCCCAGCAGTCTGCCCGAGAACCAAAAGCCCACAGGCTCACCTGACGAGTGGGTGGACTGGTTCCTGTATCGTCTGCAGCTGGATCCATGGATGCTGGGCGGTTTTGTGGTCATCGGGGTGTTTGCACTGGGAACGTTGTCTCTGGTGGTCTTTGCTCTGCTGTCTGGATGCTGCTGCAGCTCAAAAGAACCAAAGCAAAAGAAGAGGAAACCAAGGAAGAATTCAAAGAATGCAGTGATTTAGACTAATGCACATATTATTCGAACTGAATGTCACTTAAAAATGGATTTTGGTGACACTTTCCACGGCAGAACCATGTTTGTATATGTGGTAAAACAATTTTTTTAAATCCTCAGATTATAGAAACTGGGTCAAAATGTTTTGTTTAAAAAAGTCTGTCAAATATAAGTTTATAAATTGTCACTAAAATGGTATATTATTTTATCTGATTACAAAAAAAGTGAACAGATCACCAAAAGCAAGTTATCCTTTCAGATGGACTCCACACATCACATTAAAAACACCATCCTGGCTGTGAAACATTGTGATGGTAGCATCATGTTTGTGGGGATGCTTTTCCCCACCTGGGAAAGGGTAGCTGGGCAGAGTTTATGGGCAAAAAGATGGAGCTAAACAAAGATCAGTCCTGCATATTCATCTTGTAGCAGGATGAATCTAAAGATATAGCCACAAACATTATCCTACTTTGTGTTATGCATCACAAAAAATACTAATTAAAAATATAAAAGTTTATGGTTGTAATATAATATGGCAAAGCGATGGAAAATAAATCAAGGTCTATGAGTGTTTTCCCTAGGCACTGTAGTGATCATGTGAAGTGTTTTGAAGAGCTACCATAATAAAGATATTTTATGAAACATTTTTGTTCTCATTTCATAGAAGCCAATTCATAATCTAACACTGCTTTTTGTTCTAATACCCTGGCAGTTGCACTCTTACTACGTAGCTTGGATGCTAAACCCCAAAATCAATGCTGATACAGATTTACATACATACATTGTATACTATATAATTTAATAGTTTCCATATTTTTAAAATAATAAAGTAAATATTCTATAATTTTTATATTGCAAGTCGATTGACAACAATGGACTACATTTCCCGGTGCAGCATCGCTGATTTTTTTTTTTGTGCGCATTGCTTACTGCGCAGTCAAAGTTTCTCGTCCGGTGACGTGTTTACCCTGCGCTCACCACACCATTGTTTTATGCGACGAGCTGTGATGGCGAGCGGTAAAAAGAGCGTTCTGCTCTCGTCTTTAGCAGATTATGGGGACGATTCAGAGCCCGACTCCGACCCAGAACCAGAGGATACAGGTGGATTTAACTTTTTAAAGAAATACTGTATCTCTAATGACAATAAAATCATTCACTTCAGAGTAGTTACTGTGAGGCTACTGTGGGCTAAAGTTAGCTTAACGTAGTTTATGGATATTGTTCATTGTGCTCGCTTTAATATCTAAGTTTCTCTTAATTCTGACATTATTTTTAATTAAATGGTAGTTTATAGACAACGTGCCCTTTTGTTTTTGTTTTTAATTACATTGTTCGACGTTTTTTGTTTCGTCGTTAACTCAAGTTGTTTGATCTCCAGACTCGCCCCGAATCCATCTCTATACCTGCAAGCAAACCTGATTTCACTGTAACTTTCTCACATCTTTAAAGTTTAAGTATTTATTTGCGTTTTTGAACAAATGCCTAAGTTGGAATGGGTGTAGTATAATATCTGAACTGTATTACCCCCGTCACATACCCCATATACATTTAATTTGTTAAAACTCAAACTAGGGCAATTTTAAGCCTTTTAAAAAACATTTTCGCCACTTAAAAAGGGGTCCATCTTGTAAACAACGCCATCTGGACAGATTAAACCTGGACAGGATTATTCTACAATACTGTTTGAAAGTAGAGAACGTTAAAGCATTTTAAAATCAGAAATTCTGGCGAGATTTTTGTCCCTCAATTTTCAGAATAAAACACGAAAAGCTCTGACCCAAAACCAAACATTAATCATAAAAATCCATAATTTCGAAATTATTCTTATATATTGCCATCAAGGTTAGTTGCAAAGGACTTATGAATTAAGTAAAGCTTTATTAGTAGGGAATATATGATCTTAAGACCTAGGTGTGATCTAAGATTTGATCTATAAAAACAAGGCAAACGCCTCGTATTATACTAGCTATTCTAAATATGGGATTGTTGATATAAAAAAGTCATCAAACATCTGTAAAAACCAACATTTTAAATGTCTAGATAAGTGTTTATTATGTTGAAACGCATATTTTATAATATATTCGGACATTTAAAAGGAATATGTGTTTTAAGAGTTAAAATGTGCAGAAACCCCACTTTTACTACTACTTTAACTACTTATACCAGTTTCGTCCTGGACACAGGTTTTTGATTAGGTTACAAAAGGAGGCTATCACATTAAACCAGATGACTTATGAGTAGAGCTGCACAATGTATCTAATGTCATCATCGCAAGATCGATGTGTGCACCATTGCAATCGAAAAGGAGTGCTGGAATGCAATATTTGGTATTTCATGCAACTTCTGCATTCCAGTAATGAAGTTAGCCTGTTGGAAGGACTTTCACTATCCTCTTTGGCCAAGCTTGATGTATGTTTTTAGCAACTGAGATGCCTTAGTCTACGAAGAATGTTGGGGACATCGTGATAAAGGGGATTGCAGCTACTTCTTTTCCTGATGTCATGCTGCCCTTGTATGGAGGTAGTTTAAAACATCACAAACAGGATCAAATATTAGTTTGATTTAAATAATTTTATTCACCCACGAATGAACTTGGTTTTGACGGTTCATAAATTTGATGTAAAATCCAGGCTATGTCCCTAATAGGGCTTGTGTAAATAAACAAAGAATTGGGTTCTGTGTTTACTTACGTTACGTAATCAATTGGGATTCTCAAACTCAAACCTGAAACAGGAAATAGAAATCATTTTTGAGGGGAAGTTGCACCTAAAAATCAAATTATAAATCTAGAAGCTTGAACAAAACTCCAGATTCTCTGATTGTAACATACTTGGAGAATGTCTGACCTCTGCTGTGCCTGTGTGTTTGTGTCCAGGGGGACAAGGAGGAGGCCTTGTCTATGGCTATGGGGAGGATGACTTGAACCGTACCGAGGATGTTGAAGATAAAGGATCTGTAAATCAGGACAGCCAGGACAGCAACTCGGTCAGTATCTGAGCTCTGAATTCCTCCTTACAGCCTTCATTTGGTTGTTCACATCTGGCATTAAAATCAGTCCCAAGTGAAACTGAAGATAAACATTTAGTAATGCACGGCAAACAATAAGAAAGAGTGCTGCTGTTTCTCTAAAATCACAAACACTGAAGCTGTAAGATATCAGAAAAACACCACCTTCTACTACTACTACTACTACTACTACTACTGACACTTCTGATACTACAACATTTTTGACTTTCTTTGAGGTCTGACCTGTTAATTCCTGTTTCGGCTATAATTTATTAGGAGAAAATAAAGATTTGCAGGTTCATTGATGGAGGTAGTAGTTTTGAATTCAATAGAAAATGAAGGAATGACACTTGTTTTTGCATCAAAGAGTGTGTCCCTAAATTTTATGATTTTGGCATAATGTTAATGAAAATACATGCTCTTGGTTGATGCATTTATAGACCGAAATATAGTAGGAGATATCAGTTTTGATGCATTTATTGAATATTGAATTGGTGCATCTCTGTGAGCTGTAGCATCTTGTTCATGAAGATCCTGGATCAGTGAACAGGATGGCCCGTGAGATATCGCTCACCAAATGTCTAAATATTTGTGTAGACTTTGTTTTAGTTAGAGAAAGAAAAATGTGCTGCAGGTGCATTAATAACTGTAATGGTGTTGAGCCCAAAGAAAGTATGCGGGAGAGGTACCTTGGTTGACCCAGCCGGAGCAAGACGGACCAGGATAGAACAGAAAATTGGAGTTGTTCCGTAATTTGAGGGAGAGCGGGTCAGAGTGTCAGTGCCTTAGGACTGCAGATATTAGCACAGCTAGCCATTTTCTTTCAGCAAGCGTTGTTGATGTTGGGTTTTGTTGTTGGGTTCCAGGACATGTATTTTGGAATTATTGGTAGTGAAAAAGCAGCTGCTTTGGGTAACGTAGTTTTCTTGTAGAGTTGATCTGTTTTCAGTGATGTACCATCACATAATGTTTTTTTTTTTTTTTGGCATCTTAAATTATGTAGTTGTAATAAATATCTTTTGTAAATTTCACTTATTTTTTCAATGTAACACTTTGGTAGTGAGTTGTTTTTAATGTTTGTTCACCAAAAACAACCGTTTTATCAGATTTGCTTTAATAGGTTGTAGAAAATGTTAACCGTAAATACAGTTATGCTACCGGAAAGCTATCAGAACTGAGCAGCAGGTGCCTTTTTTTTTCAATATTCTTGTATAAACTAAGCTGTACCGGTAGTTGTTACTGTTTGAAACATCCTATTTAGCAATTCCTCAGCCAAAGTCCCTGCTTGTCACTGTGCAGACTCGCCTCGAATCCATCTCTATACCTGCAAGTAAAACTGATTTCACTGTAACTTTCTCACTATTTCCCATCAAAATTGGCAGCATTATTTTTATGCTAGATACTTGTCAAAAATGTACATGTCTATAGATCAGTTACCTTTTTAGGACGTTTTTATTCAACGTGTTGATTCAATCCCTTCCTCTTCATGGTTTTCTGCCTTCCTTGATCAGTAAGTGGCCGCAGAATATTCAGCCTACCATCATTACTATCATTTAGCAGACAGTCCTTACTCATATTTACATTTTGATCTGTGTTGTCTGTTAAGATAAATAGTGTTTTGTTGTAATAGCTGCACTGCTCTTTGGTTGGGGGGAAAAAGAGATCTCCCAATCAATGTTTTTGTTCCAGAGTGATTTACCAAATCCAAGCAAATCCAAAACTGGTCAACTTGGGTGATAAGGCTAGTGTCGTGTTTTGACGATATGTTAGGCAAAATGACAACGATATATCTGACTGATCTGCATCTTGCTCTTGCTGACTGTTTTCTAGGGGTGTAGTTAGCTGAAAGGCTAGGCTAACTCTAGCATGATTCCTCTCTCATTTGATTTGACTTGTTAATTCGTAACATTTTAGCGTGGTTGCGTTTTCTCTTTTTAGAAACTTAGAAACATGAAAGCTATGACTTTTTTCTTATTTTTAGAAACTTAGCAGAATAATGGTTAATAGTTTTAGGGTCCTTTGTGGTGTGTACTGCCTGGCCCCTGTCCTGGTCTGCTGCCCTCTGACCCCCCACAGTGTTAACCCTGTGCGTTTTTGTTTTTATAGGATATGGACGAATCAGACGAAGGGAGGGACGCAGATGATGTGGAGGTATTTGAACGACGACCTGTGGCAGGGTAGATTGGGTTTAGAAATCTACTCTGTTCACTAGATGGTGCTATGGGATTATGCATGCCTGGATGTTAGACTAACAACCCTAACCCTCTTAGTGATGTTATTCATATAAAATATGTTGAGTTGCTTCACCTATGTAACTTTGTGTTCCTTAAAGTGAAGTGGAGATTGTTAGAGTTTAGAGCTGCACTCCATACTACCTCTACGCTGTGTGTGTGTCTGTCTGTCTGTGTGGTTCAGGTCACTAAGGTGATTCTTGCTTATGATTTTAATCTGCAGAAATTCAGAGGAAGACAACGCCCTCTGAAGCTTTGCTTTATAACCTGTCTTTGATCTGATAAATATGCCTGATTTCATAAAGAGCCTGGGATAAAGCCATTATCAGTATAAACATTTTGGTAATTGTAACAATTTTTCAAAATTCATGTGTTGACTGGTTTAAGATTGTTGACAGGGAAGGCAGAAACACCACTCACAGGTAGTCCTGTTTGCCTTTGTGCTTCAGAGGAAGATAAGTGGGTGCATTTATGTTGACATGTTTTTATCTGATCTGGTTTGATGTGTGCTGTCTCCCTTAGAGCTATAGAAAACTAGTGTTTTATGCTGATTAGGACTTGTGCTCATTAGTTGACAGGAGGAGAATGGAAATCTGTTGGCTCTGTCTGCTTTCTTCTATTATCTGATCACTGCATTGCTGTTGTGAAACTGTGCTTTTTTTACTGTTTCGCAATTTACTGCTTGCTTCTTATTTGGTGTTCATGATGACATTGATTTGTTTTATGTTCGGTTTAGACATTTGTGGGGAGGGTAGATTCTTGTGGGCCTCAGAAAGAGGAGTAATATCAAGCCTTCAGAGTAAACATTGTTTATGTTTACTAATTAATTGTTATAATTTCAGAATATTTTTAGTTTTGAGCATACACATTCTTAGGATGGTGTTTTAATCTAAATGATATTTAACAAACCTCCAGGAGCATGTTTCAGTCTGTTTATACAGGTCTTCATAAACATGATGAACATATCTAACATCAAGATTGTAGCAGATCTTACCTAACAATAGAAGGTGCTTTTTAGGACGCAAACACAGATACTGGTGAGTTCGTCTCTTTCTACATTTTACAACAACAGCAAAGGAGCTGTCTGCCAAACAGGACATGTCTTATGGGTCATCTGTCTGATTTATATTCGCCTTTGGGTCAGTGATGTAAAGTAATTTACGATTATCAGATCATTGTCCGCTGTAAGGAAATGTGATTAACCACCAACAGGAGGAGGAATATAGACGATTTGGTCGTATTTCATGACTCAGCTGGACCAAATGGGGAACAGAGCCATAATCAATGGAAATAGGGTTGAATATAAAATAGTCTGAAAATGAAATACAATCAAATTAGATTGTAATTTAGATTGGAGTGTTTTTAGGATTGTTCATCTCCATAGTTCATCAAAATGCATAACAAAGTAATCTGATCTGCAATGATTAAGTCTATGGGTATGAAATGTTATATGTGGGTGAAAATGGGAGTAATATATTACTGTCAAGCAGAGTGTGATGAGATGTTATAACCTATGAAGTCCCAGCAGTCTTTTGTGAGTGAGACATTGCACACTTTGAAATTGAGGTGACCATTGCTAACTCTGAATCGATCATGGACAAAATCGGAGCTAAATGTTGTTGACCTTTGAATTTTTAAATGCAGCCATTTCGGAGTAAACCTAGAAACTATTGACCTTGGCACAAATATGTGAAAGAGCTTTAAGGTGCCTTTGACACGCTTTTCCAACAAATGCAGAAAAAGAAAGTGAATTGGGCAGTAATTGACGTATTAGGATTAAAGATGCAAAAAAGACAACTGTGAAACAAAATAAGCATATTTTGATGTCCAAAGTCGCCCGGAAATGACGTCAAAGAGGAAGTCTCCGGTCATTCATTGTGTGAGCGTCAACGATAAACTGTTCAGGTAGAAGTAATAATTAAAAATCCGAAAATATTACTTTTATTATTAATAAGATAAATTACTTGCACATACGATATATTTAAATAAATTGTCTTTCTAAAGATTCCAATTGAAATAAACAAAAAAAAAGCCACACCAGGTAGTGTCTTCAGATCTTGAATCATCCCTTGTGTCTCCTGCAGCTGATCCATGCTGCTCAGCTTCACCTCCAGTTGTTTCACTCAGTGCCATATTTACTGTAACTCTGGATTTACACTGTATCTGCTCTGGTCCGGTCCGGTCCACTGTGAAGCCTGGAGGAGCTCCAAGAACCATATGCAGATCACACAATAAAAGCCAGTGATAAATGCATTAGCAAGTCCAAAACAACTCTTTATGTGGACATTAAACTTATTCCTTTTTTAGTTTTATACATTCAGATATTTTTATGTGTTATGTTCTACAATGGGTGAGTTCACTGAGTGCATTGAAGCTATATTTGTTGCTTAATTTGTTACATTTAATGTTTAATTTTTCGGTTTATAACACACTAGCTAACCCAATAACTGATCTAATTGATCTAATGTAAACAACTGCGAATACATGCAGGTGTATATATAAATATATGTGTGTATTTATTAATATAGACAGATCTAGTCTGTCTTTAGTGAATTATCCGGATGTTGTGCTCGTTCTGTTTCCTGTTGGTGTGATATGATTCTTGCATCATGACTCCGGCAGCGCTCCAGCATCCGGCAAAACAAGAGAATTAGATGACCGTCCACATGTCGCCACACGTGTGCTCTACTATCTTAATAACTTTGTTCTTCTTATTCTGCTGCGTCTCTCTGTGATAGTGACATAAATAAAAAAATATCAGATTCTTCGCTGCTGCCTGTGTTGCTGGCCATTGTAGCAGCAGTCAGTTTACATGCAGGGGTTCCCCTTCTATGTCATAAAAGAGCGCAACAAAATCACAACGGAGTAATCTGGAAATGCCTTTTTAGTGAAATTTATGACCATGTATCTCAACAACTGTTCATTTCAGTGGCATGAATTAACTTTATAAAATAGTGTATAAATATTTCCTTTCGAACTCGAACTCGAACTCGTACTCGTCGTCTTCCGCTTATCCGGAACCGGGTCGCGGGGGCAGCAGACTCAGCAGAGACACCCAGATGTCCCTCTCCCCAGACACCTCCTCCAGCTCCTCTGGGGGGAGCCCATGGCGTTCCCAGGCCAGCCGAGAGACATAGTCCCTCCAGCGTGTCCTGGGCCGTCCCCTGGGCCTCCTCCCGGTGGGACGTGCCTGGAACACCTCCCGAGGAAGGCGTCCAGGAGGCATCCGGTATAGATGCCCGAGCCACGTCAACTGGCTCCTCTCGATGTGGAGGAGCAGCGACTCTACTCCGAGCCCCTCCCGAATGGCCGAGCTCCTCACCCTATCTCTAAGGGAGTGCCCGGCCACCCTACGGAGGAAGCTCATTTCAGCCGCTTGTATCCGGGATCTCGTTCTTTCGGTCATGACCCAAAGTTCATGGCCATAGGTGAGGGTAGGAACATAGACTGACCAGTAAATTGAGAGCTTCGCTTTTCGGCTCAGCTCTCTCTTCACCACAACGGACCGGCACAGCGCCCCCATTACTGCGGCAGCCGCACCGATCCGTCTGTCAATTTCCCGCTCCATTCTTCCCTCACTCATGAACAAGACCCCGAGATACTTGAACTCCTCCACTTGAGGCAGGAACTCCCCTCCAACCTGAAGAGGACAAGCCACCCTTTTCCGGTTGAGTACCATGGCCTCTGACTTGGAGGAGCTGATCTTCATCCCAGCCGCTTCACACTCGGCTGCGAACCGCCCCAGCGCATGCTGTAGGTCTTGGCTAGAGGGGGCCGGCAGGACCACGTCATCTGCAAAAAGAAGAGACGAAATCCTCTGGTCCCCAAACCAGATCCCCTCCGGGCCTTGGCTGCGTCTAGAAATCCTGTCCATAAAAGTTATGAACAGGACCGGTGACAAAGGGCAGCCCTGCCGGAGTCCAACATACACCGGGAACAGGTCCGACTTAGTGCCGGCAATGCAGACCAAACTCCTGCTCCGCTCGTACAGGGACCGGATGGCCCCTAATAATGGGCCCCCGATTCCATACTCCTGGAGCACCCCCCACAAGGCATCACGAGGGACACAGTTGAATGCCTTCTCCAGGTCCACAAAACACATGTGAACCGGTTGGGCAAACTCCCATGAGCCATTGAGTACCCTGTAGAGGGTATAGAGCTGGTCCAGTGTTTCCTTTCCATAAATGTAATTGGATTTATCATGAAAATTAGATGTCACAGACACTTTAATTTGTTTGAGATGGTCAGAAAGGAACCTAAGCGCAGTAGTGAATTAAGTCATCCTCTGGCACATAAAACTGGCCTGTAGTGTTTTGTAATTGCTACAAATCCCATCTGCAAACGGACTACAAAGGCAGTTTTGTCTGATCCTTGTCATTTGTTTCTAGAACAATAAGATCCTGACATATTTCATCTGTAACGGTTAGAGTAAAATATTAGTAGATTACTAGGTGTTGTACTACTTTGCCAAAATCCACTGAAGTTCAACTTATTATTGAATCCAAATTGTTTTTTTTATGCACTTCTTCTTTGGCAGATCAGTGCAAAATAATCAGCTACAGTTGAAGCCAAAATTATTCAAACCCCAGGGAGATTCATCTTTAAAATTGTTTTCATTTGACCAAGAAGTTTATTTCTAAAAGGAAATGAGATTGGCAAATCTCAAAAGATGATGTAAAAGATGTGTCAAACTGTTTTAATCTATATTATATTTAAATAATTGTCAAAGATATTTTATACCCTGTTCAGTAATAAATGGAAAAGTCTTTATCAGAATTACTGTCATAATTTCTGGTATTTCTACTGGTATTGTGATGATTTATCTATGGTGATGAGCTCCAAGTCTGGGGTTGGAATATTAATACTACTTACAGTCACAAGAAGCATGTTGTTAAAATTAAAAGATCACTATTAACCCAGAACTGCCAGGGGTGTGAACACTTTTGGGATTAACTGTATATTATAGGTAAATATTAAAGCACTTTTTGAAAGTTATTCATCTGTGACCTTGTTGTACTAATTACAGCAGCTAGCATTACTAAAATCTCTGTGTCTGAACTCCCTGGGGAGAAAGTTGACCTTTAACTTAAATTTGAGAGTTTTGATAAGCCCCCAATAATTCCTATCCAACATGTTCATTGAGAAACTGGGGTTGATCGCTTAATAAGATCAAACAGAGAAACGTTGTTGTACTCTTTTAACCTTCCTGTTATCTGCAAAAAGTCTTTCTCTCACAGCCTGAAAGAACCACAGATGCGTGTCGGCATGTAGAAATGTTTCCTTTTTAAATAGCTTCTTACATCTCTGTGTTTCCTTATGTTTACATTTTAAGGCCCTTACCATTACTGAAAATGGTTACCCTGAGTGTTTTTCAGTAACAGCATTCACACTGAAGGATTTGGTTGTTACAGCAACCTGGTACCGCTTGAGCAATGGTGCGACCACTGATTGGAGACTTTACAGTACATAACATTCCGGTTCTGTCAAATTCATAATCATAATGATTTCTGTTGGAAAATGACATCATCATAGTCATTTTCCTGGTTTCTGCAGGCAACATCTAATGTGTAAGATAGAAAGATGTAACTTGTTTCTGAGGTAGTGAAACCAGCCAGCATAAACAGTACAGACCAAAAGTTTGGACACACCTTCTCATTCACAGAGTTGTCCTTATTTTCATGACTATGAATATTGTAGCTTCACGCTGAAGGCATCAAAACTATGAATTAACACATGTGGAATTATATACTGAACAAAAAAGTGTGAAACAACTGAAAATATGTCTTATATTCTAGGTTCTTCAAAGTAGCCACCTTTTGCTTTGATTACTGCTTCACACACTCTTGGCATTCTGTTGATGAGCTTCAAGAGGTAGTCACCTGAAATGGTTTTCACTTCACAGGTGTGCCCTGTCAGGTTTAATAAGTGGGATTTCAAGCCTTATAAATGGGGTTGGGACCATCAGTTGTGTTGTGCAGGAGGTGGATACAGTACACAGCTGATAGTCCTACTGAATAGACTGTTAGAATTTGTATTATGGCAAGAAAAAAGCAGCTAAGTAAAGAAAACCGGTGGCCATCATTACTTTAAGAAATTAAGGTCAGTCAGTCCGAACAATTGGGAAAACTTTGAAAGTGTCCCCAAATGCAGTCGCAAAAACCGTCAAGCGGTACAAAGAAACTGGCTCACATGAGGACCACCCCAGGAAAGGAAGACCAAGAGTCACCTCTGCTGCGGACGATAAGTTCATCCGAGTCACCAGCCTCAGAAATCACAGGTTAACAGCAGCTCAGATTAGAGAACAGGTCAATGCCACACAGAGTTCTAGCAGCAGACACATCTCTAGAACAACTGTTAAGAGGATACTGTGTGAATCAGGCCTTCATGGTAAAATAGCTGCTAGGAAACCACTGCTGAGGACAGGCAACAAGCAGAAGAGACTTGTCTGGGCTAAAGAACACAAGGAATGGACATTAGACCAGTGGAAATCTGTGCTTTGGTCTGATGAGTCCAAGTTTGAGATCTTTGGTTCCAACCACCTAGAATATAAGACATATTTTCAGTTGTTTCACACTTTTTTGTTCAGTATATAATTCCACATGTGTTAATTCATAGTTTTGATGCCTTCAGCGTGAAGCTACAATATTAAATAGTCATGAATATAAGGACAACTCTTTGAATGAGAAGGTGTGTCCAAACTTTTGGTCTGTACTGTATATATCCTGACTTTTGAGCACTCTCCTAGGTTTAATGGTGACTTCGTTGCACTATTGAAATATTTTTTACTTTCATATTCAAAAATAGTATGGTGTTAAAAGCTAATATTTTATTTGTTTAATGTCATTGTAGGCGGTAATAGAATTTGTACAGATGGAAAGATGTTTTACTGTTGTGTCAGTAAGACATTGTGTTTGATTAGAAAAGGCCGTCCTAACATATTTTTTTGTGGTTTAACTGTGACGATACATTAGTGTGAAGGGCAGTTAAATGTGAACTGAATGTCAGGCAGCGATCAATGAATTGTGAACATCTTGTTGGCTGCGTTTCAGCAGTATGTGCCAATTATCTTTACTTTCTCTACTGTCTTTGAGGTCTATACATTCTCCGTTTGGAGTTTTGCCTGTGAGCTCCACTGAACTTTGTCCTCCTGCTTTCTCATGGTCTGGACAACTCTTTGATGTGCCCGTGTGGTTGCTAGGTGATGGTTCAATTCATGTGAATAACAGCACTGTTGTGTTGAACCTGGGTTGCCTTCAGGGTGCTGGCGCAGCACAGGGCATATTTTAGAGATTGTACCAGACCTCTCGTCTTGCTGAGCCAAGGCATTCTCTGGAAACGGAACACATTTCCGATCCTTTTATCTCCTAGAAACTGTTCTGTACTGGGCTTCTGCACTGGGGCAGCTCTGGGATTTATTTTGACCCATGAAGAATGAGCTTTTATGCTTGGATAATTTTTTACCAGTTTTAGTTATGTGGAAAATTAGCCTGTGTCGCACTGTAATTAACTATGTTCAGAATGAAGCATAGGATTAATCATCTCCCGCTCTACTGCTGTTGATATATCCTAACACATTGTGTAATTATTGAGTAGATTTTTTTCTGACTAAATTAAAGTCTAAATGTACTACTATGTTTCTGTCCTCCTCCTCCCCCTGTCCTTTTTTTTTATTACAGACATTAGAAGCTGAAAAGAAGGACCCCAATGAGCTTGTTGGTGAGTGCTTCATAATACTGACAACTTCTAAAGGGATAAACAAGGTCATAATTTTCAATAATTGCACCCTGAAAATAATTCTCACAAGTTGGGATGAGATATGATACACTCTATTGCCTCAAAGTATTCACATCTGTGCCTTCGAACTCATAAACTTGAGTTACACCCCATTCTTAATCCATAGGATTGGTTTTGATGTCGGCCCACCCTTTGGTGCTATAACAGCTTCAACCCTTCAGTTAAGCCTTTCCACAAGATTTAGGAGTGTTTTTATGACAATTTCAGACCATTCTTCCTAAAGCCCATTTGTGAGGTCAGACACTGATGTTGGATCCCAGTGAGCATTGGTTCCAACATGATCTCCAAATTGCTCTGTCACAGTGGGGAGGACATTGTTCATAATGTCTCTTAATGCTAAAGGATTATGAATTCCTTTCACTGGTACTAAGGGGATTTGCCCGACTCCTGAAAAGCAGCCCCTCACCATAATTCCCCGTCTACCAAACTTTACATTTGACACAATACAGTCAGCCAAATGCTGTTCTTCTGGCAACTGCCAAACCCAACTTGTCAGAGTTTGGCAATTTGTCTAGTGAAGCGGGATTTGTCACTCCAGAGTACAGACATCCACTGCTCTAGAGTCCAGTGTTGAGATGTTCTTACACCAACACATCTGACACTTGGCATTTCATTGACGCTGTAAGGCTTGGATGCAGCTGCTCGGCCATGGAAACCCATTCCACGAAGCTCTTTATGTATTGTTCTTGGGCTCATCTGAAGTTTGCATGAAGCTGGCAGGTCTGCAGAAAGTTGGCATCCTCTATGGACTAAATGCCTCAGCATCATCTGACCTCACTTTGTGATTTTTCATAGCCTGCTATTTTGTTGCTAAGTTGCAGTTTTTATTTGCTTCTACTTTGTCAAAATACCCCTAACAGCTGACTATGGAATATTTGCTGAGGAAATTTCACAACTGGACCTATTGCATAGGTGCCACCCTATAACATTACCATCCTGGAGTCCACTGAGCCCCTGAGAACGACCCATTCTGTCATGTTTATAGAATCAGTCTGCATGCCTAGGTGCTGGATCTTATACACCTGGGCCCATGGGAGTGATTGGAACACCAGAATTCAATGATCTGAATGAGGAAATGCTGTATGGCAATATAATATATATGATACATGATGTCCAATGATACTGCTACTGTGTTACAGTTTACTTACTACCTAAATAGTCCTAAAATAATAGAACCCTATATCTATGTAGCTTTTAATATAAAACACTGTCTGAAAAGGAAGTTGCTGCGTAGTCTTGAAACCACAAGTCGACGTTTCTTGCCATCTTCTGGCCAGGAAGCCTCTCATTCATGCCCCTCAGGAAGCCCTCAGCAAAAACAGTTTTAATTAACTGTGAATATACAGTTAATTTTTTATGTTTGGTGCAGGTTTATTGATTATTTCACTGTAAGAAGAAAGACAACAGTGTTTTTCTCATATACTTTATGATTCGTTTTAAGACTTTCTTTTCCCATGCAGTATATTTGGTGTCATCTTGCTTAGTACACAGACATCTATAGCACAATTGTTTTCAAACTTTTTAAAAGGTCCTGCAAGTTGTTTAGAGTCTCCGTTTTCCAATCCTGAATACAAATACATATCACAATATTCAAATTTTGATTTGAAGAAGACGTTTCTTCTAAGGGTGTTGCTCTCTCACCCATAGTTGAAACAATATGCTGAGCTGAATTTTCTCCATTTTAACATGTAATGTGAAAACGTTGTAAAGTGCTTCTGCAAGGAACAGCACATTTAGAGCTGAATGCCACTAAAAATTGTGTTTTAGAGGTAATTGTTAATTAACACCCACTCCTGGTGGTGTTTCAGAAATAAAGTTCCAGTATAGAGTCTGATATTAGGATTTTTAATGTTTGCTGGGTGTAGATGCATTTAATACATGAGCCATGAAATAGACCAGGTTTGAATGAACGACTACTTGCAAGCTGGCAAGCAGGTTGCACCATGAAGACTTAAAGAAGCTGCCAGTGGTTAGTGAATAATCTTCTAACTGCACAGATGGGCTCATACGTATCAGACAAGACAGGATATGACTGATACAGGGAGCGGTGTTGTTTTCACCATCCTCACCATAAACCTTTCTTCTGTTTGCTGGTTGCTATTGCAGACCGTGAGCTGGATACGAATTATAACACACGTAACGCCAATCTTAAAGCTATAAAATGAATGTTATTGTCACTTTATACAGTCATATTCAATCATTAAGAATACGCGTTTTGATGAGGCTCATCTGTCAGATTAAAAGTAACTTTAAAAATAAAACCTTTTAAGCAGGTATTAAACACACTTTTCATCAAGCCCACATTTCTGTATTAAAAAATATTTTTTTTATTGGTGTGATATAATATTCTAATCATAAATGTTGTGTCCTGTAAAATCATAACAGAAATAACGGCTTGAGAACATCAGTCTGTGTGGGATTAATCTACATAATTTATTTAACTTTGTGAAGTGAGATACTAAAATAAACAAACTTTTCAATAATAATCTAATCTACTGAATATGATGACATATGGAGAAAATATTTTGAGAACTGATGTTTTCGAACTGTATGAGTTTCCTGTCATAGATTGTTAGAGATGCATTCTAGTTCTTAAACAATAGATCACCGTCAGTGTCTTTACTGTGACTGTAGGTCGTGGTGAAGGTCTGGATCTTTGATATGCCAGCAGTGAAGCTCTTCCTCTGCATCGGTTCCATCACTAAATGTCAGTGTGTTTCTGGCCAAAAGCGCCGTCACCAGGCTGAAGTCTGTTCTTTGTCCGTCTGGTGAAGAGACAGACATTGTCCAGCTGTCCAAAAATGACCCCCGGGGCACAGATTGTGGCTTTCTTTCTAGAAGACAGATGGTCATATGGAAACAAACTACAGTCTTTTCTCTGTATTTTACGGTTTTCTAAATGTGCCTCTGCTGTGTACCAGTATTTTCCCCAGTCAGCTCTGACACATAAACATGATTATTTATTACACATGCTGTGATTTATTGATAATCAGGAAGCAGCAAAGTTTATTTTGATGCCTAAATGAGATATTTCACCGAGGTTCTAGTGCAGCTTAGGTCTTCTTAAGAAGATTAGCAGGCTTTCACCATGGTAAAGCCCTGTTTCAGATGTACTGTGAAAGTGCCTATCTGTGTTTAATGCAATGCCCTGGCCACCTCCTAATGCTTGACTCATCAGACTTGTTGTGTCAGGCTTTTGTTATGGCTAAAGGCACCAGATTTTCAGATGTACTTAAACGTGGGCATTAGTACATGTCTCTATGCTTCTGTTTTACAAACAAATGTTTGCTTACACCTGTATGTGTATATATAAGCATTAATGTTTCTGAACTAAATTGTTCTGAATTTAGTTGTAGCTTTAAAGTGCTCCTTGAGCGGAATACTATCCCTTCTGCTCTGTTGGTCTTGTTGTTGGATTGTTTGCTTGGGTTGCAGAGACGAGCTGCTTCTAGTTAGGGAAGCCTGGTCACTGGTGCCAAGGTGGGTTTTAACAGTACAAAAACACTAGAAAGTCCTATCATACTGTTCCTGTTGTTTAAAGTCATTTCAATGAGGAGTGCTTTTTTTTTGGCTTCATGGGGCACACAGTAACGGAGCACTGCCTCTCCCCCACCTGTTGCTTCATAAATATATTAGGGGGTGCCCTGCTCCTCTATGTTATAGATGCTGCCACAAATCTGCTGCGTTTTTATTCTGTTTGCTTGAGTCTAAGTGTTGTCTTTTAACTGACATTACATTATATTTATCTCACTACTTGTAAGTGAAGTAGAATGTTGAAAACATCTTCGGGTGAAATTTTTATTTCTAAATCATTGTCATGAGTGTACAAACCTGCTGGTCGTGGTTTTGAAAGAGTGGACGTCAATTCTCTCATTCTCTCTGCACGTTTATTTAAAAAAACAAAACAAATATTGCATTATTATCGCTATAAATTGTGATTGATGCGTCAAAGCAATCAGATCCTGGTATAATTTTTGTTATAAAATTTGTGTGAAAATCCCTTGACACCATGGTTTAGTTTACCTTCTGCTTCTAGGGGTGTTCTGCTGAATATGCAGACAGCAAAAACAGCCAGTTGGTAGAGGAAGGCTGACCTGAACATCACAGTTCCTTTAAGTGTTTGTGTCGGTGACCCCCAACCTCCCTTACCCATCTAAACGAGAAAACAAAGTCAACCCAGAGCTGTCTGAAAGGGGGTCCCTATATTTTTTTCCACGCTTACAAGAAAGACAACTTCGACTGTTTGGAAATTATTTCATTGGACAAAAAAAAAGAAATTAAAAGAGCACCACCTATCACTCTTATCGAGGTAACACTGTTTTAAACTACAGTCGGCTAGTTAAGATCTGCATTTCTGTAAAGCAGGCGACTGCAGGCTAGCTACCTGAGCAGATAACCAGACTAACCAGCTAACAACCCCTTGTTCTACTTTCATTACTCTATAAAGAACAGGAAAGGGAATATTATGAGCAATGGGTGCTTAGAAACGACTACTAAATTAAGTGAGTGTTGCTTTAAGACTGCTAAAATGAAGAAAAACTATAATTAAATGTTCTAGATGACAATCTTAGAACTGTAATAATCGATATTTTAGCAGCAGTAGGAACATGTTATACATGTTAAGGTAGATTAAAGCAAGGCAAGTTTTTGAAGTGTGTATATTTCAGCAACAAGACTATTTAAAGTGTTTTAAATGATGGAAACAGTACATTGCATAATGATGTTTTAGTTAATAGTTTAAATAGAGCAATCAAAAGCAACTCTAAACAAATGTTTTGGGTTTTTTTTAAAGAATTTTTTACAGCACTAGTGGTCTTTATGTTTCCAGTATTTTTCAACAGTAGCTGGACAGGAAATTGGGGCAGAGAGAGAGAGGAAGACATGGGGCAAATGTCGCCAGGGCCCGGACTCAAACCCAAGACAACCGCGTCAAGGACTAAGGCCTTCATATATGGGTCATGTGCTTAACCCCCTACACCACCAGCACTGTGCCTAACAAAGGGTTTTAACCTTGATTTAAAAGAACTCAATGATTCAGCAGTTTTCTGAAAGTTTATTCCAAATTACTGGGGCATAAGAACTGAATGCTGCTTCTCCATGTTTGGTTCTGATTCTCGGGAAGCAGAGCAGATGTAAAGCCATGCTTAGCCATTCAGTGATTTATATACTAACAGAAGTATTTTATTTAGTTTGTATTCAACTGAAGAACAATATAGCTAATCTATTCATTGATTTGTTTTTTGCATCTCCCCAATGTTTAATGGGTTCATAGTCACCTGGTGACATTGTAATGTAGAGCTGTGTGTCATCTGCGTAGTTATGGTAACTTGTTTTTTGTGGTCTGAGCTAGGGGGAGTATGTAGATATTAAATAGGAGGGGTCCCAGGGTGGAACCTTGAGGAACCTAGGCTCATTCCTTTGCATCTCCTTGAGAGAACTTTAAATTGTAAGAACGACATGATGGAAAATTTAAGGCAGCTTTTTAAAGCCTTGGTACCGGCCCAGGCCTACTCCAAACACTCAATGCAGCTTGGTTGACTTTACCTGAATGACATATTGGACCCTGACGTTTTATGAGCTGGTTGGTCATAACTAAAAATGACAGAATAGTTAACATTAAAAATTACTGCTTTAAGTCCAAATTCTTGACTTAATTGAAAACCGTGTGGTTTAGTGGAATTTTCCTTCTGTGTTTTTTGAGGATAAAGTGTTCGCCAAGTCAGCACTTCAGAACATTTTCTTCTCATGTTGAGTCAAGTTTTAACATATCTATGTTCCTCACTGAATGTCAGCAGCTACAAGCTTCTGCTGTTACAGATTCACACACACCTATAGTACTTCTTTACAGTCTGCCTGATAGCTCTAAGTGAAGGTGTGGACTGTCTGCAGGATTGAGATAAAGTGGATCCACTAAAGAATGCCTGGCCTGGAGTCAGGGAAAGCAGAGGCATACGAGCAAAACAAGGGACAGGTCCAAAAGGAGGGAAAGCAGCCTCCCTTCCCCGTACAAGCCCCAACAACAGCCACTCCCTGGCTGGGATGTGAAATCATCATACCAGACCGCTCTGTAAAACCTACACTTAGCACCAGGGTGCACAGGAATTCCCCTCTGCTGTTAGTTTAACACACACCGACTCCATGTTTCACAAACTGAGTGAAAATTCATGTTCCATATCTGATACCTTGTAAATGCTCCAGCATGTGAGGAGAAGCTGAATCATAGAAGGAGTCATGTTTGTATTTTGTGTTTCTTGTCAGCGCTGTTCTCAGAGAAGGTGAGGAACATGTCACCTAATGAAATCCGAATCCCCCCCGAACCTCCAGGACGCTGCTCAAGTCAACTACAGGTACCTAGCCCTAACGTCAAACCCTTACATAATCAATAAACATGACATAAAAACATAATTACTGCTGCTATAGTCTGGTATGAGGAGGTTTAAAATGACAGCCAGCGTTATCAGGGTAGGGGAGTAAGGGTGGGGTTGTCTGAGCTTTGTTTAAGATCATCTTTTTTGGCTGTATTGTCTGTGGGCTCCTTAAAGTGCAGAATAAACACTTTTGTACAGACCAAATGCATCTTATTAAATAGCAAGAAGCTAACCCTGCTTCCTACAGAAACACGTTTCATTAAAAAACTTAGTATTTACTTCTGTAGTAAATTTTGAAGGTTGGAGACTAAAAGCTGTCATAGTTACAAAAGCTGAATGTGTGTGCTCAAAATGCACTGTTCTATATACCAAATGAGTAGGTTAGCAGCTTTAATCGCTCCCTTGGGGAACAGAAATAAATTTTGGTGGCTACATAAACTCTGCGTTTCCCCTTTAATTAGAGCAGTGTCTTCCCCAGTCACCTCTGCTCTCATGCTGCCTTTTCACTGTAGATTTGGTGCCTCCTGAGTGTTCCTACGTGCGAGTTAAGGCAGGTCAGGACACACAGCTGACTCAGAAAGTGTACAGCAAATGTTATCGCCTGAGGGCTGACACTCCCCCACCTGTCTGATGAACATCTGATGATTCACCTGAACAACCTTCACGCCCCTGCCCTCAGGTCACGGTAGCAGGAGGTTGTGTGGCCTTAGATTCTAGTGTGATTGGATTTCATAAATTTTAGCAGTAAACTGGCATTTTCCTATGGGCAGTGCTGGGATCGATCCAAGGGTTTTTCATGATTATACCCTGACCATGAATTTAAAACGACCCCTGACTCAGGCTCAAGCTAAGCTAATTAACAACAGAAGTGAGAGGTTATATAAGCTCTAGCAAAAAAATAGAGAATCACAGCTCTTGGAGGATCTTGTTTTGTTTTATTCTAAGCTTGAATAAATAAAAATCTCAGATATGATACAAAGCTTCTTCAGTTTACAGCTGAACCTTCTGGCTTAGTAAAACATACTTAAAATATGAAATGACGTGGTAATTAATGGAAAAAGGTCCCCAAGTTGTTTATCCATCTTCTGCCCCATCGTATCATCACTCGTGAACAAGACACCAAGATACCTGAACTCATCCGTTGGAGGCAAAGACTTTAAGACCCAACTTTAAGAGAGCAGTCCACCTGCAGCAGCAGACTCTCATCCCAGTTGTTTCACACTCAAGGTCATGGCGTGAAGACACAAAGAAAAGCATGTCATCTGTAAAAGAAAAATGAGACCCTGGTGTTGCGGGAGGAGCGGCCCTGGTGGAGTCTGATGCTGCACTGTGAACAATCTTGATTTTGTGCCAAGAATAGCTCTTAAAAGCATCCCCATCACCCCAGATTCCCACAGTATCCCCCACAAAATTCCTCAAACATGGTCATAAGCTATATTCAGATCCTAAAAACACAGATTGACTTTAAAACTGGGGAGAGTGATGATCTGCTTCACTGTTTCACAGCCAGGATGAATGTCACCCTGTTCCCCCTGAATCCGGATTCAACAACCCCTACAACATCCTGGAACGTTTGTTTGGTGCCATCTCAAAGAAACATTTAAGGTGGCTGTCTGAGGAAAAGCAGCACATTTCCATAGATTGTGATGGTATTGGTCTGGATGGAGGTAAAAGAGCAAGAGAGATGGCAGTCAGTCCCTCTACAGGAATTAAACCAGTGGACATTTTAGGTTACGTTCTCTTTCCAGTGGTTAAAAGCAGTTTTTTTTCAGGATAATGATGCTTCTGTCCACTGAGCAAACAGGATTCCAGCTTTTCTTCAGGAGCGGCAGCTCAATGACACGATCAGCAGAGATGTGATATTATTGTGACATTAAAATGACAAAAATTACTGTGATATTAATGATCAACAATGGCAGTATGAATGGGAATGTTGTCTCGGGTTCCATGAGACCATCAAATGAAGCATTTACATTTCAAATTATTATTAAATTCCATTTTTTTTAGGGCGTAGATCGTTTCACTATTTAGTGCCACTGTTGTAAAGCAGCCAACCTTTATTTTTAGAGCAATGTTTGTGACGCTCTTAACTGTAATCAGTCAGTTTTAGCCAAAAGGAATGAGATGTTTAAAAAAAAAAAAGATTACCTTTACGAAATACCACAAAATATCATGATTTAAAAATGCAAGGTCCAAATCGCTCGGCCTTAATTGGCAGCGAGCAATCCAGATCTCACGATTGAAGAAGGTTGTTTTCCATTGGTGACAGAAAAGGTGAAACAAACTGAGATGTTTTTGACTTGAGATTCCAACATTTTTTCATCTACTTGATCTGGACAAAAATGCAGCATTAATTACAACAAATAATTATTTTGAGGAATGTTTTAATAAGAATGTTAAGCTGTTGGATAAAATGATCTCATCCTCCAAGAGTATATATATTGTCTTACAGCCTGGTTGTTAAATGTTTCTCTGAGGTATCAGAAATATGTTGTACCAAACCCCAGGTCACGCTGCTCCCAACTTGTGCAGAGAAGTTTAATCTATTTGACAAGGTTGATTTTCCATCCTGCCAAATGCAGAATCTGCAGAACTGGGTCCGATTCGTTGCTTTCTGTTTACTGACTTGTTTGTTTTGGAACAGGAGAAGATCTCCAAACTGTATGAGAGAAAACTCCATGGAGACTTTGACACAAACAGCCACATCCAGAAAAAAAAGGAATTTAGAAACCCGAGGTATGCAGCTCAGCTTAGGAACACATGCCAGTGATGCACACGCTCTCGCTCACAGGCTGCCATTTGCTTGATATCAGATGCACTTTTTGGTTGAAAGACCACACAAGTACATTAATACTACCCAGCTTTAGAACTACTGACACGATCTGACTATCCGTTCATGTCTGAGCAGCTTATCATTAAACCTGACCCGACTTCATTGCTTTTCTTTCAGTATTTACGAGAAACTTATTCAGTTTTGTGGAATAGATGAACTGGGGACAAACTACCCCAAAGACATGTTTGATTCTCACGGCTGGTCAGAAGACTCCTATTACGAAGCTCTCGGTAAGATGGTGCATGGTCCTCTTTCATACGTTTGTTATGATTACCGCTGAGAACTCACAATCATTTCCTCCTTCCAGCCAAAGCCCAGAAAGTGGAGATGGACAAGCTGGAGAAAGCCAAGAAGGAACGGACCAAGGTGAGATTAACAAAGAAGAAAGGAGGATGAATATGCTGTCACTCTTTTTAATGTCTATCAGGGGCAAGTCTCCACAGCTGCGCTTCATTTTTACTTGATGATCCTCATCTGAAGCACCCAAGTCACCTTTGCCAAGTTCAGCTCTCGTAACAGCCCAGCCCAGCCCAGCCCAACCCAGTACAGGTTTGCCGCTTGGCTGTGCCCACTTGGATCTGTATATCAGCTTTCTCTGTTAAAACTATGCTCCTGAGTTTTTTTGTTGTTGTTGTTGTTGGCAATATTGTTGGCGTCAAACTGTCTGTGAGTGATGAGTGCGAGAAACTGGGTGGATAGTGTTCCTGTGGTTAGAAAATGCTGCCATGAGCTGCTGCAGCATCATCATCAAGTAAAATGTTGAAACAAGTTTGAAGCCACGTGAGGAAGTATTCAACATAAGCTGTTATTTTGCTGTCTTCTGTTAAATATCAGCATTAAAAGTGAATTTATGGTGCAGTCAAAATACCAAAGATCCCGTCTGTGTGTATTCCTCTCAGAATATGATGGAGTCAGAGAAATGCTGTGGGATTGTGATTGAAGCCCCCTGACTGGAGCAGAGCCTCTCAGCGAGTTTAAACGGGCATCTCAACATATTTGTGATTTTGTTTAGATCGAGTTTGTCACAGGAACTAAGAAAGGCACCAACCCATCCAGCACAGCAGCCTCCACAACCAGCAGCAGCACCACCACCACTGCCACAGGTAAGGTTCACTGCCACAACCCCCCTGAGGATTCAGCCTCTCTTTGACAAACTTGTTTTATGTGTTGGTTTAATAATAATAATTAGCTTTTATTTTCACTTACATTCAGAACCACAATTTTCTGCATTTCCAACTCCAGGTCTTTATGGCAGAGTCTCCAGCCATATTGGATGACAAGGCTCTAGGAACAGCAATTTTCAAGTCTTGCCGCAGTTGGAATTAGATTTGAACTTTGACTGGGCCATTCTAAGACATGAAGATGCTTTCCTCTAAACCATTTCTTGTTGCTGTGGTTGCATTTGTTGTTCATCAACTCTGACTAGCTTCTCTGCCTCTACTGAATAAAACCATCTCCACAGCATAATGCTGCCACCACCATATTTCATAATGGGGATGGTGTTTTCAGGGTGATGTGCAGTGATAGTTTTCCACCACTGTCTCCTTGCCTGGCTTTGGTACGTTTGCAATTGGACTCATTTTACTAATTAGGTGACTTCTGAAGGCAATAAATTGTGCCAGATGTTATTCATGGATATTGCTGTAAAGGGGTCTGAATAGAAATTCATTTTAAATATCTTTTTATTAGGAAAATATTTTTCAAAACGTGTCTTTTTCCTTCTGCTTTATGTTGGTCTATCATATTTTATAGGCTACATTAAAGTTACGGCTTTAACATGGTAAAATGTGGAAATCTTTTGGTGGTATTCATACTTTTGCAAGCAGTGGATTCTCAACAGAGACTCTATACTTTCATCTTCTGTATAGTTCCTCTTAGTTGGTTTGTTGCTAGCTTGGAGAGCCACTTCCTGAGGTGCAAGCATGAGCAGCATGTGCAATTCAGCCACTCTGACTTTCAGCCATTAATTCATAAAAATGTGCCATATTTCATTATTTTTGGCAGCTTTTCAAAAGATGTCTTTAGATTTGTTTCGTTCTTAAATAAAAATCTGACTTCTGGACAAAAATCTTTTTTTCCCCCAACTGTAAGGGAGTAACTCCCTTAAAAACCCCTACAAGTGTTTCCTACATGTAAACCAGTGGGTATGGACTAACTCCACGAACAGCTGCCCCTAATGATTAACCCACTTTTAGTACAGTGATAGCTGTGACCTCACTGAATTGACTATTGCTTTGTGTTAACTCTCACCAGCAGACGCCCAGAAGAGGAAAAGCAAGTGGGACTCTGCGATCCCCGTCACCCTGGCTCAGCCCACCCTCATCACCACCACAGCGACCCTTCCTGCAGTCGTTTCAGTAACCACCACGGCTAGCGGCACAAAGACCACTGTCATCTCTGCAGTGGGAACCATCTTAAAGAAATCAAAGCAGTAAGCAGGGAACAGGAACAACAAGCAGACGGGTCACGTGTTGGACTGCAGGAGCGATGGTTTGAGACCGATCCTTTGGATTTGAAGACCTGACTTGTGCTACACTTGTATAAATACACAAAAAGAGTAGAGGGACACTTGGTGTTCATGCTGAGAACCATCTGCTGAACATGGACTAATCAAATCTCTGGGCTGCCTACTGTACCTGGGACTATATCTGCACTGCTGCATCATAAAGCCAAAATTACACTTCATTGGTAATATCTTTGTCTGAAGCACGCAGATCGGTTTATTAAGATGTGTTTTTATATGTTTGAAACACCTGATACTTTAATACAGTTTAAATGAAACCTGGTCCTAAACAGACTGCCTGAAATATTTGAAAGTTAATTATTTTTATATCCACAGTTGTAGTAAAATGTAGTCAGGCTTTCTTTGTCAGTTTTTTTTTTTTTGCATTTGTTTGTGACATAATGAACATCTTTCAGACAAGTTGTTTTTTACACGTCTAAATGTGTGATGATTCTAAGTGGGAATAAATGAATCAGATATTGCCTTTTCACTTGAATTTTCCCCCTTCAGTAAAGTTACTAATGAAATGTATAGAGCTTCATTCTCTGCAGAGTATAAAGCTCTAACATCCACAAACACACCCACTCACTCTTAACTTTTGTTGTTGAGGAAAAGCATGTGAGCACCAGGTGGACTTTATACTACTTTTTAACCTCGAAAGACAGCATCTGACTTTTGCCAAAAGCAGCATATAAAGGTTTTTGTGCTTCTGAATGTCTAAAACCAGCTTTACATTCTCACTCGTCATTAAACCCATTCAGATGTAGAGCTTGTCATATATTTTATTTTACCAGGTTTTCCTTATAAACTGGTTTAAATGAACTCTGGAGAGCTACTTGCACAATAACTTCACTCATGTTTTATGATGATGATTTTCAGGCTATTTTGAAAGATGGAAATGTTTGCTTTAGATGATCCAAATCCCTGGTGAGATCTTGGTGTTAGTCTGACGGACAGTTTTTTGAGGTTTCCAGCCCAGCTGAAGGCTTACGGCTGAATCATTAATGACGGTCAGCTGAATCATACACACCTTTGGATACAAGCTGTGACAGAAGCCATCCATTTGGTTTAGCGCATGAGTAAATGTTTGCGTTCTGCTTGTACCGCAACATGTTTTTGCAGAGTCTGGAATGTAGTACTAACAAACTGAACCTCCATCTCACACCAGTCAGGTACAGTTTGCTCAGGCTGAGCTCTTGTGTGTTTTTTATAGATGTCACACACACACACCTAAACAACTGGATAAATATCTGCCTCGGTAAATTGCTTTAGAATGAACACCTTAACCTTCTTGACCAATATATTGTAGATTTTTATTAACGTTGAAGATTATCTAGTAACAAGATGTCTTAAATGTAAGGAAAATACTAAACCGTTTACATAACTGTAGACCATATTGTAATTTTCATATCTTAATGAGATCACATTTGTGATCATGTTGATGCAGTTAATGAGTGCATAAACAACAGACATAAAATAATAGTTTGGAAAAAAATGTAGTTAACCTCGAAAAATTGGTTTAAGATAAAACATTACACAAATAACAGATTCCACCTTGTGATAATAGTCATTCAATAAAGTAAAATAAGTTTTATTGATTAATGACAAAGACTGATGTTAATTATGATGATTTTCTGCAAATGAAAACGCCGAATTTTTTCTGTTACAGCTTTTCAATTTTGGCTTGGTTTTTGTTTTTATATATGTGTGTAATTTTTATTAATATATTGACAGTGTGGAATCTGCTCTGTTTATGTATATGAAGATACAGGGGTTGGACAATGAAACTGAAACACCTGTCATTTTAGTGTGGGAGGTTTCATGGCTAAATTGGACCAGCCTGGTAGCCAGTCTTCATTGATTGCACATTGCACCAGTAAGAGCAGAGTGTGAAGGTTCAATTAGCAGGGTAAGAGCACAGTTTTGCTCAAAATATTGAAATGCACACAACATTATGGGTGACATACCAGAGTTCAAAAGAGGACAAATTGTTGGTGCACGTCTTGCTGGTGCATCTGTGACCAAGACAGCAAGTCTTTGTGATGTATCAAGAGCCACGGTATCCAGGGTAATGTCAGCATACCACCAAGAAGGACGAACCACATCCAACAGGATCAACTGTGGACCCAAGAGGAAGTTGTCTGAAAGGGATGTTCGGGTGCTAACCCGGATTGTATCCAAAAAACATAAAACCCAGGCTGCCCAAATCACGGCAGAATTAAATGTGCACCTCAACTCTCCTGTTTCCACCAAAACTGTCCGTCGGGAGCTCCACAGGGTCAATATACACGGCCGGGCTGCTATAGCCAAACCTTTGGTCACTCATGCCAATGCCAAACGTCGGTTTCAATGGTGCAAGGAGTTTTGACCACAAATATTGTGGTCAAAAACCAGGTGTTTCAGTTTCATTGTCCAACCCCTGTATATATAGAATACATATGTGGCAGCAACATATCAAATCATACGTAATAATAGGGACTTGTCAGAGATCATCAATGAACAAGCACCATCATGAAGGAACACACCGGCCAAGTCAACAGAGTGGAGAAGATTATAAAACCATATCTCAAGCTTTGAACAGCTCATGGAATACAGCACAATTGAAAATGTACCAAACATGGACATCCACACAAGCTGACAGCCCAGCCAAACAGGTCATCCATCCCAGAAGCAGCCAAGAGGCCCATATTAACCTAGGAGAAGCTGCAGAGACCCACAGCTCAAGTGGGAGAATTTTGTTAAATGGAAAGCTGCACTCCATTTCCTTTAAGGAAGAGCTGCAAGACGGAAGCCATCGAATGAAAACTATAAGAAGACCTCTGTCCAGGTTGCCCCAAACCATGTAAGGTACACAGCAAACATGAGGATTATGGGGAATCTTTTGGCCCACATACATAAAGAAAACTATGACTATACATTGCCCTGAACACATCCCCATGGTGAAACATGGTGGTGGCCGCATCATGCTATGGATATGTTTTACTTCAGCAAGTACAGGGAATCTGGTCAGAGTTGATCAATAGAGACATGGAGGATAAATACGACTAATCCTGGAAGGAAACCTGTTAAGAGAGTGTGGAAGTCTGGAGACTGGGGCAAAGGTTAACCTTGATACAGGACAGCAACCCTAAACATACAGGGGTTGGACAATGAAACTGAAACACCTGGTTTTAGACCACAATAATTTATTAGTATGGTGTAGGGCCTCCTTTTGCGGCCAATACAGCGTCAGTTCGTCTTGGGAATGACATATACAAGTCCTGCACAGTGGTCAGAGGGATTTTAAGCCATTCTTCTTGCAGGATAGTGGCCAGGTCACTACGTGATACTGGTGGAGGAAAACGTTTCCTGACTCGCTCCTCCAAAACACCCCAAAGTGGCTCAATAATATTTAGATCTGGTGACTGTGCAGGCCATGGGAGATGTTCAACTTCACTTTCATGTTCATCAAACCAATCTTTCACCAGTCTTACTGTGTGTATTGGTGCATTGTCATCCTGATACACGGCACCGCCTTCAGGATACAATGTTTGAACCATTGGATGCACATGGTCCTCAAGAATGGTTCGGTAGTCCTTGGCAGTGACGCGCCCATCTAGCACAAGTATTGGGCCAAGGGAATGCCATGATATGGCAGCCCAAACCATCACTGATCCACCCCCATGCTTCACTCTGGGCATGCAACAGTCTGGGTGGTACGCTTCTTTGGGGCTTCTCCACACCGTAACTCTCCCGGATGTGAGGAAAACAGTAAAGGTGGACTCATCAGAGAACAATACATGTTTCACATTGTCCACAGCCCAAGATTTGCGCTCCTTGCACCATTGAAACCGACGTTTGGCATTGGCATGAGTGACCAAAGGTTTGGCTATAGCAGCCCGGCCGTGTATATTGACCCTGTGGAGCTCCCGACGGACAGTTTTGGTGGAAACAGGAGAGTTGAGGTGCACATTTAATTCTGCCGTGATTTGGGCAGCCGTGGTTTTATGTTTTTTGGATATAATCCGGGTTAGCACCCGAACATCCCTTTCAGACAGCTTCCTCTTGGGTCCACAGTTAATCCTGTTGGATGTGGTTCGTCCTTCTTGGTGGTATGCTGACATTACCCTGGATACCGTGGCTCTTGATACATCACAAAGACTTGCTGTCTTGGTCACAGATGCGCCAGCAAGACGTGCACCAACAATTTGTCCTCTTTTGACCTCTAGTATGTCACCCATAATGTTGTGTGCATTTCAATATTTTGAGCAAAACTGTGCTCTTACCCTGCTAATTGAACCTTCACACTCTGCTCTTACTGGTGCAATGTGCAATCAATGAAGACTGGCTACCAGGCTGGTCCAATTTAGCCATGAAACCTCCCACACTAAAATGACAGGTGTTTCAGTTTCATTGTCCAACCCCTGTACAAGCAGAGCTACAAGGTATATTTGTTAGTATAGCCATTCGATGTGCAGACATAAGTCCAATAGAGAATGTATCGCATTGGCAAGACATAAGAATTGATATTTACAGATGCTATGAATACAGTTTTGAATAGGCTCGTACAAAGCTGGTGGAAACATACTGGACCTTAAAGGTCGAATACAAATGTATGCCTCACTTGTCAGATTTTTATTTATTAAGATTAAAAAAATAATCAATATTTTTTTAGAAACTTTGATATGCACTACTTCCTGTAAGTCTATCACTGAACATCACTACGTGAAAAAAGTGCAAAAGTTCAAGGGGCACAAATAATTTTGCAAAGCACTGTAGGTAATAATATATAAACATATTGGTCACGTAGATGCTCACGATTTACATGGCAGGATAAATAAAAACCTATCTGGTTTAAAGTCAACGTACGCAGAACAGAAATGTTAGAAACGCTAGACATTTTCATGCTGGGTAGGAATGTCGGAGCGATGATTCACAGGTTTTAATCATCCTCACTGCAGGTGTGTCAATCAACGGAAGCCGCCTGAGCCCATGAGCCACACCCAGAGGCGAACCTGTCCGGATTGAGCGGGTCAAAACTTTCACTGCTAAATCTTCCCACCTGTGCAAACCCAAGATTAGCCAAAGAAATTCACTTTCTGAGTTACAGGAGCTCGCTTGTACGTTGCTGTTGTTAAATAACATACAACATATCGAGTGACCAGGCAGGATATGCTTTCTCCTGGGTTTTTTATTTATTTATAGAGAAGCACAAGGAATAAAATCTGCAGTTCTAATGAACGCTCCTCTAGCCGTCCCGTTACTTTTCCCTAAACAAAAGGTTAGGTTCCGTCTGATACTGACTGTTCTGGCTTGTCATCATTTGTTGCTCGGGGTTATAGACTCCATTAGCTGCACATTGAATAAAGTCAGTGAACTAAAAGCGCCGCCTGTGTCATGTAAATTGGCGAGGAGTAGGGCACAGACATGACCCAGGCTGTTGAGTGGGGAGCGGCAGGCGGAGTCATTCTCGGGAGAGGGGGGGTACTGTCTCAAAGCAATAACTAATAGTGTCCTGCTGTTTTTTTTTCTTCTTTTTTTAAGCTTGCTGGGAGGGTTGTAGTGCTCTCCCAGAACCCTGCTTGGGGGTAACTCAGTCTCTTCAACTGGCGAGTCCAGTTCAACACCGCAACATCTTTATTTACTGTAAGTACTTTGTTTGCTATCAATGTTGGTGCTTTTATTCAGTGTAAAATATAAATAATGACACAAAGCAGCTATGTAATTTTGTTTTGACATTTATTCACACTTTATAACGGTTTCTATCCAAATTCAACTTTTTCCTGAATACTGTGGGTATTAATATGGTTTCATGTTTGGATTCAAAACATTTTTGTGCAGTAATTGTGCAGGCTAATTTGAGGGTTTCTGGAGATTCTGTCATTGACAAGATCCAGGAACCTCAGATTAAACCTGGTAAACCTCCTTCACATATTTAGTCAACTGTTTGTAGTTCACTCATTGCTCAAGTACTATATATTTACTATACATGTTTTGTATATTTTGTGTTTTTGTTTGTGAAATGTTCAGAATACCAGACTTGTTTCCAAAACCTATGTTTGAGTTACAAAACCAATGCAGTGGGCGCAGGCCTGGATTAAACAAAATGTGGGCCCTTGGGCTGGAGTCACTTTTGCTGACCTTCCCAGCTCCCACAGTTTCTTTTATGCATATAAATTACAAAAGTTTGATAGTTGGGTACATATCAGCTTCAGTTTTCATAGGCCTTGTAAATATGGAAATATCCTATTTCCAATGTAAACTTTGTATTTTTACTTTTTAAGAAATTCAGTGTAAACATGCTATCATTTCTAGAAATGTCTTTCTGCGTGGAAAAAAGGATCCAAAATGTCACAGTCACTGTGCCAGGCCTGTATGTGGTAGAGACCTTTGACTTCAATCACACTAAACTTAAAAAAAAAAGACTTGACTTAGACTCGTTCTCTATGGTCTCAGTCTTTATCTCCTGCATTCAGGGGGGGGAACGTTAGCTGGTATGTCCAGCCCATTTAAGTAAATTACCGTAGTGTATAAAAATGATTCATCTTCTTCACTACTTTTTCATCGGTATTTGAATATTACATCGCCATGCAAAATGTGAACTAATGACACTTGTAGTATGATCACCATGAATTATTGCTTTCCAGACAGTCCTTTACAGTATTAATATTGGGGACACTGATTTTCCGATGACGATAGAGTCGCGATTTATTTTGCAGCTTTGTTCAAAAAAGTAATTATGTAAGAAAGGAATAAATGAGTCTCTAAGTTGTTTTTTTTTTCCAAGCTACCATAGACCAAGCAGTAGGCCACAGACCAAATATGTGACACTGGAGCATTTTCTCTGTTGCTACATCATAATAATGAAATTGTTTTTAGAGCAACATATACTTAATTCACCTCAGACAACTTAAGCTAGCATGTTTTCAAAGACACTTCCAGCTCTTCAAAATAAAAGCAATTCCTGTTTGATTCAAAAGTTTAACATGTTGACCTATTTCTATTAAATGTTTTATGAACATAAATGTTATTTACATTATGGGTGGGATAAAAGTATTACATATTTTTAAAGTCCATCCTATGGTGGTTGGGCCACAGATCCTACTTTAGTAGATGTGAAATGGTTGTTTAGAACTGCTCTGCTCATTAAGCATCAGCCGAGACCTTCAGACAGAAGGGAGGCGTTGCTACTAAAGAAGTTTTGTTCCCTTGTAGTGAGAGTCCTTCATTGTATGTCCAACCAGATCTGGTTGCCCGGAGCACAGCTGTCCAGTGTGGTATGTACAATACAGAGGAACAGAGCTGCTTTCACCTCTGAGTCATTTAAACCACTCCGGTCCAAGATCAGCTCCAGGGTCTGTGACTGGAGCGCTCTGATGTATCGTCACTTAGTTAGTTCTATGGTTCCCAGTTTAATATTTTATTGTGAACAATTTTGGAATCTTTTTAAGAGCATGGAAGAATTAAAAACTAAATATTTAGATTCATACGAAAAGCCAAGAATGGAAAATTGAGTCCTTTATTTGGATTGACAAATATTCAAGTCTCTCTCAACAAACAAGTTATTGCTGTTACGTGAAAAGCAATGAACAAAATGTGATGCTTCAATGTACTTTAATGTATGATTTCTCCATTCCTACCTGCCTCCGCCTTTGGTAGAAGCAGTCTTTGGCTCTTTGGTACAGCCAAGAAAATACAAAAAAATAAAGATCTTACCGTAAAGCAGCACCTTTTTCAATTCAGTTTGGTTTGGTTTATTTACATAGAATCACGTCACAGCAGACATCACATCAAAGCACTTTAAAGGACAAACAGGTCCAGTTCATATCCAATTATATTCAGTCCAATTCAGATGATGGAACTCTATTTAAGCAGCAGTACTTTAGCAGAATTGGAGTTAGGGCTTTTTTTGTACGGTGTATCATAAATACATGAAAACATTTTTCTTTTAGAATCAACTTTGCCATGGCAGTGAGAGACACGCTGGATGTTTTCTGTGTGTGCATCATTCAAAACTGAGTTTAATGCTTGTACTTCTTGTCCACTGTGCTGTGATTCATACACACTAAGCAAAATTAGCCATTTTGCTGATATATACAACCGGTCAAAGGTTTTAGATACACTTTCTCACCTAATGGGTCTCTTTAATTGATGACTATTTGTATTGTAGATTCTCACCAAAGGCAACAAAACTATGAATGAACACACATGAAAATATGTAGTAAATAAAATGTGTGAAATAACTCCAATCATTTTTATATTTTAGATTCTTACAAAATAGGCACCCTTTGCTTTGATGACTGCTTTGCTCTCTTGGCGATCTCTCCATGAGCTTCATGAGGTGGTCACCTGAAATAGTTTTCCAAAGAGTCTTGAAAGAACTTCCCAGAGGTTCATTGAGAGACGGCCAAAGGTTAATATTTCAGTCATTACAGCAAATGGCGGCTACTTTAAGGATTCTAAAATATAACATATTTAAAGTTATTTAACAATTTTTTATTTGCTACATAACTGAATATGTGTTCATTCACAGTTTTCATGCCTTCAGTGATAATCTACATACAATGTAAATAGTCATAAACATAAAGAAAACCATTAAATGAGAAAGTCTTCTAAAACTTTTGACCGGTAGTGTATGTGGGGCGACGGTGGCGGCAGTGGTAGAGGTTCGTCCTGTAAGTGGTGGTGTCCAAACCCCGGTCTCAGTCATTGTGTCCTTGCAAGACACTTCACCTGCCTTGCCTACTGATGATGGTCAGAGGACCCCGGTGGTGCCGATTTTATGGCAGCCTTTTTGGATGACTGTTTGCAGTGCCCCGTGGGATTTTATACCAGGCCTTGCAACACAAACTCTTTAGGTCTCTCACGAATGATATTAAAACCAACCAATCATGTCATTTCCCTAAAGCTTTACAATCATAACGTTTGTGACAAGTTCCCCTCACTGTAGGGATTGCCAATCTTCAACCTCTTTCGCAAAAAAGGTCAATTGACAACTGTATTAAGTGTTTTCCACTTGTGAATAATCTTAAATTGTGAAATCTGTTCCTACACCTAAATAGTTTCAAGACAAAAGATTGGTGAGCTCCTTTGTGTGAGGCTGTTGGAGCACAATTCAACAAGGCACATATTAGGATTCAGTGTCATGGTCACGGTACCATGTGGGCTTGTCTGCACAGGAATGTAGATACCCTGTTTACTTGCAACTCTGTTGCTAAAGGAAATAAGTTGCATCCACACATAAGGACAAAAAAAGATTTGTGGTAATTGTTCTGTCAGTGTCAAATGTTTGCCAAGAAGAAAATGTACCCTTTAGCACGAGTACAGGGCTGAGTAAACACAAGTCACAAAACCGTTTCCCATAGCCTGAAGGCAGTGTTCTTCAATGTGTGCCACTCCCAAGAGATTGGGAGGTGGCCTGAATGAGGGCCCGCCTACAGGATCTCAAGCCCACACAGGTGAACTCATGTTGGGGTGGAATGCAGCAGGGAGGGGGGCTTGACACATCGAAGAGTGGAGCTTTAACTTGCAGTAGGGTGGGGAACAGACATAGGGAGGCAGTGGATGTGTGAACTCTCTCCCTTATAGCAGCTTACCTGGATAGGGACTGATGTGTGTGTGAGTGTGTGTGTGTTTGTGTGCGCAGAAGCAAAAGGATCAAGTCCCAGCACTCCCACTGATATTCACTCTGAGTCTGTGTCTCCCATATCTCTCCTGCAGAAACACTTGGACGCACACTCTTCACTGAGTTTAAGAGCAAAGAAGTAAATATTTGACCATACTGCACCTCACAGGAGAGAAGAAAGAGACAGAGGGAGAAGAACTGGAACCTTTCTCTTTTTCTTTTTGGAGGGGACTTTGAACTTGGCCACAGGGTCAAAGATTTTATTTAACCCAGGTGGATACCTAGCAAAAGAGGAAATACTTTTCTTTCTTCCTAACCGCTGGACTTTTGCACTTGGACTGAGCGCCGACACTCTTAAGAGGTTTGTTTGATCAGTTATTCCTTTGTTTTCACTCAGAAATAATAACTTTCATAATACTCGATTGTTTTCACTGCCCTCCACTTCTGCATGTTGCAAAATGACCGGTCTGTGTGGTGTTACCTTTGGGGCGTGGTGAATAAAGTGCTTGTTTTATAACTTTATATTGCACTAAACAGTTTAAGAATAATATCCAGACTTAAAGCAGAGCCAGCCCAAGGTTGTATGGGGCCCTAAGGAAAAGTTCATTTGCAGGGCCCCACTTTCAGATAAACTCATCACCCACCAGATACAAAAATACAGCAAATCTAAAATTTTAAAATGTACATTGTGTAAGAATTGAATTGCTGTTGGGGGCCCCTGCTTTCCTGGAGGTGCTACGCAGCACCTAGTGTGCTGCTGCCTTAGGCCGACTTTTTTTCAATTGATTTAATATTCTCCTTTTTTAGAATTAGTGTCTTTGTACTTTACTACCTCCATTTAATCAGGACCTATATGTGTAGCACAGGAGAATTTCTTTGGATCAGATCAAACAGTGACTGGATCTTTGTATACGCAGGATAATTAGATGCAGTTTTAGCCTGTTCTTGTTAGTTTATTTCTTTTTTAGGGAGGATTATAGTAATCTCTTAAATGGCTGAGATTTTTATTTGTTGCTGTTGTCACTGTCAAGGTTTGACCCTCCTATCTTTTTTAAAGATGACCCCCAACCACCCACCACCCACCACCCCTCACCTTCCCTTTCTCCGTAATGTGATGTCATGACGGGGTTAGACCCACACCCACTGGTGGTATTTTCACCTGGCAGGCATGATTTTGTCTGAAGAGAAGCAGCTCCAGCTTTGAACTCAGTGAAGAGTCTACTCTTTTATGTGCCAGAGAAGCCTTCAGAACAAAGAAACACAGCACGAGTGACTGGAGGGTGTAATTTGGGTCAGAAGCGCCTGCGATTTTTGTCAGAGTGGGAGCAACATATAAAGTTCTGGTTTGCTTTTATTTATTGGTTCACAGCGAAGTTTACAGAAGAACAGTTGGTTTTGGACCATCTCTGCTCCGTGATTTATGTGATACCTTCTACCACTATGTCTCCCACTCACACACACACACCTGTAGTCAGCTTTCTTTCACAGAGAGGCGCCAACCTGCCCTTCCCATGTGCTTCCAGGCTGTGTTTTTAACTCGAACAGGTCACGCTCTCGCCTCAGAGAGAAATTCCTTCTCAGAGTTGCCTTTTTTCGAGACACAAATCATCCATTTGTTTCCCCACTGCCCACTGAGACAATTACAGACCTTTCACACCACACAGCAGTTATTGTTCCTTCAGCACCTACTTTGTTTAATAGAGTTGATGCCTCTGTTTGTTTGTCAGATTGTCCTCCATCCAAGATTCCAGTACGAAATTATAATGTGGTTTTATAGTGAAGAGCGCACACGACGAGCTTTCTGGAATATTTCCAGATCCCACCCTGCATCAGTTCTTGCCTGTCACAATTCCCCGACCACACTGCACTGTGTCTCAACCAGCTGTGAAATTATATAAAAATACAAAACAGGTTAAAACTTGATTAAAGACATGCAGGAGTTATATGATGACTTGTGGAAAGGGTCTACATTAATAAAACTGTAGCATTCCAACTAGATGAAATTTAATAGTGTTTGGTAAATGTAATATGTGGATTATTTTCATTAATAATAAGTTTTTTACTATGCAAATTTATAATGCATAGTAAAAAAATTAAATTCAGACTATTGAAGTATCACTTATCCAGTCAGCATAGTTTTCAATCTGGAGTTTCTGTTTGACTACATTGAATCAAAGTGTAACAATTTAAAACCGAAGCACTACAAAAACTGTAGACAACACTGCAGCTCAGACTTTAGATCTACATGTTGAGTTTAATTCTGATGTAAAAATTGTCTTTTTTATAGTAATTATTCTATGCGACAGTGAAGCGGTTACATACTCGGTCTTGGAACAATCCTGGAAGTCTATGATATTAGCCGGTACCATTTTCCTGGCCTGGATAAGTATGAAAAAAAGAAAATTGAACTTTGACTCCTTATTCTAACAGTTAGACATTTTAAAGTACAAATTCATGAAAAAAAAGAAAGAGATGGCATTCATTTTAGGGTGATATATGTTTAAATAATGTTCTATTTGATTCACCATATCACCAGATCAAATTTAGCAAACACAATAAAAGAATAAAGGTATTAAAGGTCATAAGCTGTGCTCCAAAAACTCTTTATTTAGTGTAAAATAATGCAGCAAAAATTTGACAAGCCTAGTGTTAAAGATTTTAAAATGAGCTTGTCTGAGTTAGTCCGCATGTAAAATAAGAGGAAAACTAAAACCAAACAGTGAAATAGGCCTTTATCAGCCTGGCATATTGGAAGCCAGTTTTAGGATTATGATGTGTCATAATATGTGTAACATATTTAACAAAACCTCACACACCCCACCCCAGTAAAACCTTTGTATTCAAATGTTAATAGTGTTATAAAAACAATGTGCAGTTAGTCATTTGGGTCTGGAAGGGTGGGGAATGTCGGACCTTAAAATGTGTATGTGTTGGATCCCAGCAAAATTTACGTAAGAAACAAATATCTGTTAGTCTAGTTGTATACAATGTATGTCTCTGAAAAAGGTTTGATGGTTGCAGATTATGTCAAAGTGTGAATATGTCTTTTATCTTTCTTTTACAGGAGGGAGATGGGGAGTTGGTCGTTACAATGCTTGGCGGGACTCGGTCTTCTCACCGTCCTGCTGACCTGCTCTTCTGCTCAAGGTGAAAATCAGAATTATGTCTACTGATTTATTATAACATTTATTAGACAAAACAGCATCTTTTACTAGATAAACATCATTTTCATTTGTTAATGGATGTTTTATCAATTATATAGTTACATTTTGACATTAGTTGTTGATCTTACATGTTTATGACATGTATTTGACTTTGAATAGACCATTGCAGGCTAAACAGTTTGCAATATTGGTTTTACTCAGGATATTAATCTACAAAACATCTCTTTACTGGGCAAGCTTCTCCTACCACTTTGTAACACCTCCTTGTCTGACCAGTATAAACATGTAAGGTTTTGATGGACAAATGAAGTTCAGAGTCTGTTAAAAGTAAATAATAAAAGAGCCCTTTAAAAGCTGAGAATCGGATATTAACTTCAGCATCATCAGCCACCCCCAAAGTACAAATTTATTTTTTTCTTACTGTATACATACCGCAGGGGAGCGCATTTTTCTGTTTACTGGGTGTAAAGATAAACGATAGAAATCTTTTTCTTTCATGCAACCAGCTGATGACTTTTTTTCTAGATTGGTTTCCCTTCACCCAGGCTATGCCACCCTGGGCAGAGAGCCATATTGCCTATATCAAAGTCAGCTATTCGTGTTGGTATTTGTTCTAGACATGACCAGGAGAAGCTTAAATGTTGTTCCACAGTATTTTTAGTGTTCCCACAGGTATTCTAACAATGCTTTATGAGATTAACTTAATTTATTCCCTTTCTGTGCCTTTGACTCCTCCTGACGCTCCTGACCCAAACAGTGCACTACTGCCTCGCCTCCCGATACGGTTCCTGCTCAGAGTGTCTGCAGGCAGGCCATGGCTGTGCATACTGCCCTGAAGAGGTGAGAGCCGAGAACTACAGGAAGCTGGTTTCAGATGTTTTTATCCTTATCAAATGAAATGTCAGATGAGAAGAAATCTTTTGCATCATATTATGACCTTGATTACTATGCTGAATATTAGGTCCTTGTGCTGACGTGTACAATGAGAAAGAGAGGTTCCTACACAGTCATCAAGAGTCTAGAATTAGATTAGATCCTTTTCCATCTTAGAACTTAAAAATCTCCACTTGAATCTTTATCATGTAGCCACATTTGTTTACAAAACTATAAACAGAAATGAATATTGGAAAAAGCAGGCTATGATAAAAGAATAAAATAGAATTTATTGGGCCCTTGCTTTAGTTTCTAATGGATAGAATCTATGAATCATCATAACAATGTTTTAAAAGGAACAATTTTGCTGCTTTTTTGGGATCTAAACCTTCTTGGATCAGTTTGAGACTGAACATGCACATGGTTTTAAAAATGAGTCTTGTATAAGATCCAAACAAAGCACTCAAACTTCTAACTTTTGCCTCAAAATAAACTACTTACTAATACGTTCCCCGTTCATGCAGACCTTCAATGGTCCTCGCTGTGACCTGTATAAGAACATCCTCGCCCACGGCTGCAACGCTGCAGCTGTCATTACAGCTGAAAGCAGTCTTGATATAGAGCAAGTAAGTTTTTCTCTCTCATGATTTTCATCTAATTGTTCCCATTATTCTTTAAGATTGCATTTATATGTTTTATATGTTTTGTATCAAATTCTTGACTCTTCTTTCTTTTTCTCTTCATCTGTGCTGCTGCGCAGAAAGACAGCATTAACGTGAACCTTCAGCAGTCTCAGGTGTCACCACAGCAAGCAAGCATTACATTTCTGCCTGGAGAGACAAAAGTGATGGATGTGCAGGTGTTTGCTCCAGTTAAAGGCCCTCTGGATCTTTATATTCTTATGGACTTCTCAAACTCCATGCAGGATGATTTGGACAACCTGAAGAAAATGGGCAATGAGCTGGGTGAGCAGAATGTAGAGATGTGTTGTGATTCCTGTGAGGTCATCTGTAATACTGATGGTACATGTTTTACCTGTAGCTGTGGTGGTGAAAAAACTTTCAGATGACTACACCATTGGATTTGGAAAGTTTGTGGACAAAGTAATTGAGCCCCAGACTGACATGAGACCTGTCAAGTAAGGAAAAATGCTGACAAATACAGAAACATTAAATGTGCTTACTTCTTTCTGACTTTGATTCCTCATCCGGTTCTCAGGATTGCTCAGCCTTGGCCCAACAGTGATCCTCCATTCTCTTTTCAAAATGTCATCAAGTTGACAAGTGATGTAGACTCCTTTATAAGGGAGCTCCAAAAGGAGAGGATATCTGGCAACCTGGATGCCCCTGAAGGAGGATTTGATGCAATTCTACAGGCAGCAGTGTGTGAGGTTAGTCAGAGCCTTTAAATGACTATTATCCAGGGGTGGGACCGAGTCATTGTTCTACAAGTCCAAAGTCAAGACATGCAGGTCCTGAGGAGATTCCTCAAAGTCCTAAACACATTATTTTAAGTCTTAAACAAGTTATTTGACGAAATAATAATGTCTAAAATTTATACCTTTTATTTAAAAGATGCGTTTATTTGCCAGAACAACCAGTAAGGGGAACTGAACTTCGAAAATGTTAGAAAATAAGTGCCAATATTGCTTTTTACTGTAAATATTAACCAAAATGAACAAAACAGCCAGTAAAGCTGAGAAAATGATGACCGAACTTAAACATAACAGAAAAAAATGGGATGGTGCTGCTATTTGCCAGCTTGGATGCACTGATGTTTTCTTTGATTCAGGTTTAATAATAATGCAATAATGCATTATTATTAAACCCCCCCGCCCTTTTTGTTTTTGTTGTTGCACTGAAATGTTTCAGATCAACCGAATTTTATTAACATTATTATTATGCCACACTTGGTAGAAATTAGCTTTTTAATTACTTTGGAGGAATTGTGGTCCTCTCTATTCTGAGAAATTTGTTAATTTGGCCACAGTCCTCGAACATGAATGGCCTGTTTGAGGTCATCAAAGGTCATCATCTTAAAATCTCAGCATCGCAATTAGATTTAATTCCTGACTTTGACTTGGCCACTGCAAATTCTTTTTTGAGCCATTCAAAGGTGGACTTGCTGGTGCGCGTGTGTATCCAGGCATGTTCATTAAAAGTTAAGTGGAAGGAAAATGTGTGGTAGGGAAAGATGCCTAACCCAATGGTCCTAGGGTTTGCAGCAGGATACTTGTCCTGCTGCGTTACCCCTGTTCCAAAACGGATGGCTGGACATTGTTCTTCAGGATTTTTTGGCAGTATAATGTATTGAAACTATAATGTATTGAAACTGCAGTTCTAAGAATACTGATAATGAAGAGAACTTGGTCACTATGTACACAATAACTGCTGCAACAATCCTGTTTTGTTATTTCAAGATAACCATACTTCCTTCAGTGGAAGTTCCTATCTGTTCTTTATTTCCTTTTACCATATATGCTCCTCTCATTTTGTTTTATATTTTTATTCCAGGAACAGATTGGCTGGCGCAAACACAGCACTCATCTCTTGGTTTTCTCCACCGAGTCAGCCTTTCACTACGAAGCTGATGGTGCCAACGTGCTATCAGGTATTCTGCCACGCAACGACGAGCACTGCCACCTAGATGGAGAGGGCAAATACACAGAGGCTACAAACCAGGATTACCCTTCGATACCCACACTGGTCCGTCTGCTGGGAAAACACAACATCATCCCCATATTCGCAGTCACTAACCACTCCTACACTTACTACAGTGTAAGTGGACTACAGCGGTTCACCTTGTCCCTCTACTTATCAATTCCTCTTTTTAGGCTAGAGATTCCAAGTTATGCACTTGTGTTCTGTTTGCAGAAATTGAAAGAATATTTCCCCATTGCTGAAGTTGGTTTGCTTCAGGAGGATTCATCCAACATCCTGGAGGTCATGGAGGATGCCTTTCAAGTAAATGTTTGCAACTCTGGAAAAGTTTAGGAAAAATAGCAGCAAATGCCTCAGGGCTGATCCTTTTGTGTTGTTTTTTTTTCAGAGTATCCGCTCTAAGATGAGCATCCGTGCAGAGGACAGACCTAAGGCTTTTGAGTCTCAGTTTCTGTACTCAAACAATAAAGTAGCCGATTATGGAGCCTTTAACTTCAACCCTGGAGCAGTTGTAAGTTACATATACTGAAATATAAATGTCTTACTGTTTCTCTGTAGAGATAGTAGAGTATATTAGAGTATATATATATATATATATATATATATACACATATACACACTGCTCAAAAAAAAAAAGGAACACTTAAACAACACAATATAACTCCAAGTAAATCAAACTTCTGTGAAATCACACTGTCCACTTAGGAAGCAACACTGATTGACAAATTCAAATGGAAAAGACAACAGGGGGAAATCTTTGGCGATTAGCAAGACACACTCAATAAAGGAGTGGTTCTGCAGACCACAGACCACTTCTCAGTACCTATGCTTTCTGGCTGATGTTTTGGTCACTTTTTAATTTTGGTGGTGCTTTCACACTCGTGGTAGCATGAGACGGACTCTACAACCCACACAAGGGGCTCAGGTAGTGCACCTCATCCAGGATGGCCTTTGTGCAAGGAGGAACAGGAGGGGGTTGTGCTCACAGCCCAACACCGTGCAGGACGCTTGGCATTTGCCAGAGAACACCAGGATTGACAAATTCGCCACTGGCGCCCTGTGCTCTTCACAGATTAAAGCAGGTTCACACTGAAAACATGTAACAGACGTGACAGAGTCTGGAGACACCGTGGAGAGCGATCTGCTGCCTGCAACATCCTTCAGCATGACCGGTTTGGCAGTGGGTCACTAATGGTGTGGGGTGGCATTTCTTTGGAGGGTCGCACGGCCCTCCATGTGCTCGCCAGAGGTAGCCTGACTGCCATTAGGTACCGAGATGAGATCCTCAGACCCCTTGTGAGACCATATGCTGGTGCGGTTGGCCCTGGGTTCCTCCTAATGCAGGACAATGCTAGACCTCATGTGGCTGGAGTGTGTCAGCAGTTCCTGCAAGATGAAGACATTGAAGCTATGGACTGGTCCGCCTGTTTTCCAGACTTGAATCCGATTGAGCACATCTGGGACATCATGTCTTGCTCCATCCACCAACGTCACGTTGGACCACAGACTGTCCAGGAGTTGGCGGATGCTTTAGTCCAGGTCTGGGAGGAGATCCCTCAGGAGACCATCTGCCCTCTCATCAGGAGCATGCCCAGAATCAGAATCAGAATCAGAATCAGCTTTATTGCCAAGTTTGTACATACAAACAAGGAATTTGACTCCGGTACACTTTGCTCTTTGGTTTTTGTTTTTGCACTACAGAATATACATATTTACAATGTACAATATACACATATATAAATAAAAAGGTGCATTTGCAACATCTGTATGCTGTTGTTTTGTACTCTATTGAATGTTCAACAGAGAAACAGCCTGGGGGAAGAAACTGTCTCTGTGGCGGCTGGTTTTTGTGAACAGTACTCTGTAGCGTCGGCCTGAAGGCAGAACTCTAAACAGTTTATGTGCAGGGTGTGTGGGATCTGCAGAGATTTTAGCAGCTCTTTTCCTGACCCTAGACCTGTATAAGTCCTGGATGGAGGGAAGGTCAGCCCTGATGATTCTCTCTGCAGTCCTGATTATTCGTTGCAGTCTGGACCTGTCCTGTTTTGTGGATGAACCGAACCACACGGAGATGGATGAAGACAGGACAGACTGAATGATGGCAGTGTAGAAGATGACCAGCAGCTCCTGTGGAAGGTTGTACTTCTTGAGTTGCCTCAGGAAGTACAGACTCTGCTGGGCCTTCTTTCGAACAGTGTCTATGTGTGAAGACCATCTCAGGTCAGGTGTTGTACGGAGGTCATACAGGCACGTGGAGGCCACACACAATACTGAGCCTCATTTTGACTTGTTTTAAGGACATTACATCAAAGTTGGATCAGCCTGTAGTGTGTTTTTCAACTTTAATATTTGTGTGTGACTCCAAATCCAGGCCTCCATTGGTTAATAAATGTGATTTCCATTGATGATTTTTGTGTGATTTTGTTGTCAGCACATTCAACTTTGTACAGAACAAAGTATTCAATGAGAATATTTCATTCATTCAGATCTAGGATGTGTTATTTGAGTGTTCCCTTTATTTATTTGAGCAGTGTATATATATATATATATATATATATATATATATATATATATATATATATATATATATATATATAAACTCTGTTACAACATGTTCACTGGTTGCTGTTGGACAGTGCTCTCTAAGTTGAGTCAGGTGTATGACATTTTTCACATTGTAACCTCAATCTTCAGTAGATTTCATTGGGAGTTTATGTGATCAAATTATTATTATTTTTTCGGCACTAGTGGCCTTTATTTATTGAAAGTAGGCGGACAGAAAAGAGGGGTAGAGAGAGGGGAAGACATTCAGCAAATGTTGCCGGGTCCGGGACTCGAACCCGGGACAGCCGCTTCGAGGACTGTAGCCTCTGCATACGGTCGCGCGCTTTAACCCCTACACCATCAGCGCCGCACCTATGTGATCAAAATTTTCAAAGAAAAATCTGCAAAGTGCGGTGTGCATTTATATTTAGCCCATTGGAGTTAAGTAGAACCACATTTTGCTGTGATTACAGCTGATCTGCATAAGTGGTCAGCCGCGTCTGAGTTCAGGGTTTGATCTCACCTGAACAGGTTTGCTTGGTCTCCTACGTGGTTTGTGGAAAACTTGGGAGCTTTGAAGTTGTGCTCATGGGCAACTAGTTCTGTAGTAAAATGGTGGAGCAAATTTGGAAAAATTTATAGATGTACTAATGTAAGGGTAGGGTAAGGGATGTGCTTAGGCATGGTGTGGTTAAAGTTCTAAAATTCAGAGAAATTTCCAATACATTGTTGTAAGAAAGAGTGATGTAAAGATTTAAACAAGACTGTGTGTGTGTGTTTGTGTGCTCTCCAGGGCCGCTTCAAGGTAAAGCTCAAAGCCCAACAAATGATTGATGAAAAACCTGTCTGCCAAATGGATCCAGATGACAAAGCAGGTACAATCAGAGTCAAACCGACAACCTTCAATGCTGCGGTCAATGTGAAGGCCTCCATTTTGTGTCCAACCTGTGATTGTGAGAAGGTTAGAAAACCAAAGCACAAACAGGTTCCTTTGGGGTCATTTTTCTGCTTGTTCTATACAGCAGACTCATCTGTTTTCATGTCTCTTCTTTAGACACCTATTCCAAAAGCAGAAAGATGCAATGGAAATGGAAAATTGGTGTGCGGGAAATGTCAGTGTGATGATGGCTGGTGAGACTTTGGAAGATTACATTTTGCAACATGAAAATTATTTCCCTCTGTCTCTGACAATATAAGACATCTGTCTTTAGTACGTTATTTAGTAATGTCTTTAATAATTCTCTGTTTGTGCTGCTTTTTTTATTAGGCTGGGTACTTTCTGTAACTGCTCAAAAACCTCTGACTTAAACAAGAACCAGTGCATGGGCCCTGACATGACAGAGCCCTGCTCGGGCCGTGGAGACTGTCAGCCATGTGGGACCTGTGTGTGCTACAATCCAGACCAGTATGAAGGTCCCTACTGTCAGTATGACAAGACCCAGTGTCCACGATTTGCAGGCATCCTTTGCAATGGTATGTTTTGTTAAAGGGTTGTGGCATTGCAGAATGTTATTCTGACCTTCCATAAGTATTGTCATTTAAAAAAAGTGCTGCATCTTTTATTTCAAAGGTGTTTAGGTTTCTGGAAATAATCCTTGCTGCATTGTCTTCTAAAGGAAATATTATACTTGAATCTGCCAAATAAATATAGAAGTAATGTGAGTTTAAGCTTTCATAAAGGACACACTACCTCATACAGAATTGTAAAGTTTCTATTGCTGCTCCTCCCTCAGATCGCGGTTCTTGCGTTATGGGTCGTTGTACTTGTTCAGATGGCTGGGAGGGTGCTGCCTGTGAGTGCTCCAAAAGCAATGACACCTGCCTTGACAGCAAAGGGGTGAGCAGAGCCAGTGGCTTATATTTACACCATGGTGTCCAATATGCGGATGATGCCTTAACCTATCTTTATGCTTTTTCAGAATATTTGTGGTGGCCGAGGCAAATGCGTATGCGGCAGCTGTAAGTGTCCAGACTCCGAGATTGAGATGTCTTCAGCCTGTGAGCCAAACTTCCAGGTGTGTAAATTATGCGGACTGAAACTGTAATGCGTTTAACTCTGTGTGCTTTAAGGTTTCTTGGCTTTTCAGCCTTGTCTGATCTTTGCTTGAACTGTGCGTCTAGTTCCAACTGGGTTCGTGTGAGGTTACAAGGAGCTGTGTCCAGTGTCAAGCCTGGAAGACAGGAGAAAAGAAAGACAAAGCAGAGTGCGACCGGTGTCCTTTCCAAGTTATCATGGTGGATAAACTTAAAGAACGTAAGCTCATACAAGAAAAGCACTGAAGATTCATCTGTCTTTTAATATTAAAATGAAAAGGCTTGTCGAATATTGTTGTAAAAACATCTAAAAAACTTGAAGTTGTCTGTGCCGTGTATGTGATTCTGTTTTCAGGGGAGAAAGTGCTTGACTATTGCAGTTTCCGCGATGAGGACGATGACTGTACATACCAGTACACTGTTGACACCAGTAAAGATGCCACAAATAATGAGCTGCTGGTTGAGGTGCTCAAAGAGAGAGGTGAGCTACAAGGCTGCATGTATGCAAAATAAATAATATGCAGCTGAATGTTTCACTGTTAAAGTGTTGTTAAATAATTTGTTGTATTTCAAATGCTTCTTGTGCTGGTACAAATTTTAAAAACCAAATATGAAATTAAGTATTCAGGTAGTTCAAACTTGTAAGAGAAAAATTCCCATTTCCCCCATTGTTATGTGTTGGATAAGCACAAAAACCTGGACAGTTAAAATAGTTGTGGGAAATCAGAGGCCATGGTACTGAACCGGAAAAGGGTGGCTTGTCCTCTTCAGGTTGGAGGGGAGTTCCTGCCTCAAGTGGAGGAGTTTAAGTATCTCAGGGTCTTGTTCACGAGTGAGGGAAGAATGGAGCGGGAGATCGACAGACGGATCGGTGCGGTTGCCACAGTAATGGGGGCGCTGTGCCGGTCCGTTGTGGTAAAGAGAGAGCTGAGCCGAAAAGCGAAGCTCTCGATTTACCAGTCGGTCTACGTTCCTACCCTCACCTATGGCCATGAACTTTGGGTCATGACCGAAAGAACGAGATCCCGGATACAAGCGGCTGAAATGAGCTTCCTCCGTAGGGTTGCTGGGCACTCCCTTAGAGATAGGGTGAGGAGCTCGGCCATTCGGGAGGGGCTTGGAGTAGAGCCGCTGCTCCTCCACATCGAGAGGAGCCAGTTGAGGTGGCTCGGGCATCTATACCGGATGCCTCCTGGACGCCTTCCTCAAGAGGTGTTCCAGGCACATCCCACCGGGAGGAGGCCCAGGGGACAGCCCAGGACACGCTGGAGGGACTATGTCTCTCGGCTGGCCTGGGAACGCCTTGGGCTCCCCTCGGAGGAGCTGGAGGAGGTGTCTGGGGAGAGGGACGTCTGGGTGTCTCTGCTGAGTCTGCTGCCCCCGCGACCCGGTTCCGGATAAGCGCAAGACGACGAGTACGAGTACGAAATATGATGAAAATGTAAATTTTTAACAGTAAAGTTTATTTATACACAGTACAGTCTATAATGATATATAGACTTGAATAAATGAGTGAATGGAATATTTAAATATAACTGTTTGTTGAAGAGCCTAATGGCTGCCAGCAGGAACGCGTTCTGTCCTGCACCTTGGAAGGATCAGCCTGTGGCTAAAGGTGCTTATTTATGAAATGTCCGGAGCATGAATTGGGTGGGAGGCGTTATAAATAACTGAGTTAAGTTAATTACCATTCACAACTCTGCCAGCTGCTGAACTGTGTCTTGTGGAGCTGGCATGAACCTCCTCCTTCTAAAGTCCATAACCCTCTCCTTGGTCTTTGTGGAGTCAAGCTTCAGATGGTTGTGACTTCATCAGTCCTCAAAGTCAGTGATGATGCTCTGTTTTACATCCTCCTTACACACAACCAACAATTACTGGATCATCAGAAATCTTCTGAAGAAAGCAGCTCTTTGAGTTGTCTTGGAAGTCAGATGTGTAAAGAATGAACAAAAAGGGGACAGGACTGTCCTTTATGGGGCTCCTGGGCTACAGAGGATCTTCCCACAGAAGCAGTTTCGTAGACGGACGTTCTGTGGTCTATGTGTCAAATAGTCCAGGCTCTGGGAAACCAGTCCTGAATCCATGGTCCTCATCTTCTCTGCAAGCAGGCCTAGCTGAATGGTATTGAAAGCACTTGAGAAGTGGAAGTACATAATCCTGACATATGTTCCCCAGGTGTGTGTACACCCTTTAAAGCATGTAAATGAGGGTGTCGTTTACACCTATATGCTGCTGGTAGGCAATTTGTAGTGTATGTACCCTGAGTTTCCATTTTTGCACTCAACATACAAGGTCTGATTGAGTAAAGACCATCTCATTAGGGTCTTTGTAATATGTGAGGTGACAGCCACGGGTCCACAGTAGTTATTTGTTGTAGGAAGTGTCTTTTTGGGTACTGGAACAGAGCAGGATGTTTTTCACAAGGTTGGAATCATCTGTAGTTGCAGGTTATATAGATGTGTGAGGACTTCGCACAGTTTATTTGTGCAGATCCTGATCATCACCTAGCACCATCTGATGGCATTTAGAGCTTCTTCCCCTGCACCAGTGGTGCTAGTTGTTTCCTGACCTCTGAAGAGTGCAGTGTTATGGGCCTAGGCAGCACACAAGGTGAGATCAGGCAGTAAAATCGGTTGAAAAACGGATTTAGATCATCTGCACCTTCCTGGGTACCATCAGGTAGCAGTTCTCCCTTTTTGTCCAGTCCTGTGATTTGACTCGAACTCAAACTTTTTTCCAGGTTGCTGCAGCTGCAGTCTTTATCTTTTTTGGCCCAATTTCCCGATGTAAAAGCTTAGGCTGAAGTATATTTCTAAACAGATATTTATAAGTTTGACCAATTTTGCCAGCTTGTGTCAAGCATCACTGACATTTAATTAATACCTCCACATACTTTAGACTTGAAGTACACTGTGTCTCAAGTTTTTTACCATACTTAAAAAATTATTTTTATGTTAAAAATGATCGGCAACACCACTCAGGTAAAGTGCAGTCCTGCTACATAATGTGTAACAGAGTGGCCATTTTGTATTGTGTGCAAATTCTTCACAGTTGTCAGTTTATCTTCAGTTTAAATGTTAGTGTTATTTTATTCAGTTGTAGTTGTCATATTCTTCATAATTTCATCACTCTATCACCAGCAGCCACCTTAGAATGTCTTCTGTTTAAAAGATAGCTTTCAACGACAGTCTAATGTTGTCATTTTGTCCAACTCTAAGATCAGAAAAGCTCAAAGCTTTGCTCCAGAAACCTTTCTAATAGAACAGTTTGATATAAATATGTTTCAAGCTGGATGTACTTTCTATTGCACCCTTTAAGACTGTCCACCAGCTAGTCTGCTGTGGCTGCTGCCGCTCATCCTATTCCTCCTGTTGCTGTTGGCGCTCCTGCTGCTCTGCTGCTGGAAATATTGTGCGTGCTGCAAATCCTGCTTGCAGGTAAAGGCCCTCACTTCTAGACACGTAAAGGCTTAATATTTCCAAATCAAGGTTAAACTAAAGAGCTTTGTCTTTTATTTGATGCAGAGCTGTCTTGCCTTGTTGCCGTGCTGCAGGAGAGGTAAATATTTTGCATTCAAGCGAGAGTATTGCCTTTATCCGCTCATCCAATACCAACTACCATATGTGATAATTGACATTTTCTGTTCTTTTCATTATTTAGGTCGCATGGTTGGCTTTACGGAAGATGAGTATTTGCTCCGTCAGTCTCAGCTGACCTCAAACCATTTGGACACACCAATGGTGAGGACCGGTCCACCTAAAGGAACTGATGTTGTTCGATGGAAAGTCACAGATAATGTGCACCGTGCGCCCAATCACCCCCAGGCGCTGATACAACCAAACCCAGACGAAATGAGTAGGTCCCGGATGGCTTTTGAAAGCAAAACTACATATGACATAACCCTTAACTAATGTTAGAAGTTTAAATAACGATTTTCTTTTTTTTTTCGTCACCTTTCTTGCAGTCCAGTTCCCGATCTCCCTTCGACTAAACAGGTTGTTCTCTGAGAACCTGTCTCGACCTGAATCAAGAGACGCTGAGCAACTCCGTAAAGAAGTGACTGATAACGTAAGCTGGGTTTTGCACGTTGGTGGGCCCGTATTCTGACTGAGTCGGTGATTACTTTTTTGTTCTTGGTTCCAGTTAAACGAGGTGTACAAGCAGATTCCTGTGGCACAGAATGTGCAACAGACATTATTCAGGTAACATATCTATTTCTGCTATCAAGCAGTTGCTGCGATCTCTAAAAAGAAATATCTTTCCAGTCACAAACTGACATCTGTGTTTTTTTACAGACTGCAGAAAAATGCTGGAAAAAGGTAAAAATTCAAGCTTAAGATTTATCTGTGATTTTTAGGAGCCATATAACCTAAGTGGTGTATCTCTGATTTCTCTGGCTCATGTATGCTCCTCAGGGAGGACTACACCATCATGGACACTGTGCTGTCAGCTCCAAGGAGAACCTACCCAGATATAGTCAAACTTACTGAGAAGAACGTCCAGTCTGGAAACTTTGGCGACCTCAAAGTGGTCCCGGGGTACTATACTGTGGCCACTGACAGAGGTGTGTGCCAAAAATTTGTATCTGTGTCTAGATATGAAGCTAATGACTGCAAACTTTCAGCGGCTTGCAAAGTTTTTTCACATATTTTTACATGTTGTCAACCACTAACTTCAGTCTGTTTTATTGGGGTTTTATGTGAGAGGCCAGCACAAAGTGGTGCATAATTGTAAAGTGGAACAAAAAAAAAATACATTGTTCTCATAATGTTGGCACACAGTTGGTACTTTGTAGAACCATCTTTTGCTGCAATTACTGCTCCAGGTCCTTCGTTGTGTGCCTTTTCTAGACTTGCACGTCTAGAAACAAAAATTTTTTTTGGCCATTCCTTTTTGCAAAATAGTTCAAGCCCAGTTAGACTGACTAAAGTCTATTAACAGCAATTTCGCAAGTCTTGCCACAGATTCACAGTTGGATATAGGTCAAGATTCTGACTGGGTCATTCAGATATGGGAATTTGTTTGTGGTCAATGCTTTACTGGAAGGTGGACCTCTGCCCCAGTCTCAAGTCTTTTACATCCTTAAGCAGGTTTTTCCAGTATTACCCAATTTTTTTATGTTATGAATGCTGGATGACCATGTCTCGGTAGTTTCGAGGAAATTATTAGACTGATAAAATTCTGTTGGTTTGTAATACCATTTTAAAAAGAAATTGCTCATAAAATCATGTATCATAATACATAATATGTATCATAAGATAGAACTTTACTTTGAGAGCCCCAAGCGTATACACCATTCTCTGAATTTTGAAGAGCATATTTTAGTTTAGTTAGAGTTTACAACATCTTTGTGTGTGTTTGAACTACAGGGCTTAATTAGTCTGTGACATTATTTAATAAAAGATTTATTTAATAAAAAATATATATATTTATATATATCTAGATAGATAGATAGATAGATAGATAGATAGATAGATAGATAGATAGATAGATAGATAGATAGATAGATAGATAGATAGATAGATAGATAGATAGATGCTGGTGGCTAATTATAATAATAATAATAATAATATTTTTTTACACTTAGTCTAAATTACATACAGATGGACTCTGAAGTTGGTTGTACTGGACATAAAGTGGATGTAAAGGGGAACAAACACAAATGCTCACCACACTTTTCAGCTTTGTATTCATAAAAATAAGTTAGAATATATTATTTTTCTTCCAATTCCAAAATGATACACTGTTTTGTGCTGATTCATCATATAAAAGCCCTACAAAAACATTGACATTTTAGGATGTAGTGTGACAAAGGTGCTGCACATCTTTAATGAATCCCTTGTTCCCCTGTAGAGGCTGCAGGAGCTGTAGAGTTCCAAGAGAATGTGGAGTCAGTGGACGTTCACGTGCCGCTGTTTGTCAAGGATGACGATGATGACAAGAAACAGTTGCTAGTGGAGGCCAGGGATGTGCCGCTGGGCATTGCAGAGATTGCAAAGCGCTTTGTTAACATAACTATCATCAAAGAGCATGGTGAGAAATTGGTTCATAGGTTTGCATCTGAAAATCTGTTGTGTATTCAGATCATTTGTAACTGAATAAAAAATTATCTGGAAAATTTTTTATGAAATTTGAATATTAATTAGAAATGGCGTTTATTGAATCTCCACCCTCTGTCTCTGTAGCCACAAGCGTCTTCTCATTCCTTCAGCCAAAATACACATACAGCAGACAGGATGGTGTGGCAAACATCCCCATCAACAGAGAGATCATTGAGGATGGACGGACACAGGTCACCTACTGTACACAAGATCTCACCGCCAAGAATAAGAAGGTGAGTTGACTGCTACCTGCTTTGTGTTTGCAGAATGTTTTGTATGAAACCCTACGTAGAACTGGCATGTAGGGTGTTGCCTGGTTGTAAGGACCGTCACTAAGTAGACAGTATTCCCCTGTTCTTTCTTCCTGGAATGTAGGACTATATGAGTGTACAAGGAGACCTGTCCTACGGTCCTGGTGAGACTCAAAAGATCATCCCTGTTCCTTTGCTAGAGTTGAATGAGAAAGATGGCTTTTTGGAAGACAAACAACTAAAGCAGTTTGTTATGGACCTCAGCAACCCACGCCAGGGTGCCAAGCTGGGACGATACCCAAGAACCACTGTCACCATCACAGACGTAGCAGGTGAATGAATGCAGAGGTGTTTGGGTTATGTCTGGCAGCTCTGCCACTGGCATTGATTCAAATTGTTTTATCCCTCTTTTTTTGTTTACTACAGAACCAAGTGTGATGATGTTCAAGAAGGGTACCCAGAACTTCAGCACATTAGATCCAACCTACACCATCCCAGTAGTGCGATCTCGCAACGAAGACAGCCCTGCCACGGTGAAATGGCGCACCAAGAAGGCCCAGCGCTTCGATCTTTCTGGTCTTCTGAAGTTTGCTCCTGGAGAAACAGAAAAGTATATAGTGATTGACCCTAAAGCCCACCCTGGCCCAATCCAACAAGAAACCTTCCAGCTGGAGCTGTTTGATCCTAGCACCAATGCTGTTATTGGAGAAAGGAAGAACACTGTCGTCAATATAACAGAAGGTGTTGAGATACATATAAGACTTTCTAATATATTCTTAGCTCCATAACAACATCCCATCAGTTCCAGTCCCTTTCAAAGGTATTCATACCCCTTAACCACATTTTGTCACGTTACACCTACAAACATCAATATATTTTATTGGGATTTTTCATGATAGAACAGCAAAAAGAAAGTAAATGCCAAAATACAAAAAAATTTAAATGATGTATAATTTCCTTCAATTTCACAGTTATGACTGAATGAATGAATGCTGTACTTTGTTTTGGTCTCACATAAAATCCCAATAAAATACATTGACGTTTGCAGTTGTAATGTGATGAAAAACAAAAGGTTCAAGAGGTATGAATGCTTTAGCAAGGCACTGTATTGTATTAAAACCCCATTTGATGAGTTATTGTACAGTAATGCATGTTTATTTAATTTCTTGGAATATTATTTTCTTTCTGCAGGACTAAGATCTCCAGAAGTAGCCCAGCTGCATTCAAAGGGCTTTATAAGCCCGAAGGGAAAGTCCCCTGGTGGTAACCTTCCCGCTCCAGGAAACCTTAAGGCCAAAGCAACAGGACCCAAAAACATCCGACTGAACTGGGATCCACCACCCGGTAACCCCCTGGGATACAAGGTACACATAGCTTATTAGTTCACAGATTTCAGTTTGAACTGATTTCTCGATGTACTTAAATTCAGTACGTGGCATTTCTGATGTGTGTGTGTTAGGTGAAGTATTGGATATATGGCGACCCTGAGAAAGATGCCCAGGTTCTTGACGTGAAGACACCTCAAGCCGAGCTGACAAACCTGTATCCCTACTGTGATTACGAGATGCGAGTTTGTGGCTACAATGCAATGGGAGATGGCCATGATACCAACATTGTTTCCTGTCAAACTCTGGAGGATGGTAAACACTAGGACATCTGGTGCAGATTAAACTGTACAAACACAGCTTTCAGGATATTTACTGAGATTTGTATGGAGAGAGTGCTCGTATACATACTGCAACTTGTTTTTAATTTCAGTATAATGCTATGTGCTTTGAACTCAATTCTCTGTTTTCCTGCAGTGCCTGGTGAACCCGGTCGTCTGGCCTTTAACGTCATCAGTCCTACTGTCACTCAGGTCAGCTGGGCTGAGCCGGCGGAGACCAACGGCAACATTACAGCATATGAGGTCATCTACACGCCCATCGATGATGAAATGAGTAAGAAATTTTCCTCACAATGATAAAACTCTACCTTACATTATCCAATACCAGTCTAATGTTTTCTTTCCTTTAAACAGAACCAGTTGGAGCAGCTAAAAAAGTAAAGATCGACAGCCCAAAGAAACGCATGTTGTTGATAGAAAACCTTCACAATGCCCAAACTTATCAGTACAAAGTTCGTGCCCAAAACAGCGTGGGCTGGGGACCCTTCAGAGATGCTACCATCAACTTGGCATCACAGCCTGCCAGACCTATGTCCAGTAAGTTTGTGCCACACACATCTGGTTCTTCAAGCTCTGTCCCCTGAGAGAGATTAACTCCTCGTTGTTTCTGTCTGTAGTTCCCATCATTCCAGATGTCCCTATTGTGGATGCTGAGGCAGGAGATGAATATGACAGCTACCTGATGTACAGCAATGATGTGCTAAAGTCACCAACAAGCTCCAAGACACCAAGTGTTTCTGGTGATGGTGGGTACTGAGAACCCAAACCACACACAGTGCTTTGCTAAAGCATTGATACAACCACAAACTACAATGGGTTTTATTGGTATTTTATATGAGAGACCAAAACAGGGAGGTGTATAAAAGCTGGTAGGAAAATAATGGAACATATAGATACTTCATCCTTGCAATACAGCTTAAACTCAATCAGTTTGGACGAAAAGTGTCTGTTAACAGCAATTTTTGTTTCTTTGACCTAGACAATTACATTCTAGCTCTGGCTGTAAGGTTAGTGTCATCAACTGGAAGATGAACCTCCATCCAGGCTTTAGTTTTCTTTCCTTGTTCTGTATTTGGCTCACTCCATCTTGTCATCAGTTCTGAGCAGCTTCCCTGTTTCTACTGAAGTAGACCATCCCCACATGTTTCACAGTGGGGATGGTGTTCAGGGTTACATGTACGCCAAGTGGTTAATTTTTTTTTTGGCCTGCATGAAAAAAAATACTCACAGGTGGATTTTGTTTACTAATTAGTTGACATGCGATGGTCTGCGATTTATTGCAATAGATTTTGTTAAGAGTTTTAGAGTACAGGGGGCTTAAAAATAAAAAAAATATGTCAGACTTTTCAGGTTTTTATTTGTAAAAACTAATTGTTTTATATATTACTTTCCAACTTCACAATTCTGCACAAATTAATGGTGGTCTCTCATATAGGTTCCTAATAAAATACTGTAAAGTTTGTGGTATAATTTGACAAACTAGGAAAAAGTTCAACCATGATGCATATTTGATGCACATCTGGCAAATAAAATACATGTTTTTGCCAGACGTATGAAGCATGCATTATAACTTGTTCCCAGTTGTTTCAATTCACATTTGTTGTTCCTAAAGGCATTTTAATGCTCATTAAAGAACCATGTTGTGGCGTTATTGCTCATCAGACAGCCAGGAAATAGATTAGAGACGTGTGTTGTAGGTAATCTTTCAGTCTTGGGGGCCTTCCTGAAATCATCACCTTATAAAGACACTTTTTCTCATGTTAAAAGGTGCCATGGCAGCTGAAAAGCTGGCAGCCTCAGAACTGAAATCCTTCTCCTCACGGTTCTGCCTGTTTTAGCACCTCCATCTGGCAGATGTTTTACCTCTAGGCAACACCCTAAACAGGCAGAAATGAGAATCTGCTTCCATTGCATCCCTGTCAATAATCCCACATGCTTTACAGTGACTAATCTCAGGTCTCTATCCAGTAGACCTGCTGTCGCCCCTGTTTGTTGCAGTTATTTTTTGCAAGACATTACTCAAGTTACTCAACACCTTTGAAACATTTTGGACTTTATATATCGAACCTGAGATAAAATCATTTGTTATTCCATATGTAGTAAAACAAGCCATTCTTCCTTGCCAATCTATCCTACACTTGCTGCTTTTCTTCTGTGACCACGAAATCAAGGCTGGCAACATGTCAAGTTGGTGGGGTCAAACCTGGATCTCCGTCAGGTGTCATGGAAAAAGCGGGTGGAGGTCATCCCCAGTCGGCTCAGCACAGACACAGAGATGAGCTCAGATGAGGTCCCCCATCCTGGCTCCTTCCAGACACCCCTGCCAGGTGAAGACCACTCCACCAGATCGACTGGTAGACAGGCAGAGAGCAAGCATGCCAGCAGTTATGCACGGCCAATTACGTTGCCAGCAGGGCACTGAGGTCATTTTTCTACCACTCAGTTTCAGGCTTCAGTCCTCGTCTTTTTGCACTTGGTTGGCACCTTTCCTGTCTATTCTCCCACCAGCTGCACAAGGTTAAACGTTGGCATCAACTGCCCCACTTCCAGTTGATGATCCGGGGCAGACTTTTCCATGTGCCTGCCCCTGTCTGTCCTTTCTCCAGCCCACTGGAGTGGTGGTGATCTGAAGGAAGCTTTTTGCTGTCTGTAAAGGCTTTGTGTTGTGGTATGGGAAAAAAAAAGCAGTTCTTGATGTTTCAAACATGAGACTTTACTCGCAGCTGCACTTGGTTTCTTTTTCTTCAGATGGCCATATTTGAATGGGAGGCACGTCATGAAACCTCATAAAACATTTACATTGCCTTGTATAACCCTTGTGTGTGTCCATCCTAGAGTTTTTCACATTACAGCCAATGCATTTTATTGGGATTTTGTAAAACAGACAAAGACAAAGTAGTGCATAATAATGAAGAATAGGAAATGATACACATTTAAATGGAAGAATGTGACATACATCTGTATTCACACCTCTTTGCTCTGATACCCCTAAATAAAATACAGTTCAACCAAGTGACAGCAGTCACCTAATTAGGGAATAGGGTCTACATGTGTGTAATTAAATCGCTGTATGAATGCTGAATACAAAGGCACGCAAAAACGATGTATCATGTTCCTTCCACTTCACATTTATGGGTCAGTTTACATTGGTCTATCTCAAAATCCCAATAAAATACATTGCCTTTTTGTGGTTGTAATGTGACGAAAAGTGAAAAGGTTCAAGGATTTGGAATTCTTTCACTCCTTCCACAGTAGATGGTTGCATATTCTCCACAAGAGCTGAAACAAGATATCTACGATGTGCTCATGTCGCTGGTTAACTTTTTGGGCATCATATAAGATCAGTAGTGGGTCTGTTCACCATTTTATGGACCAAGACAATATTGCAAAAATGAACAAGCAAAACCAGAATTTTTACTTGTAGGTTTCAGTCAATAAGTATTTTTCCCCTTTTTAAAACTTAAATAGTCTGGTAAATCCAAATTTTGGAAATCCGTTTTTTTCTCTTGTTTGTCTTTAGGTACTTCTGTAAAATACTACTAATACTACTGTAATAATACTCGAATCTTGCCAAGAGACATTTTCTTTCTTCTACATGACATACATTAAATAAATCTCTGTTGCTTTTTGTGCAAACTTTAAGTAGCACGAACTGGGCTGAACCAGAAAACCTGAGAGGGGTTGGTACAGAACCAGCACCAGCTGGTTTTAGGTGCTTCCTATCAATTGAACAGTAAACTGTTAAAAATGAACAGATGCCAAGTGCTGGTCCTGTTCTGTACTTTTACCAATCTGGCTCTGATTGTTGTGTCTTACAGATTACACAATGAATGGAAAGTGGGAACAGAACTTTCTTTTCCCAGGAGGCTCAACAACACGCAACCTTTCAGGATCATCCTCTCCAATGTCCACTCTGAGCTCCAACTACAAAGGAGCAGGCGGCTCCTTTACCACAGAGACTCACAACACGTACATGTCTGGAGCCAGTAAGTAAGATGGACAACAGGAACTGGGCTGAGAACAAGTTTGACAAAACATCTGGATCTTATGCCTGTGCTCTCTTTCTGTCCTCAAGCAGGAAGCCCTCGTAGACAGGACATGATTGGAGGAGTGCACACAACTGAAGTCCTCATGAGAAAGCGCTCAGAGCACAGAGGTTACACAGATGAAAATATTCGGGACTCCATCGTCATGGGAGATGTTTCGAACAAGTTCTTAGATCTGAGTAAGTTTCCATCAAGCCTCTGAACTGATTTTATTGATTTAAAAAAATATTTAGTTCTGCCTGTCTCTCCAGAGGACAGATGTTATCTTAGAGCGTAATAAATATACCAACAGGGAAGGTAAACTGTGTGAGTGCATGAAACTAATGGCTTGGACATCTGTTAGCAGGGTTTGGGCTGTTGGCTGCACAGCAGGCTTATTTATAAAAACTTTGCAGGAGCTATGCTGAGTGTCGTTCTTTCTCTCTCCCTCCCATTTCTGCTTTCTGTTTACTTCCCTCTCTTCTGCCCCATGTATCTTCTGCTGTTTTGTTTCCTTCATTATCCCTGCACCGTCTTCCTCCTTCCTCTGCTAAAAGCGCCATCAGGTGGGTTCGGCTACACTGGGGTGCACAGCAGCTCTCAGACCCAGTACAGCTACAGCCTGTCTCAGGGTTCCAGGGCCAGGACTCAGTCATCAGAGGTCAATGAAGCCTTATACAGTCTGGATAGAGTGCTCCATGGTAAGTCTCCTGCATACATGCACGAAGGCAGCGGATTTATTCGCTGGGTTTGCAAAAGCAACCCTCTTTGTGAGTGGCAGTTTTTGACATGGACAGTTGCCCAGGGAGTCATTAGCAAGGCAGATACACAAGCACCAGATAAAAATAATAACCTATATGCAGTAAATGGAGAATTGGCACCCCTTGCTTGCTACTGAAAATAGGTAATCTGTTTTATATGCTTTGTGCGGGGCATAGCATTTTATCACACTCCAGAACTTTTATGACTTCCTGCATTTTTAACGGTTGGGGGGCAGCAGAAGGGGTTGCCCAGGGTGACATTGATGCAAAAACTGCCACTGCTCTTTCTCCTTTTCATTTCTGCTTCACAAATTGTCTGACACATATGAAGTAGGTCCGTGTTTATGCTGTATGTATGTATATTACTTCTTCTGGTCGTTTGAACTTTTCAGCAAGGACCTTTTTAGTTACAGTTTCCTTAAAAATGTTTGGGTTGTTTTTTTGTACTTCTAAGCAGTCCTTGCCCCTCAGTAGCTAGTATTCAAAGCAATGCAAGTTTTAACAATCAGAGGAGATCTCATTGGGAAGTTGAGCTCACTGCTAGAGTATAGCCCATTTGAGAGTGAATTACTTCTATCTCACACAATTCCAACTGAAAACTTTCTTAACATTTACCTGGACACGGGCACGGCTCATGCGTAGTGGTAGAGCGTGGAACCCATTTACGGAGTCTTCAGTCCTCGATGTAGCTGTCCCTGGTTTGAGTCCCGGCCCCGGCAACCTGTGCTGTAGATCTCTTCCTCCTCTCTTCATCCCACTTCCTGTCTGCCTACTTCATAAAAAAACTAAAGGCAACTGGTGCTGCAGAAAAAAATCTATAAAAAACATTATGTAGATTCAGACTCAATGGGGAAGGGATGGGGGGTACTTTTCTCCCTGTATACAGATGACAGCAGACCCATCTGTGAAATTCCTGAATTTTGCAGATGTCACTGATGAGTCTGCATACAGACAGGAGGTGGAATAGCTGGTCTGCTGGTGCACTCAGAACCACCTGCAGCTAAACCTGTCAGTTCCAAACTGCAACAAACAGTTATATTTGCAGAGAGGATAATCTGTGCTGACCTTCCCTGACCTTGGGCAGCACTATAGAGCGCTAATGGCAAAAATGAGCCGCCACAAAGACAGTTTCTTCCCCCAGGCTGTCTCTCTGTTGAACACAATGAACACCTGACAGCCAGAGGAGTCAGGGACTCTGTAGGAAACAAATGAGCATATCGCTCCATCACAACCAGCCTTCCTTATTCTTTTATACATAAAAAAAACACACTTGTACATATTGTTCCTTGTCCTTTTTTTTTACGTGTTATTACACATTGAGGTTGTTGTTTGGATTGATGTTGATATAGGATGTGAGCGATAAAAGCCGAAGTCAAAGCTGGTCATAGCTGGATATTCTCCTGCAGGATTTTCTGAGGATAATTCATGGTTCCATTAATTACAGAAAGTTGTCCAAGTCCTGAAGCAGCAAAGTAGCTCCAGACTATCCCACTACCACCACCATGTTTGACTCTTTGTATAATGTCCTTTTTCTGAAATGCTGTGCTAGTATTTTTATCAGATATAACTGGAGTAAGTGAGGCCTGCATTTCTTTAGATGTTCTTGAGTTTTTTCTTTAATGACATGATGAGTCGTTAATGCACTCTCGGACTCATTTTGGTAGGGCGGCCACTCCTGGTTGGTTTAAATAGCCTTTTTGGCTTAATAAATGAAATCATCATTTGAAAACAGCTTTTTATATTTACTGTCTGGTGTTGAAATTTTTTTGATAATCTGAAACATGACAAATAGTAAAATCAGAGGAAAATCTGATCTGTAAAAGGGTAAATACTTTTTCACAGCTCTGTACTAAATGTATACTCCTGCTGATCTGAGTCCCTTGGGAGCTGTTCTGTCTTTCTGAAAAACAGCTCTTCAGTCAGTCAGTCATTTTCTACCGCTTATTTCATAGTGGGTCGCAGGGGAGCTTTTGCCTATCTCCAGCAGTCTAAGTGCGAGAGGCACTAAGGGCAATTTTAGAGTGACCAATTAACCTAACAGTCATGTTTTTGGACTGTGGGAGGAAGCCGGAGTACCCGGTGAGAACCCACGCATGCACGGGGAGAACATGCAAACTCCATGCAGAAAGACCCCCGGCCGGGAATCGAACCCAGGACTTTCTTACTGCAAGGCAACAGTGCTACCCAGTGCGCCACCGTGCAAATTATATGTAATGTGGCTTTTACCCAAATGGCCTTATCTTCTCAGATGTAGTGTGGTCATATTTGGACTTTTTCTTGTAAAATAAACGGGTGCGGCGCTGATGGTGTAGGGGTTAAAGCGCGCGACCATATGCAGAGGCTACAGTCCTCGAAGCGGCTGTCCCGGGTTCGAGTCCCGGACCCCGGGACATTTGCCGAATGTCTCCCCCTCTCTCTACCCCTCTTTCCTGTCTGCCCACTGTCAAAAAAAATAAATAGGGACCACTAGTGCCGAAAAAATATCTTTAAAAAAATGAAATGAGTGGAAACAAAGAAAATTGGCATATTTCTGAGGTTTTCTCACATATACCTTTTTGTGTACAATCAGATGCTCGACTCTCTCCTGGTGTACCAGACACCCCCAGCAGACTTGTGTTTTCTGCTCTGGGACCAACTGCACTTAAAGTCAGTTGGCAGGAGCCACACTGTGAGAAAGACATCCTGGGATACTGTGTTCTCTACCAGCTGCTCAGTGGAGGTACGAATGCATTAGATTCCTGCATAGAGTCATCGTTATTGTAACTGCTCTTTGCTTTTATTGTAAATCAGTTTTGTTTATCAGGTTATATTGTCACTGTCCTCGTTTTGCCCGATGTTCTACAGAAAGTAGGCCTTTAGTGTTCATCGTTCTGTCTCCTGCAGGTGAGATGAAGCGCATCAATGTGACAAACCCAGCAGAGAACTCAGTGGTCATCCATGACCTGCTGCCCAACCACTCTTACCTGTTTAAGGTGAAGGCTCAGAGTCAGGAGGGCTGGGGTCCAGAACGTGAGGGAGTCATCACCATTGAATCAGCTGTGGACCCTAAGAGCCCCCTCAGTCCTATGCCAGGTACTTGATCTGCTGATTTGTACTTTTACTCAAAGACACGGTTATTGTTTTTATTGTGTTACCACAATTGTGTTTTGTGTCCAGGCTCACCGTTCACCCTGAGTACCCCCAGTGCTCCAGGCCCTCTGGTGTTCACAGCCCTGAGCCCTGACTCACTGCAACTTACCTGGGAAAAACCACGTAAGCCCAACGGAGACATCATTGGCTATGTAGTCACCTGCGAACAGTTACATAGTGGAGGTGAGGCCAAAAAAAACAACTTATACTTTTGCTGTGCATACCTCAGTGTTTATTCACACTTAGTTTTCTGTTTTTTTCCAGGTGATATGCGCTCCTTCAAGGTAAACGGTGACAACGCTGAGACCAGTCTCACTGTAACAAACCTGACTGAGAATGTTCCATATAAGTTCAAGGTTCAGGCTCAAACCACGCAGGGTTTTGGTCCTGAGAGGGAGGGCATCATCACCATTGAGTCTCAGGATGGAGGTAGGATATTTTGAAGGAAGGAAACACAGTAAATGGTGAATATTTATAACCCTTGAAAATGTCCATATTTGGTCACATTACAAACTTTAATGTATTTTTTTTGGGGGGGGTGTGTGTGCATGTGACAGACCAAGACAAGGTGAATGAAAATGGTACATGGATTTAAAAAAATTAAAACACCCAAAAAAATCAACTCATTTGTCAGCTCCCATTTGCTTTAAAATCCAGTGCAACCAACTGTCTTGAGGATCCACCTGTATGTAATTTAGTCTCAGTATAAATCAGCTGTTCTGTGAAGACCTCAGAGGTTTGTCAAAGAACATTAGTGAACAAACAACATCATGAAGACTAAGGAACACGGGAGACAGTCGTGGAGAAGTTTAAAGCAGATGTGGGTAGTAAAACTATACACCAAGCTTTGCACTTCTATTGAAGCACTGCTCAGTTTATCATCACAAAAAAGCGTATGGAGGGAAGCGTATGGTTCAACTGCATACCTTCCAGGACATGAACTTCAATCTAAACTGAGGGTGATGGTAGCTCTGGAGGAGCTGCAGAGATCTACAGTTTAGATGGGAGAATTTGTTGATAGGTTGACACCCATTCATCGTGCACTCCACCATTCTGGCCTTTATGGAAAAGTGCCAACAAGAAAGTAATTCACTCTCATGGGATGGCTTTTTTTGTTGAAAGAAAGCCATGAGAAGTCTTATTTAAAGTTTAGCATAGCGCCTATAGGAGAAACAGAATCCGTGTGGAAGGAGCTGCTCTGGTCAGATGAGACCAAAATTTTAGTTTTTGTCATGCAAAATGATGTGTGGAAGAAAATAAAATTCCTCGTTAACCTGAACACATCATTCCCACCATGAAATGTGGTGTTGGCAGCATCATACTGTGGGGATGTTGGTTCAGGCAGACTTGTCAAGCTAGATTTGAAAATATATGAAGCTAAATACAGGACAATCCTAGAAAAACGCTGTTGGTGACTTCAAAGACATTCCACCTTCCAGCAGGACATCAATTCAGAGCTACAATTTAATGGTTTAGATCAAAGCATTCTCATGGATTAGAATGGCCTAGTCAAAGTCCAAGCCTAACTTGACATTAGATTCTGTGACAAAATTCTTAAATTGATGTTCACAATTGTTGTATCCAAACTAAGCAGGCGCCATTTTGTAAAGATGTACAACAATGTAAGTCTGTAGATATGCAAAGATAAAATCCCCTTTAAATACATTGAAGTTGTGGTTGTATCATGGCTGACAAAATGTAAATAATGTAAATACTTCTGCACATGACTGTAACTTTTGACCCAGTTGCTGTTTTTCTGTGTCTGTTACGGTTTGGTGGGTATACTTTTAAGGATATTCCTTTTTATTATATTTAAAAATTTGAGAATTATATATCAAATGATGCTTTTGCAATCTAAAACCTAAATTACATTTCTTGTGACCCTCACTGTGCCCTGTAGGTGCCTTGTCTCAATACAACACCCAGTCAGTGACGAGGAGGGAGGTTTTCCAAATGCCAACAGAAGTCACCACAAGAACAAACGTCTCCCACACCATGCTTAACGATCCCTATTTCTCAGGTAAGAAAAAAAAATGGATCCTGTCCTTATATTCCAGTGTGTTCCCTCTTGAACGTGTTCTGTTCTCTACTTAACAGATGGGATGATGATGACTCAGCTCACAGAGACTGGCGGCATGGTGAGCCGTCAGGTCACTAGGGAAGTGGTTCAGAGGAGCGTCATGGGTGGATCGACTGTCACAAAGAAAATGTTTTATGAGTCTTAAGAACTTGTTTAAACTGTACCCATAATAGAATCCAGCTTCTGAACCAACCAGGAAGCCAGGACTTTCAGAGTTTGTACATGTATAATTGTGTGTATAGGGTAAGAATGTGCAGTCAGGTAAAAACTAAAAATAAGTTGAAGCCACCTTCCAGTCTGTTACAAACTGTGCCCACTTTCCCTCTGGAAATGAGCTGTACAATTATCCCTGTAGTTCCTGACACACCTCTCCCTAGTTTTTGTAGCTTCCTGTGTGAGTAGTCCCTTTTCTGGCTCACATCTACAAACATACCAGCCTTATAAAGAAGTCATCATAGACCAATAATCTGGCCCCACAATGACCTCCCTATTCTCCTGGCCTGCTCAGTCTCATGTTAACATTAATATGTTTCAAAGAGGTTCATACTTACCGTCACTATGGAATTTTAAAAGGCTTTTGTTTATAAATTATTAAAGTATGTTAACATTTTTTCCTCAAGGTATATTCATACTTCTGAATTTTTTACATTTGCATGTGGTCATTTACATCCATACTAGTTGGTGACAAGCCTAGGGTGAGTTTATAACAACAGAATCAGAAATCAATTGGATGAAAAATGTTTGTGTATTTAAAAAGATTGCTATACTTTATTACAGCTGTAGTTTTTATGCATGTCCTTTTTATATGGCTAATTCAGCATTTTTTGGTTCAATAGATTACCATTTAAACAAGAAGACAGGATGTCAGAGAAAGGATGTTTGACGACAGTAAGATTGTATTTGCTTCTGCTCCAGGTTCTACTGTACTTTGGGTTCACATGTTGAAAATGCTTTTTGAAATATATTTTCAGATCATTTTCTTAGCAAATATTCAGTATATTGACAAGTTGAGCAGTACATCAAACACATTTTTCACTCACTATCATTTACATTTAAGGAGGTACATTCTTTAGCATTGTTTGTACATCAGCTGTTTTGCACTTAATAAAGATTTATAATAAAACAGTGACTACTGATTATTGATTTCTGCATTAATTATGTGTGAGATCACAGACAAAATGGGACATTTATAATTTATTCAGATTTACCATCTTTCTATGTTGCACAAAAAACAGCAGCAGGGATCCATAAACAAGCTCATGCATGGAAATGTTTGCAGGAAGCTTTAGAAGAAGCATCACGCAGAGATTAAGAGCTCACATGCGTCAGTCCAGTCTGATTATCCACAGAGAAGAGCTTGTTAACACATACACACACACACACACAGTCTGACTGCACAGCGAGCCTTTATGCTCTAACTTTAAACTTTCACAACAAGTCAGGAAAAATGTAAGATAAAAATGTTTAGTATGAAAATCTATGTTTTTATGCTCCGCATGTTTCACAAAAAGCTCAGAGTGAAAAGAACCACCTAAAAATGGTTATTTTTACCTGACACTTAAAACATTAATCTGCAAAATACCAAGAGTTTAATTTACTATGTCTCTATGAAGGCAGAGAAACACAAAGTTTAATGTGGATGAATGGCAGTTCTTGATCCTGATCTCACAAGGCACCTCACACCAAGAGTCTCACCCTTAGTTCAAACTGACCAATACACCAGCACAGACTCAGAGGTTTAAAGAGAATGATTTGTGCTGAGCAATTCAGGTCCACAGGCACGGCCCGGGACAGAGGCACGGCTGTCGGACGCCTGCTGGCCGGATCACCAGGTCTTTGACCACCTCCACGCTCCCAAACAGTGGGTACAGTTGCTCTGTGAAATTTTCATTATAGGTGTACAGGTGCGAACGCTTCTCGACATCATAGAAGGACAGCTGGCCCAGCTCATAGTCCAGATACACCCCGACTTTTTTGGGCACCAGATTTTGAGGTAAGAGGGTGGCTGGCACAGTCAGGGCTTTCAGATCCGTGCCTCTCTCCAGCCGGATGGTCAGGTATCCCGTGTCTGTGTTCAGGGAGCGGAAGCCCTGCCTCACAGCGGATGCTTTGGCCACACCCAGACGCCAATCCCTCTCACCCACCTCCACCTCCCAGTAGTGACGTCCGGAGTTGTATGCCTCCTTGCCCACGGCACACCACCAGCCATCAAAGCGCCCCTGACAAGGAGGGACAATACGGCGCTCCAGACCGCATCTCATGCGTTTCTCATCACTAGAGATGAGCAGGTTAGGGTTAGCAGAATCTGAGTCCAGGGTGATATCCTCTGTGGAGACATGAACCCAACAAAACAGTTACATATGAAATTTCAACTTTGTTTATAAGGAACAATATATAGATTTCTCATACCTGATGCATCGCAAATCCAATTCCAGACTGTAAAGAAGAAAATAATTTTAAAGCTTTGACATTGCTCATTTTGTATTGATTAATCACAGATTAAATAACAATCTGACGACTGACAGTAAATGTTAAAGTCCATTACAATTTCTACCAGTTGTAATGTAATGTTCATATGTTTAACCTGCTCAGCCCTGCAAATGTTTATAATTTTATGGACTTCCTGGCTTCACACTGTCAATTGTGTTTGTTCCATTCCATTTCAGACTTTCTACTCATCATAGTTTTCCTTTGAGTTTGGACCCAACATTTTAAAATTCTATAAGGTCTGGACCTTCTGGCAGGCCAGTTCTGATCCAAACTACCAGGCCAGCACTGTTGTACAGTGTGGTTTGGCATTGTCTTGCATTGGGTAGCATTTCTAAATGGACAAGCAATACCTTGTCTAAGTAAATCAGCAACACCCTGGCTAAATAAACAAGCACTACCTTACCTAAATAGATGAGCAATACATTGGAATAATAAACTAGCAGTATCATGCCCTATTGAATGAGAAACATCATGCTTGAATAAAGACATTCTGGATGTGAACCATTATTGCGCCCACTCAGTCCAGCTAGGGGGACCTTGCCTAAACAACCAATAACTAACCCTAATAAAAGTGATACCTTGACAAAATAAATAAGCCTCGTCTAACTAGCAGTACTTTGACTTAATAAACAAGTCATACCTTACATATAAAACCATGTCTTATTTAAAGAAAACAAGCAATACCTTGCCTTAATAAACACATGAAAAACATTGTTGCTCCAACTTTGTCCTGCGGGTGGACCTTGTTTTTAAGTGTTTGTTTAAGCCAGGTTCTCTTGGTTTTACAGCTGCAGAAGATGTCATTACCCCTCTGTAGGGATTTAGCTCACTAAGTGGGATTGTTTTCATTTACGAGTGGGAATCACAAATCACCAAATATGTAATCTCAATAGTTATGAAGTGCAACCTCTCAGCCACAACAATACTATTCCTACTCATACAAAAAGTCATGAAGTAATGCCTTGTTTTATTTTATAATACAATAGGCTGCTGAATAATTAACACAATATTATAGAGTAGTAAACCAATGATAGCGTGTACTTTAGGTAACTTTCTCTAATTAGGATGTTCCTTTTCAGCTCGTTTATCCCTTGGATAAAACACATACAGGTACATCTAAAAAAATTTGATTATTTTGTAAAAGTGTTATATTTTTTGCCAGTCGTTTCAGAAAGTGAAAAGATTTTTTATAGAGATTCATTCCACAGAGTAAAATATTTTAGCTTTTATTCCTTATAACGTTGATGAATATGGCTTACAGGTAAAAAAAAAAAAACCAAAAACTAAATTCTATGTCTCAGAAAATTAGAATCACACATTAGACCAATCAAAAAAAGATGTTTGAAGCACAAATGTCAGGCTTCTGAAAAGTATGCCCATTTCTATGCGCTCAATACTTGGCTGGGCGTCCTCTTGCATGAATTACTGCATCAATGCACCGTGTCATAGAGCCGATCAGCCTGTGGCACAGCATAGGTGTGATGGAAGCCCAGATTGCTTTGATAGCAGCCTTCAGATCATTTGCTTTGTTGGGTCTGGTGTCACATCTTTCTCTTAACAGCCGATAGATTCTCTATGGGGTTCAGGTCAGGGGAGTTTGCTGGCCAATCAAGCACAGTAGGACCATGGTCACTGAACCAGCTTTTGGTACCGTTGGCAGTGTGGAAAGGTATTAAGTCCTGCTGGAAAATAAAATCAGCATCTCCATACAGCTCGTCAGCAGAGGGAAGCATGAAGTGCTCTAGAATTTCCTGGTAGAGGGCTGCATTGACTGTGGACTTCAGAAAACCCAGTAGATGACATGACACCCCAAATCATCACCGACTGTGGAAACTTCACACTGGACTTTAAGCAACATGGATTCTGTGCCTCTCCACTCTCCCTCCAGACTCTTGGACCTTGATTTCCAAATGAAATGCAGAATGAACTTTCATCTGAAAACAGGACTTTGGACCATTGACCAACAGCCCATTTCCTTTTCTCCTTAGCCCAGGTAAGACTGTTCTGACGTCGTCTCTGGTTCAGGAGAGGCTTGACACGAGGAATGTGACATTTTTACCCTGTGTCTAGTATTCGACTGTGTGTGGTGGCTCTTCATGCACCGACTCCAGCCTCAGCTCACTCCTTGTGAAGCTCCCCCAAATTCTTGAATGAATTTTGCTTGACAAAACTCTCAGGTCTGCAGTTCTTCCCTGTTGCTGGTGCACCTTTTTCTACAACACTTCTTCCTTCCACTCAATTTTCTGTTAATATGCAAAACTCTGAACAACCAGTTTCTTCAGCAATGACCTTTTGTGGCTTACCTTCCTTGTGAAGGGTGTTAATGACCGTCTTCTGAATATCTGTCAAGTCAGCAGTCTTCCCAATGATTGTGCAGCCTATGACCCAGGGTGAGAGACCGTTTAAAGGCTCAAGAACCTTTGCAGGTGTTTTCAGTAAATTGGCCGATTAGGGTGTGACACCATGAGTGTCCAATGATGAACTTTTCACAGTATTCTACTTTTCTCAGAAACTGAATTTTGGGTTCTTTAACTGTAAGCCATAATCATCAAAATTACAAGAAACAGAGGCTTGGAATATATCACTGTATGTGTAATGATTCTATATAAATATATGACTTTCATTTTTGAGATGAATGGCAAAAATATTTCACTTTTACTCAATATTCAAATTTTTTTAGATGTACCTTTACTTACAATCAGTTGTCAATATATCCGTTTTAACATGACACGTTATTTTGAATATTTTTCAATGAGAATGAAGAAGTTTAAAGCTATACATGACAATATGAAGTAACATGTCATCTAAGCCTGTCAAGGAATGATTTTAGGCATATTTGCTGACCCTCTTGTTTCTGTGAGCTTTTATACATCTTTGTACAGGGGTATGTTATAGTTAAGTGGTGTTGACAATCTTTTAAAACACTGTCGGTTTGTTGAACAGGCAGTTGCTTCCACAACCCCCAACATGTGAACTTACCGCCATGTGGGATGTAGCGTACTGCATCTGAAAGAATATTAAAAAAAATGATTTAAAACTGAACATTTCCATCTAGAACCCAAATTCTTTAACATGATCTTTTGACAGCTTGCTCTCACATGTTAACTACACCTTGATGGTCTCTTTCTAATTGTACACAGAAGTTAAATGGTGATACTACTCTGTACCTGAGCATTCTGCTAGAATCAACCTCATTTCATGAAGAACTTTTCAGCAGCTTTAATTTCAGCTTTATGACTGCAGGCCACCTTTGATGACTGAGTTACTTGTGGGGGTTCATCTCTACTCACCAATCCTCTGGCTCCTCTGCTTTTTCGCCAGCCACTGCTTGGTCACATCCTCCTACACACAGAAACATAAAGCTAAAGCAGGCCAAGGTGAACTGGACAGTCAGATAAGGAGATTAGCATGACTCGACATCATACAGCACACATACAGTGTTTCATCCACTAAGGAGACGATCACCACTGACCTGAAAACAGATCTGCTGTGTTTTTACTCTACCCCATTAGTAGCAAGAAATTCAAGCAGGGTATAGAAGGCAGTTTCATCCTGCAACAACAAATACTGACACCCGGTCAGACCTTTTTTGGGCTGTCAGCATTCAGCACAGTCAGCATGATGAGCTCCATGGCTGGGAGCAAGTTGGGCAGGCGGCCTCTCTTCCACTGGAACTCCAGGTCGTCCAGCATCATGAGCACAGGCTCGCCTGGCCAGACTGCAGGCTGGACACAACAAACCAGAAACAACCAACACCATTAGGCTGTGATAACCGCTCCAACATACACTCCAGATATGACCGGGTGATTATCAAGGGCAAGGTTTATGATAATCATCATGATCAGCCACAAGCAGGGAACTGGGTCAGACTTTAATCACATACAGACTAGCTTTGACTCCCACCCTTTGTGTTGTACGTTCACCTGAGCCCTGCTTTTAATCTCCCGTGTCCAGTCCAGGATGATCCTTTTGTACGGGCCCATGTCGTACTCGCCCTCTGACTCCAGCATGCAGAGGAGGTGGCCCTTCCAGTCCCTCTTTTCCACCTTCTCATACTGGTACTCAGATGGCATGATTTTGTGCTAAATGAGAGATGAAAACTTGAGAAATACCAGAAGACATTTTAACATTTGTTTTGGGTGGAAACAAGCCTAGCACCTCTTTGGTACCTGCACTCTCTTTTCCAGCACGGCAGCCCAGTCAACGATGAAGTCTCTGCAAACAATGGCAGGCCAGATGTCCTCACCTGTCCAGATGTGGCTGAGGATGTTTGATCTCTGAAAAATGATTGCATGAGAATGAGCCTCTATACCTCTATGTAATGCAGCACAGAGCACAAGCATGGGCCAGCCCCCGGTCTACCAAGGTTTTAAAAAGATACAGTTCTAAAAGCGCTAACTTCTTGTATCATGCTGTTCCTACAGAGACTGATCAGACTGACCAGAATTGTCTCTGCCTGTATGGAGCATAATGTAATGTAGTGCTATCCCTTTAACAACTGTTGCTGTGAACTGTCTGTCAGCTGGCTGAGAGAAGGCTAAAACACCACTTACAAGAAATCTAATTTATTGTTTGCAAATATTCCTAGTTGCAAACAAAATGGACATTGAGGTGGAGGAAACTTTGAGCTGTGTGTATGTTAAGCAGCCTACTGCAGACTGGCTACCCAAGCAGATAGCCTGACTAATTATGCCTTTAATATCAGCTTGTTATTTATGAAACTCAATGTCTGAAACTCAAATTCTGAAAAATAAATGCTATATGTCACATTACTGTAACTATAATAACCCATGTGTCAGTGGGAACAATTGATGCTTTTCTATTTGTAACATTTTAAAAAAAATGTTAGTTTAATTATTATTTTTTGTGTAAATATGATGATGCCATGACATGTGATTAATTAAAGTTACCCTACCATAAGAATCTAAAACAGGCCCTCACCTAAAAGCGAGCGAGGGGAAAAGCTCACCTGACACATTCTGTTCAGTTCTCGACCCAGCTCCATAATAAATAACTGACTTTCCACCAGGGGCTCTTTCTTGTCCTGCTTCACTCTCTTACGGGACTCCTTGGGAAGAAACAGAAGATTGTTACCAGATTTATGTGGGCAATTGTTTTATTGTTTATTGGAATAAAATGATGATCGTAATTCTAATAATGAAAAAACCCTTATAACTTACAAATCCCCAAAACTGGCAGCATGACTAGGATTGTTATTTTTGCTGTTTGAACCATTTTTTGTAACTATTATTTCCATAAAAGATTAAATATAAAAATATATATTGAATTAAATACAATTGTGTATTGTGTAGTAGTTTAACTGCACTACCTAATGTACTGAAGTAGCCTGTTTGATAATGGGTAAGGTTTATTTCTTGAGCAATACTTGTGTTGGTGAGGCTCTGACTGCATGTATGGCAGATGTAATGGAAAAAAGGCTGATACATTTTTAAACATTATATTATCACAATAAATACCACAAAACATCGTGAGGACATTTTAAGCCCATATCAGCCATGCCTAATGTATACATCAACACAGTTTGGTGGGACTGACAGCAGTGTAGCATACCTTGAGCCTGATCTTGAGCTTCTTGGCCGGCTCGATAAGGAACTGCAGGCAGCCTTTCATCATGCTGGCGGCCTGAGAGTGAGGCCGATGCCCTCTGCTGTGATAATAAAACAGCTTTAGTACGCTGCCACTCATTCTGTCAAGAGCTGGGGGTGGGATGGGTCCCTCCCGCCCCCAACTGCAGCTCCCCAACTGGTCACAAAGTGATGAGAGAGCACAAATCGCAGATTTATTTGAGATGGCAAAAGAGGTGAGCACAGAAACAGAGGAGCACTGCAGAACTTTCAGCATTGCTCTGCACTCAAAGCCCACAGAGGGCTCATTATCAGGCACTCTAAGCAGTCATTACACAGGAGGGGAGGGCGGGGAGGGACCGCCCACTCTGTTCACACAGGACCAGAGAAATAATACAGAAACAGATCAAAAATAACGCACAGTCACAGATTTCCCTGACATGTGTGGGTGGATGGATCTTGATGCTGCGCTTGAAATTGCAACTTTATTTCCCTGGAGTTGTGAGGCAGCAGTGGAAAGCTCTTTTTTTGGAGCGTTTGGGATGGAGGTGGGGGTGTTGGACCAGCTTGCTGTTGATTCAGCAGTCAGTCCGCCCCCTGCATGGCACGTTGTGGCGCTGAGGGGATTTGCAGTTCTTTCTGTGATGTAGAAGGCAGCTGAGCCAAAAAAGATGCTGGTGTGGACATTTGACTGATTCCTGGAGACCACAAAACATGCATCTGAAATCGTGCATTTCAGAAAACATTATCTGGTTGAAAAGAAGAAGACTTGTGGTATTATAAAAATCTATTTAGACTTTTTGTCAGTGTGCAATCAGAAATAAGCAGCATTACTATGAGAGGATGCGTGGTTGCTTAGACACAAACGAACTACAGCATACTACAGATATATCAGCTGCCTTGTGAGCTGAGGAGTCATTGTCTGATGAAAACAGTGTGTTTGTTGGTAGGGGAGCGTGTAGGTGGCAGAGGAGCAGGAAGATTAGAGGAAATCCAGGATTATCAGCGGTGCCACTGCAGTACAAACACATGTAGTGACTTTCTATATTAGGAGAGAACCTCTGCCTACAAGTCTCTAAATAGACGGTAAAAGCATCAACATGGGGGGTGTTTATCTAATAATGAAATAAAATAACCCTTCTTTAGCGAACACGGCGGTACATATCGCGTCAAAAGAGGAAAAAAAATAGTAATTTGCGAAATTCTGCCATTTTTCTGGAACAATAGCACCAATTTTCACACTTATCTTGACGTTTAATTTAAATATATCAATTCTTACCTTTCACTTGGAGAAATTGTTGTCTTCGGGGAGTTGAGCGCGACTCGTCTGCTCCACTGTTTTCACCAGAACTGATTAAATCAGATCTCCGCCATCCTTCACAGGAGCCGCTCATCCACTTCAGCTGCGGAACGAGACAGAGCGCGCGCCCTCATCTGACACCGCCTCCACTGAGCGGCAGTTTCATAGAGCTGCCGCTAGAGGGGGCTGAAGCAGAGCGCTTATGACACCAGTCGAGCTGAATTTTATTCCAAGTCCAGATCTCACCAAATCGACCACTGTACAATCTTTTGTAGGGGTCTGAGACTTGAAGCTGCGGAGCCGCATATGGCTCCTTTGACCTTCCACAATGACTCTTTGTAACACTGGCTAAAAAGGATAAATGAGCTTTTACATTTTCATCAAATATCAACACCCCACAGAAGAAAATGTATCTAATGCCACTCGTTTGTTCTCTTTAACGTTTGCTTCAAGTCATTGTGGTTTTGAAAGAAGAATCCTTGTCTGAGACTGAGAGCACTCTAGAGAGGATCCATTGCCATATTTGGTTGCCTACTTCCTCCTCTCTATGCAAACGCATTGCCCAGTTCCTGTTGCAGTAAATAAATAATACTCACCATGCCCAAGAGATTCTCTCTCTCTCTTATTTTTTTTACATATAACAATGACAATGTCTTAACAACAATGCGTCCTAAACCTATAGGTTGGTATTATTGGGTCTCAGTACAGCGGTGGATGGACTGGAAAAGAGCTGCGTTGTCTGCAACTGTCCTAAACTGGTTCACATCTTACTTGGCAGACTACTCTGTGCCATTTGGCAATTAGGAATCAGAGCAAACTAAGATCTTATCCTGCATATTATACTCTTGCTGTATTAAACCAAACTAATTGAAGAAGTCTACCATTGAGTAAAAGTCCCTGCATGTTTGGGTTCCTACATACTATGAACACATGGTGAATAAAAGACACATACTTGAAGTTCTACCTAGTGGGCTGCACGGTGGCGCAGTTGGTAGCACTGTTGCCTTGCAGCAAGAAGGTCCTGGAGTTTGCATGTTCTCACCGGGTACTCCGGCTTCCTCCCACAGTCCAAAGACATGCCTGTTAGGTTTATTGGGCACTCTAAAAACAATGACTTTATCAGCTGAACAAAATGGCACCACATGCAACAGTGGTTTTAGTTCTTTAAAACTGTTTGGTATACCTAGCTTAGCTTTTTAGCCTTCCACCATTCCAAGGACTTTTCAAAACGTTTACGGTGATATGACATTTTCCTACAACATGTAATAGGACTGTTACCGATATTAACTTCACAGAACCCCACCTTAAAAAATCCTATTCGGGGCCTCACACAATCATGGGTTGGCTCTGTGTAAAGAACTTTGAATTATCTTATGTATGAACGATGTTAATATGTAATGTGGCCAAACTATAATGAAGTTTTTATGATGACAAAATTTTATATTGGTAAAAGCAGCAGTTTTAATGTTCTCACCAGTAGCAACAGCGCCCCCTGTTGAGATTCGAGTCCAAGCTCAAGTTCATGTAAATTGACATGTCACGGCGCAGCGCCCTCCCACCGTGTCGCTGACAGGTGCCGTGGAATGGGAAGGAGTCTCTCGGTGTATTCGCCACAAGGAAGTGCGATCACAGCGCGTCTCCCTGCGGCTGAACGATAAGAAGCTGCCAAGCTCCTGATAAAGTCCAGCCTCTGAACACAGCTGCTCCCTCAATAACAAACATGGCACCCAGAGATCCTCTGCTCGCCTCTCTCAAAGGTAAGCATCCAGTAGGATCATGATTGGGGTGACGTTGTTTCATCAGCATTTCAGGTTCACATCGCCTCTTCGTTGGTTTTTCCTGTTTCTGTAAACAAGTGCCTGTTCTTCCTGTCATGACAGAGCTGACCCCCTAAATCCACATCCACCCACTACATGTTATCTCTTTTGTGGTTCATTGATCAGGTTGCATTGACATCCACAGATCCAGTGTTATCAGCTTGTTTTTTTTAATCTCTTTCTCTCTCCCTGTGTGTGTCAGTGTGTGTCCTGAATATGCAGGCAGATGGGGGTGTAGTGACAGACTCCAGCCCTCATCTCCCCTCCTGCTGTGAGCTGCTGGAGCTGGTCCTCAGAAAGGGGCTGCAGCGTGAGCATCAACGCCATATTTACTCATATACTAACGAGCATTATTTGCTTGAAGGATGTTTCCCCTAAATGTTTTGAATGTTTCTTCCCAGAGCCAGTCCTCAGCCTGGTCCAGAGAGATTACTGGCAGTGCTTTGAACAACTTCCTCACCAAGACACCTGTAGAGGGTACAACAAGCTAGCTACATTTTGTATTTGTTTTTCAGCTGAATCTGACTTATATGGAAGCTGCTGCAAACCTCTGATCTTTTAAACACCTTTTTTTTCGTGCAGGCTCTCTGCTCTGTCCTTGGCTGTTGAGCAGACCAGAGTGTGCAGGAAGCTAATCTCAGCCCAAGGCCGGGGCCGCTACCTGCTCAGGCTGGCCCTCAGCCGCAAGACTCTGTCACAGTTCTTCACCCACCTGCTGCATACACCCAGGGTCCTGGAGGTTAAACACATTGGTTACACATTTCCCTTGTTGGCTTTTTCTTGCCTGTCTTACTCCTCACTGAAATGCTTATTCATTTTCTGTTTCAGTGGTACAGTCCCACGTTATCAATCCTCAGGAATGAGGAATTTGCTGGTGAGACATTTAAGTTGATTTGTTTTCCCTAAATACAATGGCCTAATCAAAGCTGGAGACATGTTTGTAACCGTTTCAGTATTAACTCTGCTTCTTCTACTTCTTTTCGTTTTCCCAGAACCTTTCATGTCGCTGCTGCTGGTCCTCTCTCACATGGAGTTCAAGCTAGACATGGAGGTCAGAGAAAAACTAATACAGTCTGTATCTTCATCGGCATATATTATTAACAATATATTACACAGTAATACTCCGACATACTCAACAGAAACAAGTACAGTATTATTCTTTCTTCTCTTTCTCTTTAAACAGAACTGCAGTTTTTTAGATGAGAGCTGGCTGCTCCCGGTAAGAGCAATAATTTCTGTTCCACTACTTCCTCAACAAACCCTTATTAGATGGATGTATGTAAACCAGTGCTATCTTTTCATATCTTTTCACGTTAGAAGTGCAAACTCACATGTACTTTATTGGGATTTTATGTGATAGACCAACAAAAAGAGGCTTGTGGTAACTCTGGAAGAACTGCAGAGATTTACAGCTCAGGTTCAGGAATCCGTCAACAAACCAATATGAGTTGTGCATTTTACAACTAGGCCTGTATGGAAGAAGTAGCAATAAGATGTGGCAATTATAGTTTGCAACAAGTACTGCCTGTAATCTGTTCAGATGAAACCAAAATTGAACACTTTGACCTAGAAAACCAGCGCTGCACAACACCCTGAAAACACCATCCCAGCAGTAAAACATGGTGGTCAAAGCATCATGCTGTGGGGATGCTTTTCCTGAACAGGGACAGGAAGGCTGGTCATGGGATCGGGAAAATAAATAGAACTAAATACAGGGCAGTTGTGAAAGAAATGTTGTGGCTGAAAAAGACTTGTGACTGAGGCAGAGGGTAATCATCCAGCAGGACAATATCCCTAAACATCAAATCAGAGTGACGAAGAAATGGTTCAGATTAAAGCATATTCGTCTGTTAGAATCGCCCAGTTAAAACGGAGACCTAAACGAAGCTGAAAAGATAGAAACACTTAAAAATTGTTGTTCACAGAATGTCTTTATCCAATTTGACTGAGCTGGAGCTGTTTTTTTTTTAAGGGTGAAAAGCTTTTTAAGAAACATACACTAAAAGTCTGGGAGTTGTAATTGCAGTAAAAAGCAGTTCAACAAACACATATTGAATCAGAGGGGCTGAATACAAATGCAACATGCAACACAAAACCATTTTGTCTTTCGTTAGACCATGTAGATCATCACATAGAATCCCATTAAAATACATTGAATATGTGGTTGCAACATGGGAGAAAATGGCAAAAGGTGGACAGTAGCCAAAGTAACAGATTGTTTGTTCATAGGTGTGTGACACCTATGAAATTGTGCCCTGTCGGGAAGTTGGTATGGTTTTAAGGTTTGTATCTTAAACTATACAAAGGAAAAAATGATCTAGTTCAAGTGGCGTCACCATCCCCATGTTTTCCCCTCAGGTATCTAAGTGGGCGTGTCTTTGTCCTGGACTTGGTGCCTGGCAGTCAGGCTCATGTTGACATGTTTGTCTCTTCTGGTGACATTATCGATGAGATCAATGGGACTTCCCTGAGAAATTCCAAAACCGGACAAGTGAGGAAACCATAGTTTTTCCACTGGGTTTTTATTCTTCATTAGCTAAGGTGTAAAAAAGTGTTATCTAGATAAAAATAATCCAAATAGTGAGGCCCAAACCTCCCGAAGACCCCTTACTGAAATTATGGCAGGTAATCTGGCATGTACTGTTTTTTCTCCTTGCTTTCAGGCAGGTGTTGTTCTGTCCCGTCTGAAGAGCTGCCCTTTGTCCATCCGTATTCTAAGATGTAGGGCCCAGGATGGAACAGTATATCGACCCCTTGTCAAACTCTTGAGGGCCCTGAGGATGGAGAACCCCAATGTGCAGCTTGGCCTCTCTTCCCTCCAAAAGCAAGCCAACAACAACCAAAAGCCTCCTGGTGCCTCGCAATGTCTTAAAGAGGGAAGGCAAGTGTGCACACCTCTTTCAAGCTTTAGATTTGACTTCAGCTCACTGACTCTTCAATCTCTCAACAGAATTGTCTACATTGTGAAGTTCTTGGGAAAAGCAAACATTGGAATGGTAATATTCTGTGTTTGGATTCTCATAAAATGCTGCTTACATTTGCTTAAACTGGTGTAACTTCTGCTTTGACCCTCAGTTTGGAGGAAAGGAAGTCCTGCAGCATGCGATTCCACAGGTGTTGCTTAAAAATCTGCCTAGCAAGGTAAAGAATTTTCTCAAATGCCTGCAGGAATATTGTAAAATAAATATGCTGAGAAACTATTATTTGCTCAGTGTAATCTGTCCCTTTAGGAAGTGCTTTTAGATTTAAAGGAAACACATCTGACATGCACAGACAGAAATAGTAAGCTGGTAAGAAAAACCCATCAGCACCATATCATTCAATTTCCCTCTATACATGTTCATATTATCCATGTTTCCTCAGAAACTGTTTGAGCATCACTATCCAGAGATTTCTTGTGTAGGAAGGTTTGCTCAACCAGGCTACACAATATTCGCCTTCTGTGTGGCGTAAGTACGGAACTCCACTTGTGATTGAGCTAAATTTAAGGCATACCGCACTTTAAATTGAGGGGCAACAATACCAAGTTTGTTTTTCCTAATGCAAATAATTTTCCTTTGCAGAGATTCTCCAGAAACCCCTCAATCCACTGGATTTTGTTGTGTTGCACTCAAAGCCAGCAACATGAAGGAGTGTGAAGATATAGTCTGCCGGATTGGTGAGGGCCTCCTAGTAATAAGACCAAAAAAAAAAAAAAAAACAGAAGTGGTTAATTCTGATGAATATAGCTTACAGCCTATTGCTAAACCAAAAATTCAGTTCTTTAGAAAATTAAAATTCTCAGAGTATACAGAGAAATATTCAAGACTTAATATAGTAATGTTATGGCTTACATAATCATGGAGGTGCCAACAGCCCCCACCAGAAGCCACCAAACATTGGTAAAAAAAAACTGGAGTGCTAAATCCAAGCATTGAAAGTTGAGTGGAAGGGAAAAGTGCAAGACATGAATTGCAGTTGGAGTCATTGCTTACAAGCCACCACCCACAGGTGTAAGACTAGTGCCAGAACTGTTACCTGGGTTAAGGAGAAAAAGGAGTCTACCATTGTGCCAGCCTTGAATTGCAGTCAGGGGCCACACCTTAGACACCCATTATACTGGCAGGAAGAACCCATACCATATTGGTGCACCACTTTTGTAAAAAAATAATTCCAGAGTATTGTTTTTGAATCAGGAAGTGGCAGCCCTCTTGCACATTTTGAAGGACTCTGCTTTAACTCAACTCGTCTGGCTCAGTTAATTCAAGCAGGCATTGGAGCAGGAACACCTCCTAAACTTACAGGTGCAGCAACACTGGAGGACCCACAGTCACCAGTTGTACAGTAGTGTATTCTCCATTATCATTCACTGTGGTTAAAGTTGCCAGAAAACACTTTAGTAAGGCAGGCTTGAATCTGTATATGCTTCCCCTTTACACTGACTGTTTTAGATTCACCTCACATTGTGCCAACTTTAAACAACCTTTTCCTTTGTGTTTACAGCTACCGGTTTCAAGCATACAGAATGGTTTGTGTAGCGACTGATCAACTCATCCATGTAAATAAATCAACAGTGCTGCCATATGCTGCTTTAATGTCCGTGTATCATGACAAGACAATTTGTATTCATAAAGACCTTTAATAGAAAGACATGTGACAACATCTCATAAATAGTATTAAATGTAGCTGCCAAGATTTTGTGTTTGATAAAACGCATAAGAAGCAGCCCAGAAAAATCAGGGATCTGAAATGCTCCCCATAGTACAGAGGATCAACTGAGACAGCAAATACTCTGACCATGCGGTGAGGTGCACCCAGGATGGCATTTTCTGATCAATAGTAGCTCCCAGAAGGTGTGAATTGGTTTTTGCCTAGATTTAGACGGCTCCATTAACAAAAGGAGCCCAACGTGTACAATTAACTGAAATTGTTACATTTAGCATGACAACCCAAAAGGTAATCATGTCCATGGTGCACTTGGGCTTGTGGAATGGTTGGTACATTGTATCACTAAAAAAAAAAATACAAAATTCAAAAAAGAACTCATTAAAAAAAAACCAAGAAATAAAAATGTCCACAAAATGGATAATAGTATGATAATAGGATCATTTGTCATGACAATGACAATAAGCGGCCATTTAGGCCCTTTCTCCCCTTATCCTGCGAGCCAGCTGGATGTCCTTTGGCATGATGGTGACACGTTTTGCATGGATGGCGCAAAGGTTGGTATCCTCAAAGAGACCCACCAGATATGCCTCACTTGCTTCCTATTAGAAGGGATGGGAGGACAATGAATAAATCAAATATGCAACATTTGCCACAATCTTTTAAAGAAGTTTAGCATATGGTTTCTTACCTGGAGAGCTCCAATAGCAGCACTCTGGAAACGAAGATCAGTCTTGAAATCCTGGGCGATCTCCCTGACTAGACGCTGGAAGGGAAGCTTACGAATAAGCAGCTCAGTGGACTTCTGGTAGCGACGGATCTCCCTCAAAGCCACAGTGCCAGGCCTACAAAAAAAGGTCACATCAAAATGAGGCAGAATGTTATGGAAACTGGTAACTTAAGCCATACCAATAGATGCAAGAAACGCCTGACATACCTGTAACGATGTGGTTTCTTCACTCCTCCCGTGGACGGGGCGCTCTTCCTAGCAGCCTTGGTAGCAAGCTGCTTCCTTGGCGCTTTTCCTCCAGTGGATTTACGAGCGGTCTGCTTGGTACGGGCCATGTCGTATTTCCTATGAAATGCGATAAACCAAAATGAATAAAAAGCAGCCAATTCCATATAAAAGTCAAAAAGGAAGTGATCGCGTTTGTAAACAATGCTAAAGCTAACCAAGCTAACGCTGCTCCCCTCCCCCAACGCTGCGTCCATGGGAGGTGTCGGCCTTTAACAGCCGATGTTATTAACTCTTTTTACAAACAACGCCTTTCCTTCGATGTAAGCGAGGAGTTCCGTGACCACTTTAACTCATTATTAGAGCCATGTCATAATAATTCATACAAATCGGGGTTCAACCTTTTTAACTAAAAACCTGAACGGATCAAAACAAATGGCGCCCGAAGCTGCGCGGCTTTGCCTCGTCCTCGCCATGTTCAGTTTCGTCCTGAAAATAAAAAAACAACCAAAAAAAAAAAACAGTGCCAAATCGAAACAAGCGCCATCAGCTTTAAGTATTCGTTTTAAGCCAATACTAAACTGACACAAAACGAACGGCAATGTGAGCTTGTTTGTGTATAGCCTTTTAGTTTTAGACCGCTGATTTTCCATATCTAGCGAAAAACGTCACCCGGGAGAGCTTCCATTGTTCTATTTTTAGTTAACGCTTCCATCAAAAGGTAGATATGTTAGGCCGACATTTATAGACACACATCGATCCCAAGAAAAGTCTTAAAAAAATACAGATAAATTACGTTAGTCTTAACAGACACGATGAAGCAATTATATTACCTTTAGGGTCGGAGTGTGCTAGGAAATCGTTGCGTCAGACGTGCCTCTGCTGTAATACACTGTTGAATTCAACTATTGACGGGCCAGACGAGGCCGTCTATTAATACTTCAACGTGACGTCATATTTTCGCATACTGCTCACCATTGGCTTGTCCTCCAAATTGAATATGGCGCAGCCAATCAGATACAAAAACCAAATATTTGTATTAAACTGAGAATAATTCGTAGTATGAGTTTCAATTCAAGCTTTGTAAAACTATTTATGTTCTGTTATTGTAAATCATATTGTAAACTATAAATATAATATGACCCTAACAAATATTATTTAGGTTTTTCTTGAACTTCATATCCCATAGTTCCGTGTTGCATCCTTTTTCTACTACTTCCTCTTGCCTTGCGCAAGCTCACATCGTAGGAGAATGCGGATTTCGAAGCTAAAAAGAATAGCTAGCCACTAAGCTAAAAACAAGCTTCTTGTTGTTAGGCTTCAGACTGGTTAAATGTCTAAAACAAATTCACAGCCCCCTTCGTCTTCGGCCGCGACGACCTCAACAGGGGGGCCATCTTCGTCCTCGTCGTCTTCGTCCGCGGGGGGCTCGACATCGCCCGCAACCGTGTTGAACGTACAGCCCGAGAAACCTCAACATTACACGTACGTAGCTGGTTAGCAGGGTTAGCTGGCTGAATGTACACAACCTCACGTGCACTGCCAGACACAAAACATAAGCAACATTATACTTCAGAAGGTGGTTGCGTAATAAAACTTTCAAATGTTTGGAATGAAATAAACAGTGCTGTTGAGCAAGTGTTTTCTGGTCCCGATGAGCAGGCCTAATGTTACTCAGTAACCATTACTTAAAAGTTGTTTAATACAGCATTTTAATTGTATAGTTAGTGATTTGCTACATTGTATCGTGACGCATTTTATAAAACTTATTCGTATCAGCTTCTGCTAGTATCGGTGTAGATAATACTTGTTGAAATTGTTATATGTAGCCGAATTAAAACCCAAAACCGTAATGCATTTTATTGAGATTTTATATTATAGATCAGCACAAAACCTTATGGTTGTGAAATGGAAAGAAAATGTTACAAGCGCAAAAAAGTTAAAAGCAAATTTTAGTGTTGGCAACATATTTTATCTATCTTGCCACCATCTTTGACTCTAATTAAAGCTGGAAGTATTTTGGGGTTTGGCTACTAGCTTTGCACATCTAGGGACTGAAGAGGTTGGCCAGTATCTTTAGCAAAATGTCCAATAGTTGTTTAGCCCCAAAACATCAGTTCAGGCCAACTTCCCGGTCCCTGCTGAAATAAGCATGCCCACAGCATGATATTGCTACCACCGTGTTTGATTTCAGAGTGATTTTTAGTTAGAAAAAAAATATTAAATGCATTGAGTTTAATGTGCCTGTATATTCAAAAAAATGTGAATACTTTTGCAAGGCGCTGTAGATTTATGTGGACAATTAATTTGTACATTCAAAGATGCAGGATTTTGTTCTAAAAATAATAAGTCCCATTCCTTCCTGTTGTCTTGCTACTTTCCAGATATCTCAAAGAGTTCAGAACTGAGCAGTGTCCCCTGTTCGTACAGCATAAATGTACACAGCACCGGCCTTTTTCCTGTTTCCACTGGCATTTCTTAAACCAACGGCGTCGCAGGCCCATCCGCAGACGGGATGGGACCTTCAACTACAGCCCAGATGTCTACTGTACCAAATATGACGAGGGAACCGGCACCTGCCCTGAAGGAGATGAGTGAGTGCTGCTAAAGCCTTGGTTCTTTCTAAAGCCCTTTTCAGGTCATAGATTTTTGAAAAACTCGCAAACATAAAGCTCCCTTTACGGATCGGTTTGGGATTCGCATCGCAAACACCGATCTGGCAAAATTGTGAAAGTACCTTATATGCATCATGGTCACGCTTGCTTTGCAATCTCATTTTTTCATTTTATATCTGTTCTGGCCCTGTGACTACCTCCTAAGGTGTATCAAAGATGTAATGACAGTGAGTCAGATATCAGTCCTCATCCTCTAACTATGCTTTAAGATGATTACGAAGTCACAGAACTTTTGTTGGTCGTGGGTTGAAAACGTGATCTGAACTTGTCTGAAAACTTTCTTGGTTACGTTGTTATTTTGCAACTTTGTACATTTGAAGTCGTATTGATCTCTTCACCCTAGTCCTTTGTGGTGATTTAAAAAGGAGCGTCCTGCTGCTCTCCTCATTTACACAATGTATTTTTTCATACCTCAGCTCAGGTCTTAGCCAGACGATTTGACAGCCGCCAATGTAATGTAATCTTCTATGAAAATCTCATCGTCTTCTGTATGGAACTTGGGTTATATGATTCCAATAAATTACCTACCAATAGAAAGTCTCTAATAGGTGTTTTAGTGTTAAACTGGCTGGCATAATATCTCATAAGTCATAAAACTCAACTGTCCCAAACCTTGGAATATAACCAGATTCCAAATTAAAAGTGTCTGGAAAAATAAACTAAAGTTTAATTAAATTCTAAGTCAGATATGATGATTTTTTTATAATCATGTCTCTATATAATGTGTCAAAATACTTCACTACTGAAATATATTATTAGAATATGTACAATGGTTTGTTTACAAGCAATATGGAAGTGGATTGGCAACAAAATAGTCATGAGTTGTAGCAAAGTAATCTTCAAATAGTTTATTATGGGCAACACACTTGTAATAGAGACATAAAATAAGATACGAATAAGCAAGATAAGAATAAGCAAGAAATGTACATCAAGCATTCAGAACTGTTTGTGTGATAGCAAAACTAACACCGCTCATCCCACTGAACATACCATTCCCACTGGGAAACATGGGAGAGAAGCATCACGCTGTGGGGATGCTTTTCTTCAGCAGGGGCGGCAAATCTGATCAGAACTGATGGGAGGGTGGATGGAGATGAATACAGGGAAGATTTCAATATTTCGTATAAGTCAGTATCTCTATTATGCATCAACTTAACTAGCAAAAAAAAACAAAACAGCTTGATCCGATTAATAGAGCCAATACCTAATCGATTCATGGGTACTTCATGGACAAAATTGTCATGAATGGTAATAACGTAACCTGTAGTTAAAAACCTTCCTCCGTGGTTACACTATTTATCATAGAACCATTATTTTATATGTCTTAGTGTGGCTCTTGATACTTGGTTGTCCATTCTACCACCCTGTGCAGTTTGGCATTTTGTGTACAAAATTGACCCGTTTTTGTAGGAATTTGTTTACAGCTCCAGAAGTTGTATTTTGTTGTGGTCTCCTAGCAGCTGCCTGGCCCATTTGCAGGAAATCCATCACATCATCTTGTAACACTTGGTCATTTAAATCTGGAACTGGTCTCACGCATCTCCAATATCTGTGGGTCGTAGTCAGACAAAAAGCCTTGCTTAAATATGAATGACGCCGCTCCTTTGAGCTTAGTACGTCATGCATAATCTTTACATGCATCTTTAGCAACTACTTATTCCCTAGAAGGGAGCTGTCGTTGACATTTACACACAAAAACAGTTGAAAATATAGAGTGAAAAGGAGTTTCAGGGTGTGATTGGTAAGTTTTAACTATGCTAATCTGGCATTTTGCAGCTTGAGCCTTCAACTGTACCAGAATATTCAAATTTTTACTTTATTCCAAGTTCTTCTTTTTAAGATGGCTGGATGGCTTTCGAGTGGACCACAACACCAACAAGAGATTCTCTTAAAACGTTTACATTTTTAACCATTTTTAAAAATAAATAGGTGGTTTCAGTCTTTGGATGTTGCTCTCTGCACATTTATGCAAATATATAGTAATATATTGTTTGACTTTTTGTTTTTAATAATCAAACATAAATAGTTCTGAGATGCTTCTTGTTAATCCAGGAAATGTTGAAATTCTTCTTCTAAGTAGCACTATTTGGTGCAGCGCTTATTAGATTTTTTTGTTCTGAATGCTATTTTGGTGCGTATTCTAGATGTCCCTTCCTGCACCGAACTGCGGGCGATACAGAACGGAGATACCACCTCCGCTATTACAAGACCGGATCATGCATCCACGAAACGGATGCAAAAGGCCACTGCAGTAAGAATGGCTCCCACTGTGCCTTTGCGCATGGATCACATGACCTGCGCAGCCCTGTTTATGATATCAGGTGTGCAACATTAAACCTATGTCCAAAATAGCAGTTTTACCATTGTGTTAAATCCCACATATGCCTCTGATCTGTTGTTGCTGATGGTCTCCCTGCGTTCTGCGTTGCACAGGGAAGTGCAGGTGCTCGACTCTCAAGGAGGGTCGGGGGCAGCGGAAGGAGGTGGAGGAGATGCACAGTCGGGACAAGCAGCGAGCACAGCTCTTATAGAGAAGATCTTGAGCGAAGAACCGCGCTGGCAAGGTAGATTTGCGCTGCAATGCTTAATGAGTTGTTTAGGCAGGGAACAACTTTTTCTTCTGCTAACAAATGTTCATAATGTTGGTAAAGAAATGTATAAGATATCAGTGAAACATGAAAGCTAATTTATGAATCACTTATGTTGGCATCTATTTGATTTGGCTAATGTGCTCCTGATGATCTGGAGTGGGCCGTTTTTCACAGAGGACCTTACTGAATATACAGTATACATGTTTTGGCAGCCTTGGTAAAACAAATCAGTGTGCAACTGCAGTTGCATAACCGAAGACTAAAAGATTTAGAAAAATCCAGCCTTTAATTTGACTGCATTTATTTAATGAGAAAAAAATCAAATGTTAGGAAATAATTGCTTTTAATATTCATTTTAACATAAATGTAACTTTCTAAGAACTTTTAATAGGGAAATAATGACTTTCTGTTTTCGTTGGCTGTAACTATGATCAATGAGTCAATCAGTTATTTATAGAGAGCTTTACACACCCAAAGGTTAATAGGTCCATAAAACAAAGAAATAAAAACAGGAAATAAGCAATAAAATACAACATCTACAGTAAAACAAAAAAAAAGACATAACAAACCAGCCTGATGGTCCCGCTTAACTGGAATGATGCGACGCAGAGGCTCATTTTTCTTTGCCACTTAGTTTTTGACCTAAGCTTGCACACATCTCCAGTAAGAGCAGTAATTGAACAGAACAGCCCACGTTTTTCAGCCACTGCAGTGAAGAGGATGGTAATAGACGTAAAAAAAAAAATCTCCAAAGTTCACTGTTACAGAACTGCAGCCAAGAGTGGCATCTTGGAGTCACTATTTCTCCATAACAACATTGCCACCTGGTTCACTTTGAAGCTGTCTTACCATCACAAATGTTACCAGGTAAAGTTTTCTCACCTCCACTGGGACTTGAACTTGAACTGTGAGCTTTGATGAGATGAGACTAAAGCCCCTTTTCCATGAGCTCTACTTTGGCCGGCTCCACTCCACCCAGGCCTTTCTGTGACCATTTCCATGACACGCTTTTCTGGCCTGGTACTGGCTTTTTTGGTACCTGCTCATCCGCAGGGGCGAAATGTTACATTAATAGACTGCTGTTTACTGATTGGCCATGATGTGTTAAGCCATATGTCAGTGGCATGAGAAAGTGTTCAAATAGGTAGCGAAGAGAATGACAAGCCATGGTTTTTACTGTGCGCCGCAGTGTCCGGAAAAGCTCAAAAAACTCGAGAAAGACTACAAAACTATTAAGGACCACAATGGCCAGAGTGGGTCAAACCAAAAGCCGAAATCATAGACACCATTTATGGCCATCGTTCCACGAGTTGTGGATGGGAGGGTGGTTTGGACTCCACAACCTCACTGTTTTAAGGGGACATGATGTGCGACTTTGAGTGTTTACTTGGCATTGCACAGCACATGACAGCTTCAGCTGTCGATGGAAACACAACAGGTTTCGTGCCAAGTAGAGCCTTGTGGTGCTGGAACCAAGAATGGAAAAAAGGCATAAGACTGACCTTTTTGTTTAAGAACCACTTGAGCTGGGTTTGGTGTGAATTAAAGGATGGATACGTGGGAAAGGATTACATGCTCACTGTAAGGTATGGTGGAAGACCTTTAATGCCAGGGGCTTGTATTTTCCAACGGTCCAGGGAAACTTGTAGAGTACATGGATTTATGAAGGTTTAGAAATATCAGCACATTTTAATTAAAAAAGTTTTGAACTCTATACGTAAACTAGAACATATTTTTTTACTGGAGCTTTCAGCAGGGAAAGGATAAAAAAACATAAAAAGAGAAATGGTTCACTGGAAACAAGATCTGCTTCTCACCGTCTTAACACTTTCTTTTGATCTGTTCCCATCACCTGCCTGAGAGATTGTTCTCTTTTTTTCCAGATAACAATTATGTGCTGTCCCACTACAAGACGGAGCTCTGTAAAAAGCCTCCCCGTCTGTGTCGTCAAGGATATGCCTGTCCATATTACCACAACAGCAAAGACAGGCGGCGCAGCCCACACAAGCATAAATACAGGTGTCTTCCTGTTCCAGTTATTAAATAATTGTATCATTTTTAGTTGATTCCTGTTTCACTGAAGGCAGGCCTGTTTGTTGTTGCTACCACAGAGCGTTGCCATGTCCAGCGGTGAAACAGGGTGAAGAGTGGGGCGATCCCAGCAAATGTGAAGGAGCGGAGGGATGTCAGTACTGCCACACGAGAACAGAGCAGCAGTTCCACCCAGAGGTTGGATTGTTTTGCTGTTCTGCCAGAACCTGAGGCAGTAACCACTGCAGATGATTTAGAACTAATTGTTATTTTTTTTACTACAGATTTATAAATCCACCAAGTGTAATGACATGCAGCAATGCGGCAGCTGTCCCAGAGGACCATTTTGTGCCTTCGCTCATGTTGAAAGTAAGATCACACGAAACAGCTCTGCATTTCAACAACCACCAATTTATTTTCAATATAGTTACATTTATACTTGTTCTCAAACCTCCTCCAGAGCCTTTTGCTTCTGAGGAGCCATTATTCCCCAGCCCTGGTTCCCCTCCTCCCCTGAGACTCCCAGAACCTCTTCCTGGCCATGATGCTTCTCCAAGTCCGGGTGGCCACAACATGGGGCTTGGGTCTGCATCAGACCCCTTCTCCCCCTCTGCAGTGTCCTGTGTTTCAGAGCAAGGGCTGCTGGGTAGTGTTTTGTCATTATGTGAGGGCGCCAGCGGAGGAGGAGACCCACTGTTTCCTTGGGCAGGTGAAAGAGGATACGGCAGAGCCCCAGGGTTCGAACGGGAAGATCAGGTGAGGAGGACGTGTGCTTTAGAAAACTGAATTATCCCTTCAACCTTTTGCATTTTATCAATGTTAGAACCACTGAACATTAATGTATTTTCTTGGTACTTTATGTGATAGAAAAACACAAAGTTGTGCAAAATAGGGAAGTGGGAGAAAAATTAGTACATGGTCTTTTCAGTAGGTGTTACTAATATTAAAGATAAAATAAAAACCAAAAAAAACAATTGACGCAACTACAAACCTACTAAAACGAGGCCATCCACTTAAACTGACGAACAGGACAAGAAGAGAATTTATCATAGAAGCAGCCAAGAGGTCCATGGTAACTCTGGAGGAACTGCAGATATCCACAGCTCAGGTAGGAGAATCTGTCTAAAGGACAACTGTTTGTCATGCTGTCCACAAATCTGGCTTTAAAGCCAAGAGAGACATCATTGTTGAAGAAGGCCATAAGAAGTCCCATTTGCAGTTTTCCATAAGCCATACAGGGAACACAGCAAACGCGTGAAAGTAGTTGCTCTGGTCAGATGAGACCAAAACTTCATAGAGTATAGGCCTATTTCTATGGCCTGTACTCTGTGTGGCAGAAAAGTAATGATGCACATCAACCTCGTTGGGAAAGCATGGGGGTGGCTGCATCATGCAGTGGGAATGCCTTTCTTTAGCAGGGACAGGGAAGCTAGTCAGGGTCAGATGAAGCTAAATATAAGGCAATCACTGTCACTTTCCTTACGGGTCATTGTTATGCACCCCTTTGTGTTGATCTATTACATAATTAAACAAAATACATGTCAGTGTTGGAACTTGGAAAAAATGTGAAGAAGTTGAAAAATTAAAAAAAGGTGATTTGGTAAAAAACCGTTATGTTTTGTCAGTGTTTTCTTCTTAACATCGTTTTACAATTATTTGCTTTCCACTTCAGGCCAAACACAGAGGGTTTGCTCTTGAGCCGCGCAGCAGAGAATTAGCTTCAACACAGAGCAAACAGGTAAAAATCACTTAGAAATGAAACTGCCATGGCCTCGTCTATGAACTGTGTGCATGTGCGTGTCTTTTGCAACAACACAAGGATAACATTCTGTTATTTCCTCTTAAGGACTTGTTAGTGTTCCTGCCCGTTGGTAGCCCGTTGAGCCTTTCCTCCAGCATCCCCTCCAGTCTGGCCGCCACACCACCCAGCCCCGCCACTCTTGGCCCGCCAGGGTCCAGCATCTCCTCGGGCATGAATGCTAACGCCCTACCTTTTTACCCCACAAGTGAGACTGTGGAGTCAGTTGTCGGTACGTGAGGATGTAATAAAATAATATTAGAATCCATGTTTCTGCTGCAGTTGCCATCTAAAAAAAAAACACACAAAAAAGATGCGGTGTTGTTGTGTGACAGAGTCGGCTCTGGATGATCTAGATCTGAATGATTTTGGGGTGTCGGCACTGGAGAGGAGCCTGGAGAGCAGCTCGGGACTGCCCACTGTGGGGGTCATGCTAGGTATTTTAAAGCATAAGCAAACATAACAAAAAATAAACCTAAAACCACATTTTGTATGTGTTAGCTATTTTTTTCCCTTGGTTTCGCAGGAGGCAGCCAGATTCAGAGTTCAGCTCCAGTCAACATTCCAGGATCGTTCAGCAGCTCTGCTCCTTTCAGCTCTCCTTCTCCATCACCTCCAGTCAGGCCACAAGCCTCACCTTTCTTCTCTTCTCATCCCTCACAACCGAGCCTATCAGAGAGCCCCTTCCTCGGACCATCTCATAGCTCTTTAGGTACAAAGATTCGATCCAAGATTGGATTTAGTGTTATTACACATCATCTATTTATAGCATGTTGTTTTTTGTAGGTCTGAATGGCATGAGCACAAATATCTGGGAGCACTTCCCGTCAGGTCAGGGCTCTCCTGGCACTCCTCCTGCCCTACTGCCCTCCGGCCCCTGTGCAGAGCCAGCCAGACTCAAACAGGAGCTGGAGGACGCTCACAGGGTGCTGAAGCAGTGGGGACACAGCTGGAGACACACGGCTCAGGTAGGTAGGTAGAGGAGCACGTGTGAGAAACTGTAATGCCTGTGTTTTAGTAGTATGTTTACAGCTACAAACGACCCTGAAGTGATTTAGTGAGGAATGGATATGCACTTGTTTCTTTTCTAGTCGTGGGCTGCAATCAAAGCAGACTCAGAGGAGTCTCGTGCAAACGCAGCACGGTTTGCCCTGGAAGGAGAACGAGCCCGGGAGGCTGAAGAGGAGGCACAGAGGCAGATCTCTCTCCTGCAGGAGGCGCTGGAGAGCTTAAGGAGCGGAGATAATCCCCACCTTGCACTGCACCAACTTCAGCTACTTCACCGACTGCCACTGGAGTCGGTTGTAAGCTTACAGGCTCAGCTCTGTAACTGCTTACGTGCTGTGGAACAGGTAATCCTTCTGAGAAGAAACCCATAACGTGTTCGGCAAATCTATCCATAAAGCCCAATAAAATAATGAAGAAAAATACAGCACCTCACAAAGGTTTTCACTCCCAGAACTTTGCCACATTTTGCCTTATTACAACCACAAACTTCGTTATATTGTAAATGTATTGTAAAATCACCCATTGCTACAGCTGCAGGTCTTGGAGTACGTCTCTAAAAGCAACATTGTGAGACTGAAATCGTTGCCCATTCTTTACAAATAGCTCCAGTTAAGTCAGATTGGATGGAGAGTTTCTGTGAACAGGAAGTTTTAAGTCTTGCCACAGATTTTTAGTTAGAATAGAATGGAATACTTTCGGCTAAAACTGTTTCATTTTAGCTCTGGCTGAATTTTTAGTGTTGTTGTCCTGCTGGAAGGGGAACCTCCACCCCAGCCTCAAGTATGTTCTAGCCAGGATTGCCCTGTATTTAGCTCCATCAATCCCCACATCAATTCTGATCAGTTTTCCTGTACCTGCTATAGAAAAGCATCCCCACAGCATGATGCTGCCCTTACCATGTTTTACTGTGGGGATGGTGTGTTCAGGGTGGCATGCAATATTAGTTTTCTAGCACACTAAACTTTTTGCTTGTAGACCCAAAGTTATATTTTGGTCTGATCTGAACAGAGCACTTTATTACTCATGTCTGCTGTGTCCCCTACATGAGAGGTCCCCAACCACCGGTATCAGCCCTTTGGTTTGTTGCACTGGGCTGCGTAGCAATCAGTTAATGTGTTTTTACTTCAAACTTCTATGTAAAATAAGATGCACTGGATTTTTACCCAGGGGTATCAGAACAAAGGGGGTCAAATATAAATGCATGCCACACTTTTACAGTTTTTAAAATCTAAATCAAAATCTAAAAAAGAAAAATTCAAGGGGTATGAATACCTTTTTGAGGAAGTAGATACTGCAAAATATATTTTCTCTCCGCAGCGACTTGTGTAAAACCCTGTTTTGTTGTGTTTGCCAGGTGGTGTACAGGAAACGGAGGCAGTGCTGTGTGACATGTGGAGAGCAGGGCTCAGTATCGCTGCCCTGTGGCCACGGACTACAGTGCGAGAACTGCTCCACATCCACAGATTGCCCACTCTGCCCCCAACAGACCGCAGAGCAGCAGCTCTCCTGACCTCACCGCACCGTGGGACCACATCAGATTCCACACCAGTCAGTCCTGATTCCACACCTACCAGCCTTGGATTCTGACCACCATTTCAAAATGATAAAAAGACCAAAATTGTATCATTGTAACAACATGAGCACTGATTTGGTTGTGTACTTCTAACATGAGCGTCTTAGTGAGATTTAGTCACTAAGAAAGTACTCTCATTGTGGAATTAGGCATGATTAGGTTGCCATTGTTACCCAAGGAAAACAATACATTCTGCTAGTTAATGCTCTTGACCAGCAACACTGTACTTTTCCCCTGCGATTGACTTGTGAAAATAACTTAAATACCTGCTGTTATATTTTACTCTGTCCCTAACTATGAAGCATTTACATAGCTAGTTTTAAATGATATATTTCAAAAGTGTAATCTCACTTTAGTGACTATTTCCCTGGAGTGTCATGCATCCATCTGGATAGTTTTGTGATTTGCTGGGGATTAATGATGTCCACTTTGTATTTTTGGCACTTAAAACTCCAAAACATCTCATCTAGGAGCTAAAAGCTTGGTAGTGTCCTCAAAGAACAGGGAAATAATTTGTGCTTGGTGAGTCTTAGCTGTTTCTGTCATGGTGTTGTGATTGTGTTAGTCTGAAAACTGCCTTGATGGATGGATGACACCGTAGATAATCAGTTTTTTAAGTTATATTTCAGGGAGTAAGTAACATCTTAGAAAAAGGTCCTTCTGGAAACACTTATAGGGCATATTTAGTCTCATTAATCGACGATTCTTCGTTGCTACAGCCAAAAACAGCTCATCACAGTACGCTGTAAGCAGCTGAGTCCCCCCCCCCCATGGATTACCAGTTGACTTTCAAATGCTCAAATATAAAACTTATATATAATTTGTTCAAACATTTAATCAATGGCCTTGAGTTTTTTCAGACTCTCAGGTTTTTCTCTGCAGAAACTGTAGGAAGTTATAACAAATGAGGCCAACAGACTCAGCTTTGGTCCATTTTCAGATTTTTTTATTTTTACACCCCTTTTGTTAGCAATGAATCCAGCTCAGAACACTCAGAAAGGCTTTTTAGCTATTTTTAAATCAATATGTGACAGCTTTCTCTGCCAAATTTCTACATTTGTAGTAATCTTTGACATTTCAGCCTCTCAACAGTGTATAATATATATTTCATATATATTATATATAAATGTATACACATACAAAACTGATGTTATATCTTCATCTTGCACTGATTTGACAAACCATTGGGAAGCATACAGACACGTAAATGTTTAAATGCAGGTGTGAAAGTGTTTATGATCACTGTGATGGTCATGTTCAGTATGTTGTCCAAACACAACTCATGCAACACCAGTGTTTCTTTCTGAATGCATTCTTTTTTTTTCGCTTTGTTTTTTGGTACTGATCATTAAAACAAATTGTATATTTTTGGAGGAAGAACGCGTCTGTGTGCATCTGTCATTGTTGGGTGGCCTCCTGGGACTGTTTTTCCCGTTGGCGTCGCTTCTTCACGAAAGCCTGAGCCTCTCGCTCTCCTTTCCTGGACTCCAGCAACTTCAGGATGCTGTCCTCTGTGAACATGCAAACAGGCATAGAGAAACATTAGCTGATGAGCTGAAACTAAATGTGTCATTTCTCTGAGATATATAGGGCATTTTAGATTGTGGAAATCATTAGATGCATAACAGAAAGAAATGCATTAAAACACCAAACATATAGAACAAAAAGTTACTTTAGAGGGTACGAGTTATCTCTGACCATAATCAGAGCCCTTTAATATTTCGTCCACTGGTCCAAACAGGAAACACAACCATTGCTTTATTCTTATTTAATTGCACACCAAAAAGTATAGACCAAAATGAGACATTGTTTCTCCTGGATCTACAACAGATTAGTTGATTATTTATCTCTATAGCTTATCGAATAGATGCCAAAATTAAATACGATGGTGCAAAATGGAAATAGGTTGGGGCACAGGTGCAGGGCATTGGTAAAAACACAGGACATGATTTGGTAAAGGGGCAACTTAACTAGGAGCTGGCCCAGTGACATTGCATGTTTTGGTTCATTGTTTTGCTAGAAGGTTGAAAATTGAAAAGGAAATAAGATTTTCTCTCTAAAACATCTTCATAACTCAGCCGAAGAGCAAAAATACTAAAATGTAATTTTTCTTGTTTAGTTTTGATCCGTTTCTAACTTATTAGGCCCATCACAGGAATTTTGTAGACCCAATTTAGAGAGCGAACAAAACTTAAGCAGAGGAATTTCTGTTGCAATAAAAACTGGAAATCTTTTGGGATGAATATAAAAGCATTTTGCCTGATGTGTTGAAAAATCAATGTTTTGTTTGTAAAACTTTAGGATGTGTTTCAATATTTTTAAACGGGTATAGAATGGGTAGGAACAAAATATTTAATGTCTCATATTTCAGGTTTGGATCCTTTTCTCATTGAATTCATTGGGCAATCCATTCAGTATGTTATTAGCAGAACACCAGATATAGTGAAGTGACACCATAGGTAAATGGGAGGTAATTTAAGGCTCTGTGGATCCCTTTGACCTATCGTGCTTTAGCAAGGTGCTGCCATTTCTTCATTCATTCTCCTCGATTAAATGGTAAACAACTACACATCACAATCTTACCGTTAGGTTTAGGGTGCATCAGAGACACGCGTATTTTTTTAGCTGAAGCATCCATCTGTGAGCAGGGTTCCTCTCCTTTTTGTTCAGAAACTCCTGGTACATCCTCGAGGGCCAGGAAGGCTTCGCCCTCAAAGTCATCTGGCCTCAAGGTATCATGGTCCAGAACCGTGATGACCAAGCAAGCTCCGGGAGTCTGGCACTGATCCAGTGAAACCAGGCTGTAATATCGAAAGCAAGTCAGGGGAGCCAAAAACATTCCAGTCATCTTCCAAAGCCTTCAAGCTACAGGAGAGCAAAAAAATCCTGCTTTTATTGGCATTTAGTTCTACAACTATGTGATGGAAAGCAGGGACGAGGTTGCAAAATGTGAGTTGGAGATGTTAATCTTCAAGAGATTGTTGAAGACATAGAAGGACACCCATGTACCCAGATAATACACCATAAACAGGAAGCTAAGAATGCTGACTAACAGAAGGGAAACAACTTACAAGTCAAAGGACTCATCGAAAAGGGGATTGAGGTCACAGCTTTTGTACTGGGTGCAGCGCGGCTCTGTCTCAGGAAAGATGTGGTTAGGCTCCAGGCACAGGCGCACAAATGGGTCGCTGAGACCTGGCGAGCATTAAAGCATCAGGTCACATAGGCGTCTCGGGCCGCTATGCCTTGTTATGTATCTACAGTGCAGAAGTATTCACACACCGCTTCAACCTCTCTGCATTTTGTCGCATTAAAATCAAAATCTGTTTTAAACTTGGATTTTCTGTCATACATCAACACAAAGTAAAGTGCATTATTGTGAAGGGGAAGGGAAAGGATACACAAACTATGTAAGGGACATAGCAGACATATGGAAGAAGGTGCTCTGGCCAGATGAGATCAAAAGTGGTGAAACATGCTGGCGGCATCATACTGTGGACATCAGCAGGGACATGGATGCTGGTCAGTGACAATAGAAAGATGAATGGAGCTAAAAGCAGGAAAACAACCCTAAACATACAGCCGGAGCTGCAATTGGATAGTTTATTTCTGAACATATGGCCGGCTGTTTTGAAAAGAAAAAGGGGCACATTTCAAAAGACTTGTAGCTGTATCTGCAGCAAAAGGTGGTTCTACGAGGCATTGACTTAAGAGAGATAAATACAAATGGAGACATTTCAGGATTTAATTTGAAGGACATTTTTAAAGCTGTGTATCTTCTTTCACTTCACAACAACTTTGTGTTGATCCATTACATAAAACTCCAATAAAATATTCAATTAAAATTTGTGGTTGTAATATGACAAAATGTGACCACGTTTAAGTGCTTTAAATACTTCTGAAAGCCAATGTAGAGCTGTGATTGTTCTGGTGTACCATTAGAGTCCATTGGTAGGAGGCTGGCTGCATTGAGCACCTCAATGTGCAACCTTTGATCAGATCTTCTGTAGGATGTAGCGAGGGTGACTGCTCCATATTTTTCCCCACTGTAATCTTTCTATAAGAACGTTGAGGCAGAACAAAGCCAAAGAGTCAAGGAAAAGGCTTTCCCAAGAGGGACATCAAACATGCTTTTTACAAACTTACCTGCTCCACTATTTTTCTTTTAAAGAACTTCTCTATGAGCTCTTGGTTGGTCAGAGAGTGGTGAGTGAGGTAAGCCTTCAGAGTCTGTTCAAGCAGAAGGAAAACAAGCCTATTCAATGCTATCCTTTTTTTCATTTTCACTTGGGAGGAAGTGGACCTAAAAAGATGACGTTTCAATAGAAAAACAAGATTTAAGCCGTTGGTGTCCAAAGGACTAACCTTGTATTCATCGGAGTGCAGTGTCTTTTGAGGAAGTCCGTTCCCCTCAGCATGGAAACACTGCTCAAGGCACTAAAAGCAGAAAATACCCTGTGAGGCTGTGGTAGCCAATATCCAAAAGGTCAAATAGTAAGCCTTTCGGACTGCCAGTAGGACTTATCTAAACTATGTTACCAAAAGTGTTTGTTTGCCTGCTTTTACACACATTTAGGATTTAGGATTGTGACCGTTCTTCCAGAAACGCATTTGTGAGGTCAGACACTGATGTTGGATAAGAAGGCCTGGCTTGCAGTCTCCACTCTAATTCATCCTAATAATCAGGGCTCTGTGCATACCCGTCAAGTTCTTCCAAATTGATCGTCCATGCCTTTGTGCACTGGTGAGCATACATGTTGGAACAGGAAAGGGCCATCCTCAAACTGCTCCCACAGAGTGAGAAGCATAAAAATCTCCTAACTTGTGATGCGTTAAAGAGTTATTTTTACTGGAAATAAGGCACCAAACTTTCTTTTTGGAACAATGCATTCACCTAAGTGTTGTTCTCCTGGAAACCGGCAAAACCTGACCCTGCTGCTGGATTGCCAGACAGACACATGATTCATCCCTTCAGAGGACTTATCTCGACTGCTCTAGAGTCCAGTGGCAGTGGGCTTTACACCACTGCATCAAAGACATTGCATTAAACTTTGTGATGTAATACTTGGATGTAGCTACTAGGTCATGGAAACCCATGCTATGAAGCCCTCTGCACACTGTTCTTGAGCTGATCTGATGGCAACATGAAGTCTGTGGCTATAAAAGTTGTTGACCTTGACACACCTCAGAATCTATTGACCTCTGTGATTTTATGTAGCCTACCACTAACGTCCTCCAATTTCATGAAGAGCAAGGAAAACCCAACTGAGATCGGCTCTTTAGAAGATCAAATGATCTGCTGGTGTAGTCAGGTTACCCTGTGTGTGTGGACCAACCTGCAGTGTATACAGCAGCCTTTGACAGAACACCATGAGCCCTTCTTGTTGTGAATGCTGGTTAGCCACTTGATAAAGAATTTTCACAGAGTTTTGCCACAATGGAGTCAGGAGGCTTGTCACAGGAGAAAAAATAAAGCACAATTTAATCTTTAAAGAAAGAGTGAAAGAACAGATTTTGCACTATTAACAGTGATGAGTTGGAGGAGCACCTGTTGAAGTTCTCTTGAACCAAGTTTTCATTCATGTACTGAAGCTCCTGTTCAAGGTAGCGCATTAAAGGGGCTGCAGCCTAGGAGCAGATAAGAGTGAACATGAAGGGAGAACAGCAGCTGTTTAAATCGATGTTACACAAATCATAATATTGAGAACCACTCACATCCTCTGTTGACTTGGAAGGAATCCTCCGCCTGGTCGACATGCTTCTGACTAGAGTCTCAATGTCTGTGTTTAACTGAGAACCGACATAACTTTATTCACTTATTTTCCTCGATTTGATTGAACTTAGAAGCTAAAAACGAGCACATTTTGCTTTAAACGGAACGTGCTCTGCAAATGTCCTTACGTCACTCTTACTTTTTCCCATTTTCTTAAATTACAACCACAAACTTCAGTGTATTTTATATGGATTTTATTTGATAGACCAACACAAAGTAGTGTAGTAGTGTGATGTGGAACTAAAATGAGACAAAGTTTTCTAAATTTCTATAAATTAAATTCAGAATGTTGTAACATGTATATGTATTCAGCCCCCCCCTACACTACTTCATAGAACTGGACTTTGACTGGGCCATTCTTACTTGTCCTGAAAGGTGAACCTCCATCCCAGTCTAAAGTATTCAGTGGTGAACAAATTTTATTCAAGGATAGTATTTAGTTTCATTCATCTTCTCCTGACCAGGTTTTATACACTAGCTGAAGAAAAGCAGCTCCACAGCATAATGCTGCCATCATCTTGAGATTGGTGTCCTTAAGGTGATAGTTACTTTTCCATCTCACAAAGCGTTTTATAAGCAGGCCAAAAAAAAAAAAAAAACCTACCCATATTTTTATGGTGGGGACCCGGTAACAACTGAAATCAAAATAACCCTATGGCATGATGTTACCCCTTACCATGTTGTCCAGAGATGATCTATTCAGGGTGATGTCCAGTGTTATCTTTCCACCAAACATAATGATTTGCAAAATGAGATCAAATGTTGCTTCTGTCAAACAAAGCTTTCTTCGTGCCACTTTTCCATCGAGGCCAGATTTTTAGCATGCAAAGCAAACAGTTGGTTTGCCAACAAGTTCTCTCACTTGAGCTGTGGCTTTGTGCAGCATTTTATTTGGGAGTATTGGAGTAAAGGGGCCTGAATGGAAATACACAGCACTCTTTCAGATTTTAGCTTTAAAAAAAAAAACAAGTATTGTTTTCCTTCGAGTTCACAATTATGAACAGCTTTGTGTTGGTTTATCACATAAAGTCTAGGTGACACACTGAGGTTTGTGGTTGTAACGTGGCATAAAGTTCAAGGGGTATGAATACTTTTACAAGGTATGGTATACCTGTTTCCCAAGAGTGTCTAATGCTGATCGAATCTCTTTGCAGAGGATGCTTTTAGCTTGCAGAAGCTGGGAATGCAGTGTGTTTTCAAACTGGCTTTGCCCTATCACACTTTGTGTGCAAATGCGAAGCCCCTCCCAGTTGAGCTGAGTAGGAAGCCGGGTCAGCACCGAACGTAAGTACTCCAGGTCGTTCACTACAACACACAGCTGGAAAAGAAAGGAAGACCTGAGACACATCAATAAACCTTTGCAGAAGGGTTTATAAATGAGCATGTGCTTACCATGTTGATGGCACTGCTGTGGTCAGAGTTCTCAGACAGCACCCGGACCCTCTCCTTTAGGAGGTGACAGTAGTTTACTACAATCTTACACACATCCTGAAAACATAAAAAGTAGCAGAAATAGTGAACAGTCTATCTTAGAGTACTGGTTATTTAAACATTAGCATAAAAAGGCCACATTAACAGCTGTACACTGTACCTCAGTGAGTTTGACCATGAGCATGAAGCCCTCCTCAGGGTCAGGCCAAGACAGCTGCTCCCACAGCTGGCAGATTGGCTGGATACATGCTACCAAGTCTACTGCGGAGGAGCTGTGCTTTATAGGGACTGCACCAGTTTGCAGTGGCTGGAGCTGTTTGGACAACCTAGCTTTAGTTAAATGTTCATGTAACTACTATTGGAAGCAGTGGCGGTTCTTGCATGGATAGCATCCTGGCTGAGCCCTTTCTTCTGCTCCTTTAAAATACTAATATTATTACCATGTGTGGAACTCCTGTTGTCTGCCCCTCAGGCAAAGCTGCCCCAGGCATTAAGCTTTATCGGCCATCATCAAAAACCACATGCTAAAGACATGCTATAATGATATAATGAGACCGTGTTACCTGGTCAACCTGCACCGCCCTCACCACCCGATCCTGAGTGGTGCTGAACGCCTGGTTGAGCCAATATGGCAGAGCATCCCTGAATCCTTCATGAAAGTTTGTCAGCTGGAGTAATCCCCTGAAAATACAAATGCTTTACCTTTCACATCACATGTTTTGATGAGGGTATAGTATAATTGTTGTTGTCTTTGCTTTCTGTTGAGAGCATTTCCGTTTTATTTTGTATCTACCTCTTCTTTCGCATGATTTTTTTGTTTTAATTATTGTGTTTATCTAGTTAAAGCCACCATAACAGCTGTTTTTTAACACAAAAGTAATAAAGTGGAAGTATATATAAAACATAAATGAAAATCTGAAAACTGTGACATGCATTTGTTCCTTTGTTTTCAGCCCCTTTACAATCCCTCCACACATCAAATGTTGTATGGACTAGATGTCCAAAATGTTGGATTACATGCAAAATGTCTCATGTGGCAGAAAACTAACAGTGCAAATCTGCCTGACTACACAATATCCGCAGCAAAACATGGTGGAGGCGGCATCATGCTGTGGGGTTGTTTTCTACAGTAGGTACAGGAAACCTGCGGAGATGAGTGGAGCTAAATGTAACCTGAGGGTTTCGTTTCAGCACATTCTGATGCGTTAGAATGGCCTAGTCTAAGTATGGACCTAAATAAAGCTGTTGCAGGACTTAAACATGTATGTTTAGAGATGCTTATCTAACACCAACTGTTAGGTTAGATCAAAAATAATACATCATAGAAAAAACGGGCTGATGATTTCAAACCTTTTCTGCAGGAAGGCCTTGTCTTTGTGGATGGCCTGCAGGCTCAGGTAAACAGGAAACAGGCTTTTGGCAAGGTTCAGCTCCATTTGGCGGTCCATTATAAATAAGGTTTGTTTCACTTCCTTTGCAAGCTATGGTGAACAAGAACCACGACAAGTGGGGGAAATAATAGCCAATAGCTACATGTCCATGGGGCATGAACTTAACATGTTCCTTTTGCAACTTACCAGGGAGTCAAACTTCTGATAGACAACAGTGAAAACATCCACTTGCACAGCACTGCAGTAAGGAGAACAGATGAGTATTACTCATATAGGGTTTTATCACAACATACAAGTATTAGCAGAGCCACCTACTGCAGGTATTGTACAGGTTTCAGTTTTGCCACTGGCGGAAAAGTCAGTGTTTGTCCTGAGAGAAGGCAGATGACATTTAAAATAAATTATTTTTTGCTCCTCTTACCTGACAAAAACTCTGTTCCAAATGTCCTTGTTATGTTTTATGTCTTCCTGTACTTCGACAATGAGCCTGGAGAGGGCGCTCCCAATCTCTGTCCGGTCCTGTGTCAGCGGGGAGCAGAAATTGCATTTGCGTGGTAAGTTGTCAAGATATAATTAAACCCCACTCCCACACTGCCATCTCTAAATTACACTTTCATCAAATTAGACAGACACAAAAATGCCTTATTTATCAGAAGTGAGATCAAATCTTTATACAATAAATCCACAATAACCAAAAAAAAAAACAGAGTTTTGGTTGGAAAAACAATTGAGAACCATGTATCATTTTCCCTCCGCATCACAATCAAGATTAACTATGCGTGTTTATCACAGAAAATAAAGAACACTGATTTTGCAATCATCCTATCATCCTTTCAGCCCTGCATGACAAATTGTTCAGATATCAGACAGGCTGATTGCGCAAGACACAAAAGGTAATTATAACTAGACAGCATTGACTTTTATATGCCTGCTTTAAAAACCCTGTTACGTTTAACTTTGTATTATTATTATTATTAGTAGTAGTAGTAGCAGCAGTAGTAGTACTACTACTAGTAGTAATAATACAAATTTCCTGTGTATTTTGACCTTAGTAAAGTTATGTGATGTTACCTTGGTCATAGGCTGATGCAAACCCTTTTTGATGGTAAACCACTCCTCAGTACCTGTCTGATATAAAATATATTTTAAGACGGTTTATTACATAATAGGAAACGTGCACTCTAAAATATAATCGCTAAGATACTTCACCTGTATGGCATCGTAGACTCCCTCATGAAGTTCAAAGTGGGCTGGGTTCAGTTTCTGAAAAGCCTGAGTCTTACAGATCTGGACCAAGATCCTGTGATAATAAAAAAAACACACGTTGCATAATATGTGCTCATAATTAGACCATTTCTATTCCAAACAGACATACCTAAGCAGTGTGTGTAATTTTGGAGTTGCACTGGGAGTTGGGGGGAAGATGTCTCTGTATTTGGAAACCAAACAGAGTCCATACTGCAGAAAACCATGAAGAGAATCTCCAAGTTCCTGTTTCTATTAACAGAAAGTAACACCTTACACAACATGCTTCTGTGCTGAAATTGTAACTTCTAGTTCCTTCTATAATTTCACAGCAAGCACACATCTAGAAACAATAGCACAGCCAATTCAAACAAGCTACTTATGCAAATAGTTTCTTTTCAACATAGAAAACTGTAAGCTGGTAGATACAATCAGGTTTTAATGTGCAGCATGAAATAGGAAGTACTCAGATCCTTTTCTTTGGAGCATTGATACCAGGGAATGACTTGCAAAGGAATGTGATATCAGTACAGTATTTGTTATTTGCAGTATGTGTCTTGCAAATGTCGTGCATTTAGCTACAATTTTACTATTATATCATACTTTCTGTCCCTGACAGTGAGTTGTGCATGTATACCTGCTGGTAGGGCAGCTCCTGCTGATGCCAGTGGTACTCTATGCTGGTGAGCTGCTGGAACATCACAGACGAGTCCACCTCTAAAGTCTGGTACAGTTTACTGTAAGCCACCCACTTCCTGGCAGCAGTCAACAAAATCACAATCACAATTATTCAGAGCAGGCATATGACAGAGAGCTTATACATATTGTTGTGACAACTAAGCTATGTCAAAATTATTTCGCAAAATTTTATGTAAAAAATTTCCCGTAAATACATTCCCCCAAGTGTGATTTTGTGGGGTACTTATGAGACATCAGTGTCTTAGATGGGGAATCAGGGTGAAATCCTCATGTGGGAGGCAGGCTAGCCGCTTTTTAGAATAGTCCCAATTTTGGGAGGAATTCCCATATTCTAAAACAGTCCTAACCATATAAATTAATGCTATATTACTGGGATAGAGCTGAATTTATGAAGTGAGGTTAAATGTTATACACAGTTCGTATCTTACTTTCAGTTGATAAATTACCATCTTTATTTGATATAAATCCACATTACTTGTATCTACCGGCTAAAGCTAACAGCTAGCCCCAAAAGAGGCCAAGACAAAAGCAGACTTCTACTCTTCTAAAATAATTCTCCAAAAATGTGTTTAACCTGAAAACTGGAAGGCAGTGTAAAAATTAATAAACCATTGTTCACTTGAATTGATTGAATTATTTAAGTTTTGCACAAGATTCACTTTTATAAACAATATTCAGAGTGGAAACGCTTTGCACATTCTGTTTGTGTTTCACACAGAAATATTGTTGGTGGTCCACCTCCTCCAACTTCTATTTTACTTGTAAGCAGACATCAACCCCACTGCAAATAACCACACAACGCAGACATCATGACCGGTTGAAGGTTTATGAAATAGCATTTCAATAAACTGCTAAACAGTTTTTTGAGACTGAAGTTGTTTTAGATGGTACATGTCCTCTTTGGTTCTTGGCTCTTGTCAGACTAGTTGTTAGCTTTAACCTACACGCCCAACTAATATGGGTTTATACTAGACTCCATGAGCGTTATCTTCTGCAAGTAGAATGTTAACTGCTATTAACAATTTTCTTAACAGAATCACACTGCAAAATTTCTGAACTATACCTTTAATTGTTTAACACTTAAATTTTCATTACACTGAAATTTCTAACTGCAGTTTGCTACACATCAGCTATGGCTCAGTGTGACTAAAAAAGCATTTGGTTGTGTTGCTAAAAAGGTAAAGGTTTTAAGGGGCGGGGGGTTTATTTGGTGCTCCTAAGTGAGTCTTTCTGAGAAGAAGTTAGCTAGAGTCCCATAAAAACCATATCAATGATTGATATGGATAAGACCTCTATATTGGAGAAAATAGACAGCCTCTCCACAGACGCATGACTTAACATTAGACAGCCAGCTCCTCAGGGAAAAACTCAGCTTTGCACATACACCTCAAGGACCAGGGACAGCCTTTTGAGGACAAACGTTTTCACATTTTGGATAGAAAAGATAGATGGTTTGAGAGAGGAAGTATCTAACATTTCATCTTTCAAAAACATACATTTCAGCAATAAGCCTAATGTCCAGTCACTAACGACACCCTATTTTTAGGGGAGTCTAAGCTTTGAACTGAGAAACATCTTCAACTGCATGAACTGAAGTCCAGTTGATTTGTTTGTTTTTACCTTTTTTGGACATATCCCTGATTCTCTAAACTTAGGGTGGTGTCACACTGACATAGTCCACAGGACCTGATTAGATTGGGTAGGGAATATTACAAAATTCACACCTTCATTTGGTGTGGTGCACTCTACCTCTGCAATTTAAAAAGGTGGCTAAACCTCCTGGATAACGTCAGCTAGTATAAGCAGAAGGCAAATTAGGGAAATTGTTTGCATTTAATGTTTTAGCATTTATTTTCTCTAATTCCCTTTTGCATCTTAAATACATATATAAAAATCAAAAGGTAATATATATATATATATATATATAATATATATTTTTTTTTTTTTTTTTTTTTTTTTTGATATACAAATTGACATACACATATCAATTTGTGCAGAAATCAGTTGAACTAGACCAAAGTAGACCAAAGTTTGCTTGTTTGGTCGGTACCAGAGACCGGAGGATCTTTCACAAATGAAGCAGACAATCTGTTGCATTCATACAAGAACCACCACTGATGCAAGGAAGCAAACTCTGGTCCAAACTGCTCTGGTGTGATTGTGCTCTAGGGTGATCCTGACTGATGCAAACTGGTGGTAAAATGTTGCCTGCTTGTAAGTACGTCACACAATTCCTCTTCAAACAAACAACATATGATGAACAAGAACTGTAAGTAACATTAGAAGTAGAGCATTAACAAAACAGCAGTCAGGTTTGGCATGGTGTACGTACCTTCCTACAAGATCATGTGATAGTTCTCAGTTTCTGGGGAAATTGTGGCTGAATCAATTCTAATTCTCAGTGGTTGAACCATAGAGGAGTGGAGAAAAGGTGCAGTAATTTGTTTAAAGTCACTCATACTTTTTCTGTATTCACTCAACCTTTTTCAGGATCCAGAAGGGGATAATAAGGTAATAAGTCAATCGCAGGGCTCACTTTGGACCTCGCTGATGTAGGAGCACATTGTTGTGGGACATGGTCGGGGAAAATGGTGGTTTTTGAAAGGCCCCAAAAGGGCCCAAAGAGCAGTTATCTTTGGGAACCCCCTTCTTTTTTTTTTTGTTTTTTTCAAACTCGGCACTTGCAATTGTGTGGCAAAAGGTGAGAATATTGCCAGATTTGATTCAGTGTCCAAATAAATCTAATTTATCCACATTCATAATGGCAAATTTCCTGCAAATTACAAGGTCAGTATTCACTTCACATATGGTCTAATCACAAAAGTCTATAAAAAGGAAAACATGGTGCTTACGCCAGATCTTGTAGAAAAGGAGAGAGATCGTTCTGCGTAGCGTAGGGTTTTAAGCGAGTTGAGCCCCCGCACACAAGGCCCCCTTTCCCCTGGGGCAGAGCTCGCGGGGAGAAATGTAAGACT